>JAWLST010000019.1:0-508011 GCA_037043885.1 Penicillium goetzii
GCCACCATCCCCTCTTTCAGCGCCTCGCTCGGCGCCCGGTGTTTGTCGCTGCCTTATGTGCCCCCCACCCGAGGCCCGCCCGCCCCGGCCCCCCCCCCCCCCCGGAGCATCCAGCCGCGTTCGAAGTGACTCTTCGTCAAGTATCATATACATGCGAAACATGGTTGCACTATCTCGCCTGCCCTGCGCGTCAACCCAATTTTCGAAACGAACTCGAATATCGTCGACTGACGCCTCATCAAATTTGGTGGCATCGTCCATGATCGTTGGCTTGTGTTTAGCCCATAGCTCATTATAGACAGTTGGCTTCCACTCGTTGGTTCTGTTCAAGTCGAAAGTGTATTCGTTATACATCTGATCCTTGAGGTATGAGATTGGGAGCTCGACTACTCGGGGCCATGCGGTGGAGGACTCGGAGGTGTAGGTTGTTCGGTAAATGATAAACTCCCACGATGGTAAGGATCCTGCTGTGATACGGCCATGTAGCCCTCGAGTAGGCGCAGGGAGAGGGAGAAAGGCCATTCTCTGTGATGAAGGGGGGTGGGATGGAGCTAGGCAGTAGTGGA
Organism: Penicillium goetzii; assembly: GCA_037043885.1. NCBI lineage: Eukaryota > Fungi > Ascomycota > Eurotiomycetes > Eurotiales > Aspergillaceae > Penicillium > Penicillium goetzii. The sequence continues at coordinate 567 of JAWLST010000019.1, forward strand.
ATAAGGTCGCAGCAAAGAATTGAAGTGTTTGCGTACATGGATAGGTAGGTATCTGAGGTAGCCTAGACTACTGGCACAGCATTTGTTGAGGCAGGGTTGGAAAGTGGTGGAGTCAATGCCACATCTGGGTATATTGGTACTATCCTCCCTATTACTACTCATCCTCTCCCTGAGCATCATTGGCAATTCGGGCAATGGTAGGTTGCTGGATAATCTATATATAGACAGCCCTGGCACCTGAACAGAGCTACATATTTCCTAGAATTACTTTTGCCAATCCCTGGCCATGATCTGAATGCAAGGCTTCAAACAACGTGTAATATTTGATTAGATTAGTATTTCAAGCAGTGTATCTATAACACTAGTAGCTTGGTAATATATTTAGGGCCTTTCCACCGGGAAAATCCTCTTTAACCGGCCTGGGTGTAAGTCGTGTTACTGACAGACTCAGCTGGCAGCCACTGGCCGGCCACGGTGTTGTTGTAGGTGAGTTGGGCGAGTGTAAACGTGTGAAGCTCGGACACCAGAACCGTGGCATCCAGGGGCAAGACACGGTGCACCTTGGCGTTTTGAGTGAGCATCGAGATGTACTCTTCGCCGGAGACGGACGTGATGCCGGCGTCAAAGGTCACCCGGATCAGGGCGTCAGGCGAATTGGTGCTGAGCAGCGAGGTCGACAAGAGCCACAAGGCTGGGCCGCCGGCTACGCTCGACGCGTCGGCGATATGCAATAAACCAGCATTGGCGCCGAGCATCGGGTGCTCGAGCTGGAAGAACTCCATCTCGCCAGTGGATCCGATATGGCCAAAGGTGCCGGTGCCGCCAGTGGCGTTGCCGGCGAGAGTGAACCACACACCACTCAGAGGACCGTAGGCGGAGATCATTCCGACGGCGTTGTTGCCAACGCTGGGGGGAATTGGCATCTGCGTCGTCTCGCCGCTGGTGACATTGATGCGCATGATAGACGAGTCGTTGTCTTGGGTGACGTAGATCAAGCCGGTGGTCGGCTCCTCCTTGATAAAGACGGGACTGTTGAGGCACTGGTATAACTTCTGGTCCGTGGAGTCGGTGATATCGGCAGAGAACACGTAGAACCCGCCAGTCTGCTCGGATGCCACCTTGAGGCCGGCCCAGACGCGGTTGCCGATCTCAAACACACAATGCGGGCCGTTTCCTGGCGCCGGGATATCGATAGTCTGGAGGATGGTCGGTTGTGTCGAGAGGTTCTTGCCGGGATCCACGAGGATCAGCTGGTTGTCGGCCTGCAGCGACAGCCACATCATGCCGGGGTACACCGTCGATGGCCACACGCCATGTAGCTGGGAACTACTGTTCTTTCCCATCGGGAACGAATGGAAAGCAATGGGCTCCTCGGTGGTTGGATCCAGCTCGATCTTGATAAGCTCGCTGTCGGACATCTGCGACAGCAGGACGAAATTCGAGTTCGGGACGCGTGCAAACTCATGCGTCTCGGTGGCGGCCGGCATCAGATACTCAGTGAGCCTACGGCTCACGAGCGAACTGGCAGAGTTCTGAGCCGACGCGGTGGTAGCGCCGAGCGCCAGCGCAACCACGAACGACTTGCAAATATGGTACAACATATTTGAAGTTTCCTGCTTGAGGGTGTTTGGTGGAGGGTATTTGTTAAATTTTGCTCGGAGGGTTTTTGCACAAGGGCGAGATCCCCCTTATTTACCTTCCCACGGGCCACGGCCCACCAGATCTCTCTGTTCGACGCCACATCTCGCCCTAGTGAAGTTATATACCAACTAGGATTAAATACAGCTCAAAACGCTTGAAAATAGTAATGTCTGCTCAGGAGGGTGATCCACAAAACGCATACATTACCAAACAACTAGGGACCAAATCGGGGGGTGTAAAAAGTGGATTATTTGAACAATTTTCTGGTAGACTGGTAGTCAATCTTCGGCAGTCGGGTAGTTTCCGGGAGTTCAGCCGACAGGAAACGCCGATCAGCCCTGCTTTCGGAGCAGCCGAGGACCAAGCGAACCTATGATCGAATGCCAACATACTGAGATGCCGATCGATGATCGATCGGGTACGAGGAAAGTCACCAAGTCAAGTTGTTCCCAAACTCTTTCTTGATGAGTTTGAAATCCACTACTCACGACCCAGCTTGTACGGAGTACAGGTCTTGCTTTAAAATCAAAGATCAAGGGGTAAAGATGAAGGGGGGAACACGAGATTAGGTAGCCCAAGGACGCGGGTCATTATTATTATGGGGCAGTAGAACTCTTCAGTCTTCAGACTCTTCACTAGTCTTCAGCAAGTTCAGCTGAGCCAGCCTCAGCCACCGAACTATCGATCGACGATCTTATACCAAAAACAAGATAGCGCCTTTTTCGGCATGGACCGCCTGCCCTGTAAGGCCACAAGGCACCAACATATAGAAAAAAAAAAACATGTCCGAAAACCTCCGTAACAAATGCTCTTAGGAGCGGAATATCTAAGATAAGCTAAATTGTCCAGTTAATCAATATTCAATACGTACATCCTGCTAGCAAGGGAAAGGATCGCAAAAACAGTGATAAATATACGACGCCAATTCTCTATTGGTATGTAGGATAGGATCATCATAGGATATTGTATCCGACAGGGAGAAGTCACGCAGGAATGGGGCTGAAAAGTAAGCGTATTATCAGGTTGCAGGCTCAGGTAGGACAGATGGGCACTGGGTGCAGGTGGGTAAAGTAAAGCTATCTACAGATACATAGACAAGACGTAGCTCAGAGATCAAGATCATCCCTCGTCATGGGGTTCTGCTATGAACGGGTATTGTTGGACTATACTGCATGATGTTGAATACTTGGATTCTATGCTCTATAATAGAAAGTCATGCTATTCTCGTCCAATTTATTCTGTAGTGTATTTAGTACCTGCTCAAGCCATCTAATTACTCCACATCCTTGGATCTCGATTCCTCCGATCCAGTCGCTCATCTCCGGAATACCGAGCTGCCATCCATGGAACATGCCCGCAGAGGCGCAGACCCATGGCCGGTTATGTGGCGACCCTTAACCCCCCCAAAAGAGTCGATCGTGCCCGCGGACCAGATCTCGGCTCTGATAAAATTCCCGAATAAAGATGTCCTAATTCAAGACGTAGGGCCGAGCAAAACTTCAATAGAGGTGGGTTGTCGCACTGCGTCCCTACTTGAGGAATGAGCTCGAGGTTAATCTTTGCGAGAATCAATAGGCGTTTCAGGCAGAGTAGATATGCAATATACTCTGGACGGATATCTACCTCAATAGATACGGTACAACGACCTTCTATAAGTGTGAATATTCGACAATTCTCCAGAATTATCTTCTCAGTCATGCATTGAAAGATATGCCGAAGAATAATGTCTGGCTTACTAGAAAAGATCTTTCATAACCGATAATTGGAAGCTGAAGCAGAAACGTGAATGTAGCGCGGCCGCACTTCTTGTTGTACTTTATACCTCGACATATACATCACCCGCAGTTTCCATTTTGAACAGAGAAGATCAGATGGCTCTACTGTCTAGTCTCAAATCAAATGTATGCAAATGGATATCCACAAACAAGAGTACAAAAGTCACTCCTCGTCAGAGGAGAGGAAAGTAAAGTAAAGTAAAAAGAAATATGAACGAATCAAAAACTCCGATGAAACCAATAGCTGTACAAGCTCCAATTTGGGACCCCAAAACACGCTAAACTTCAAACAAAATGTTCAATAAACTAGGAAATACCACCCAAACCCAATGCGAAATGCGAAGATCTATTCATCGCTTTCCGACTCGACCTGGTCATTCTCGAGATGCTTTTTGCGTTCCTCGCTCAGCTCACGGTAGGTACTCCAACTTAACAGGAAGAACGCCGCCATGATTAAGATGCCACCGATGATGGCGGCGAAAGAGAGGGGTTGACCGGTGCGGAACCAGTCGACGATCGCGACGAGGAAGATCGTCAGAAGAGCGGCAACGGATGAAAGGACGGGGGATGTGAGGGATATCAGGACCAGGAACGATCCGGAGAAAGCTAGGTAAACATTGTTAGTTTCCATGCTTGTATATGCGAGAAATAATCAGGGATATGGGTACTTACTGGCATTGGCACAGATAGAGATAAGCAGCATCCAAGCCGCCTCGCCTGTGGGAATGCGGAAAGTCTCCCAGCCTAGCATATGCAAAATGGGAATAGGAATCCAGAGTACGGCGAGTGTAAAACACCCAATCATACTGCCGAAAGTATTCGCAAAGATGGTGCCCCGGCCAGGACTGGTGCCCTCCGGTGGACAAGCAAAGCGTTTATACAGCACCTCGTACAGACCGTAGAGAACGCTGCCAACACCGATGACAAGGTTGCCCAAAAGCCGGCTGTGGGCTTCTTGATCCTCAGCACCGGTAGTACCTCCCTTGGAGACTTTCTTCTCGGGTCGGTCCCCGTAGGCGACGACGAGAACACCGATAATGGCTACACACACGGCGAAGACCTTGTCAAATCGCAGCTTCTCCTTCAACAGAGGGATCGAGAAGGCGTAGGCGAAGAAGGCAGAGCAGTTGTAAATAGCCGTCAGATCACTGGCTGTCGTCAGGTTAACGGCCACATACCACGAACCGCCGGCTATCGTCAGCGCAGTGGTTACAAAGGCAGTTGTCTTTAACATGTACGGGACTGGTGAACGATGAGAGTCGCGAGAGGTAAGGTGGACATCTTGGGTTTCAACCATTTGGGCGGTGGTTTTGATGAGGAAGACATGGCGGCGCCAGAATGCTTCCCATGATAGCTTTCGCTTTTGGATTCGAAGGATGAGAAGCTGGACGGGCCAGAGTAGTGCCCAAGATCCGTGGGTGATATAGCTGCGTATGGGAAGAAACAACCGAATGGTAAGCGATTTACAAGGCCAGAGGGCAGATGGGAGTATATGGTAAGGGGAATGACCGTGGGCTTCGAGTATGGGCTTGTATCGGTGGGTGGGTGGGTGGGTGGATGGATGACTCGGCTTTATAAACTTACAGCATGCAATACGGTTTTTCCCAATGCAGTTCATGCTGGATGTATACAGCAGTTTCAGTCTGAATGACAAAACTAGCCAAACTCAAGAGCAGGAAGCCTCCCGCAATCATATACTTCTTGCGTGTCGCCTGGGCAGCGTCGTATTCCGAGTTTCTACTCTGAATGGTAGGTCGACGGGTGTGGTGCAACATGGGCCGGTTTTCCGCATCGTGGCCGAAACTCGATCGGGAAAGGCGCCCTTGGGGGTCGTCCTTGAGTAACGGTTGCTGCGATCGCCCGTCGGTCGGTCGGTGCATTGGGGGGCGGTTGCCAACCATCTCGTCGTCTGAATCCTGGGAATACCGACCTGGGTCCGGGGTGATGTCCCGCGATTCCGCAAGTTCAATGTTATTCGAAGCCACAATGCCGTTGGGTGGGCGTGCTTCAGCTCTTGACCTTTGGGATGGAACTGGAGAGGGCCGTCTCTATTGCTAGAGAAATCAGATGATGGCGTTGTTGGTTCTTCTGGCCGCTCAAGATAACCGATAAGGAGTGGAGTGGAGATGACGATGTTGTTGTTTCCCGCTCATCCAGGAGTTTGGGAATAAAAGCCAAGATCAACTCAAGTTTATGATTCTATCTCTTCTATCCAGCGCAAGCTGTAGTCCAGATCTTCGAGAGAAGTGCCGTGGTTTCGCATGCGTTCGACAAACGGTTTGGGGGCGGATAGCGCTGTAGCCACGTAAGAGGTAGTTCGAGCAAGGTCCAGGGGTCGTGAGCACGTCGGCAGCAGGCGATGGGGTCGGCTTCGCTGAAGCAGAGGTTTTGAGTGGGACAGGTCCGACGCAAGAAGTTGAACAATCTGAAATTGAGCGGTTGTTCACCGCGGAAGCACGGCAGTGATACCCCAAGGAATGGACGCCTTCGTCATTCAGGACTCTATGCCGCTTCGGGGATGGCAGTATCACGTGATGTGCCCTGGTACATGACGCTAACCCTAATTGGGGATAGCGGGCCACGTTAGATCAGCCATGCTCAGGCGTCCGAGGCGTGACGTCTCCAGGCGTCTCCTCCGAGTGACCAAGGGGTTTATTGGTTTCCAAGATTCGAGTAGAAAACCATAAGCGCTCAGACAGCATTGATACTTACGGCACTATACGTAACATATTTCCTCTGGAGGGTGGGGCTTTCCTATCTTAGCTACCGCCGCTTTTATGATACATTTCTCGCTATCGCTTTGCGACCTGCATATGGAGACTGGTGTATGCAGACTAAAATATAAATAGTAGAATTAAATTGAGCGCGTTGAAACGTGAGACCTATTTAGTTCTATTTCCCATTAAAAAGCTCTTTATTCAAACTTTCTTCCGGTTTGTTAGGTATAATTTTGAGCTATATTGACTACTTAAGGCACCGAGGACCTTTGAAAATCAAATGACACATCTAGTCTAAATACACTTCTACCGATTTTCAGTACTCAACACATTCTCCATGCGGAACGTATTTCAATGGCCAATATGGTCATGGATCTGGCGCTTTACGTCAACAATTTACGCATTTGTAACCTGGCCACTTGGGCACATCTACTCTTTATGAATTAGTCGCTGGCAGAGCTCCTTACAGCGAACTAAACACGATTGAATCCAATGACCCTGATTCTATCAAGGCACAAACCCGACGGCAACACGAGGTGGTGGATTTTGAGATTGAGGACCGGTATAAGAAACAACACTTTCCGGATGTTACGGAGGCTCGACGTGGAGATATCATACTAGGTTGCTGGAAAGGGCAGTTTGCCACAGCAAAGGAAGCACTTGATCTGTATCTAAAAGCATGAATTCTGGAACTGCAGATTTTTTTTTACGGTTGAAGCACCCATAAATATACACAAATATGTTGGACGCTCCATTCTTATCTCCGGTGCGCATGATGCCTTTGCTGCAGAATTGAAAATGTTTCCTTATCCGCTCAACCTATCCTCAATACGAGTCACCATTATCCGTGCCCTTCGCTACGCTGCGACCCACCCATACGCTGCCGCATATGGGTGCGCCACGCCCCCTTGATAACCACCCGACCTTTATAGATTTTTGAATAAACCATGCGATTAATCGATCAAAACTAGCTAGAAACGCACTATTAACCCATAAAAAATAGCTCTCCGTTCTTCTCCGCTTCCTTCGCATTCGCCTTTGCCGTCTCAATAGTCTCCTTCGATAGTTGCGAAGGCTTAAAGCCGTACGCCTTTTCCGCTTCCTTATCAATCCTCCGCTTCTCTATTACATTTTCCTTCTCCTTTCGAGCTTTGATTAAGCGATTCGCATCGCGAGGGCGTAGGATACCATCCTAGCTTAGCGGTTTTACCTATCGCTTAGTGTATACACGACGCTAGGGGGCTTACGCAGCTCTAATACGACGAATCGAATCCTATATTATCGCAAGCTCCTCAAGCTTCTCTCGCTAGTGCTGGAAGATCCTCATAAGATTTTGCTGAGCTTTCGCTGAAGAAGAAGTGATATCTCGTAGAATCTTTGCCTGATTCCTCTCTAGCGCTTCAATCGTATTTAGAGGGCTAGTTTCCACGCTAGAAGAGAGTAGTTCCGGTGATAGTGTACAATCGGCCGACCGAAGCCCTAGCGCAAGTAGCTCAGGAACGCCATATAGTAAGCTAGTAAAGAGATTACTCACGATATCGCTACCGTTAACAGGCCAAATACCACGGTCTTTAAACGAATCGCGAATAATTCGAGAGTGGAAGGTCTTCTCGCGAATCGGTTAAATAATCCGTAGGAAATCAGCTTTTCCATACGGTCGGCCACCCCAGAACGATAGCTCATTATTTATCTACCGAAATTACTACTTATAATTCAAAAAGGGCTTCCCATCGAGCGGTTAACAAAGGTGTATAGAATACGGTAGAAATGCGAATAGAACGATTAAATTATCCTCGCATTTCTAGAGAAATTCAAGGGTAAGGTGCGCGCCATACCCGTCGAATATAAGGTATCGCTTTTCGCCCGATTTCAATCATTCAGCAGTAGAAGTAGCCTTATTAAAGTAGCTAAGCCAAGCAAGGGCTAGTTCATCAGAAATCCAGCCATTCGGAGACATTACAGTGCCCGTATTAGGTAGTAGACGATCGCTTCCATCGTACCAGGATTCCATAAAGTTAGACCCACTGCTTTTAAAGATAAAAAGGGGATCCATAAGCCAGCCATCAGCAGCAATACATTCAACTACAGTAATAGTCTCGCCTCGCTCGGATTCAGCTAAATCAGGGCAAGATAAGCTAGAACTAATAACCTTACGCGATCGCCCTTAGCCAGGTTAGAAGCCACATTCATCAAAGTTATATACTAGGCGCGAGGGTACATCATAGAGCAGTTAACCAAGCTATTCGTACCAATACTCTAGCTTAGCACTATCTTCGGCTTAGATTCGCTTTAATTCCTTCGTCTTTTGCTTCACAGGCCTTAGATGCTCTAGTAAACGCTATATAAAGCGATATGCCCACATCTTACTAACCTACTTATCCGGCTAACGTAACCGGGCGAGCGCACGATTCGCCCACGCCTAGATAAGCCCTAGGGTAGGGGGAAGGTTCCAACCTTGCATTTTCACGATCCATTTGACCAAGGCTTTCTCCTGATATAGGCGAAGGGTATATCGCTTCGAATCCTTCGGGGTAGTAGGCAATTTCGCCTTTCTAACGCGAGCGGCAAGGGTGGGATAGGTCACGTCGAATTCACGCGCAATTTTCGCGATATTGGGTTTCTCTTGCTTCATAGCTGCTGCGAAGGCTTTCGCCATACAAATCTCATCGAAATTGGCAGATTTAGGCATGGTGTAGTGGTGGAAATGGCTGATTGAATGGTGTATTTGAAAATCTATCAAGATTGAGTGGTTTAAAAGGGGGTGTGGCGCACCCATATGCGGCAGCGTATAGGTGGGTCGCAGCGTAGCGAAGGGCACGGATAGTGTCCACAGGAGGCGATACCACACCAAGCACTACCGAATAGGAGGCCACTGCGGTATTTGTATCAACAGTGACCCACTTCACCAGGCAACGAACACATTAGGCCAATGGAATTGGAATACTCCTCGCTGGGATTCGGGGACACTGATTCACCTCCGAAGGGGTGCCTTCCGCGTAACATTATTGGTCAGCCCTTATACCTGTCTAAAAGAAGTTAGGCTTGGATGACGGTTAGAGGAGGTCTTCAACTGGAACTGTTTTTCATAAGGTCACCGTGGCTTGCATTTCGACATGTTCTCATGCATAGTTAAACGTAGCCCCTGATACTGATGAATTCGTTCGGCCCTATAATTTATCACACTGGCCAGTACCATTAATATAAGTTTGTGCTTTTGTTAGAAAGCTTGGGCTTAGATACTACAACGAATGATCACTGGACCAGTGCCTTCCTACTTCCTTGATTTCAATATAACGCTCTGATTTCTGCATTTGCTATCAGCCGGTTGCAAAGAATGAATACGCGCAGAAAAGAAACGTCGCCTTCAAGTTCTTGCTCTTTTGGTCAGTCGCTCCGATCGTCTGAGTTCAGAGCAGGTACCGTGTGATAACTCGCGTTTCACCGATCTCGCATCCTGGGGGCTACGTGGTAGGTCCTTTCCAACGGAATGACTAGCTTCTGCTGTTTCCTGAGTAACAGCGCCGCTAGTCATCGAATGTTCAGGCGCGTCGTCAAGCTCCCCAGCTTGCGAAACATTGCCTCTACTAGACACAGGCGAATGAAGCTTGCCATTAGCTGAAGACTGCTCAGAAGAAAAGGTGAGGAAGCATCTCGGGTCCGCCCCGTCCGAGTGAATGCTCAGAACAACTCTTCCAAAGAATTCTTCTCGGTCTTCATACTCTGAGTTTGAGGGTGGCCATGTTTTATAAAGTTCGATAGAAACCGGTCCGACCAAGTCGTGTCGTAGATTGGTAACATGTTAAACCATCAATGATTTTAAACTAGCCAAAACAAGACGATAAACCAAAACAATAAGATAAAAGCTAAACTGAGTTCACAAGCCAAATTCATCTAGATAATTTGTCCTTCTCTTTCCCCTTGAGCTAGCTCCTCATGGTCATTTGGATCCTCTGGATCCTCAACTACAACGCACGCTTTGGAGCTTATTTCATGGCCCCAGATAACACTCTCATTCTTCCACCTACGAGAAATTCCTGGGTAGACAACCATCAAGACACGACGACTATCTAGTCTGGTGCTACCTTCTTGTAGGAAGTGCAGGGTATGTGCCTCCATCATGTTAGATGCCAGGTGAAACGTCTCTGGCAGACAATCCAGCCGATAGAACTCGAAGTGGCCTCGCATGTTCGCCTGAGCTGAAGATTGATCCGCTGCCACCTGGTAGAGGTCGTATAGCTCTTCACGCCGCTTATTCTCCTCCTCTTTGCTTGATAGTGCCCTTAACAGCCACTGAATATGCTGGGTAGAAAGAGTATGATCCACAAACTGGCTGACAAAAGAAGTGCGGCGCTCTTGATGGTAAGACCCAAGTTTTGTGTTCGGAGCCTGCTCTACCTTGACTGAATTTGCAAGGCGGAAGCTTTCGGATCTCCAAAGTGCCGCGCTGAGTGGGTTGGCTACAGTAAAACGTTACGGTCAAAATAGGTCATATTCCCGAGGGGCGATCGTATACATACTTTCCAGGAACCTTTCATATAGATGCTGCAGTCGTGCGCCGAATATATCGTCTCCTTTCTCATCTGCCGAATCTACCTTCCCATCCAAATACCAGAAAGGGGCTTCAAAAAACTTGGTGAAGATTTCTTTGAAAAGTAGAGTTTGGAGAAAAACCTCCAGGATTAGATCCCGATGCAGATTCGAAAAACGTCCTATAAGGACATCCCAATCCTCTTGCACGCAGTATCCCTTAAGGCTGCTGATGATAGTGCGTTTCTGAGTCTCGGAGAGGCAATCTACGTCCTGAGGCTCGGACGCGACAAACTTAGCGACCCAGCATTCGACACGTACTATCAACGACATCATATTCTTTTGAATGTCGCGTTGACCAAATGGTGGCCCCCATTCTATCGTCCCTGCCTTAATCAAGGCCTCTCTATCATAGAGATCTTGCAGGTATAAGCTCCTCTCAAAAGGGCCGAACACCTTCTTGTCTCTGTCCGACGCGCCTTTGAACTCCTGTATGTTCATTGCCATCTTTGGTCTCTTTTGTGGGTGTTCTGTAGCAGGATAATCCTACCAGAGTTTGTTAGACTAAGCATATATGGACAGCAAAGGAAACTTTCTTACCTGAATTCTCTGTTTCCCTCTAGTGGTGACCATTTTAGGCGTGGTGGTTAGAGAGAGGGAGGAAGGCAAAAAGTGGGTAGGGAGGATTCTCAAAAGCTGCAAGTTTCCTCTTGGGCGGTTTCTGGTTTCTTTGTCTACTGCATTTGCAGGGATAGACATAGCCACACGCGTCTGTTTTTTCTTTTTGGGAATAGAACCAATCTTCCAGACACACTTAAATATAACACAAAGAAATATTAATTTTTGCGTGAGATGAAACAGGAGTGCAACAAATCGAGAGAAACCACACTATGTCTCTAAGCTGATTGGCTAGATCTGCTTAGCGACCCCGTCCACTTCTTTCTATGTTTCACCGATCGGCGACGAGCACCAGCTATATAAGCTAATGGTCTCTGTTGTCTTTGTTTTAATACGGGTATCCAGCGTCAGTTCATTAGACATATACCGGTCATATTGAGAAGACAATCGAAACAGAGCCATAGGGCAACAGAAGGAGTTTATGTAGGCAAATCGCCAGAAGTTTATCAAAAAGCGTAGTAGAGTAGATATCTCGGTCAATTTTTTAGTTTAAGTTATCTATCTCAATACAAAGACAGGATACGCTTTAGTCCTAAGGTAGTATGGAGTCTGAGAGTGGCTGTAAGCTTATTGTGGGTGTGGACTATGGCACTACTTACACAGGTAAGATCACCCCTCCTCCCTCGGCAACTGACTAGTATATTTTTACTGATAATCCTGGTTTCCTCAAATAGGGATTACGTATGCCTTGACTAGCCACGGAGGAACGGCAACGGGCAGCATCAATTTCATCAAGAATTGGCCCCCAGATAAGGATGAGCTCAAGACTCCATCCTTGATTTCATATACCCCAAATGATGGGCCACCTCTCTGGGGTTTTGAGGTAAAGTCAGGTATACCAGGATATGCCTGGACAAAGCTTCTTTTGGACCAAAATCTCCAGCGTAGTGATTTCACTGATGAAATCCTGGAGAAGATCACTGGTTCACGGACCCTAATGTTGCCCGACGGAAAGGAAGCCTGGGACACTGTCGCGGACTTCCTATCTCAGATCTACGCGTACGTCCCTGGAAAACTGGGGCTTCCGTTTATGTCTATAGCGGGCTGGATTATGATGCCCATAGACTTCTGGTTCACGATTCCAGCTGGCTGGCCTGCAGCAGCACATTGCCTAATGCGTCAAGCGATCCAGAAGGCAGGATTCGGATCAAACCCTTTACATCGGGTATGGAGCACAACAGAACCTGAGGCTGCGGCTCTTGCAGTTTTCCACAGCAGAACGTTTAAACTTGAAGTAAGTCAAACTACTAATGAGTGTGGTCTCGTTCAGGTAAATATTTTATTGACTAGACTGTTAGCCCCATGACGGAGTTCTGATCTGTGACTGTGGAGGTGGCACAGTGGTGAGATGTCATAATATACTATTGACACTTCATAATCTCACAGCGAGCCTAGGACGTCGCAACATACTATGTCACAGATATTGACCCGACGATCTGTTTCGAACGGATTACCACAGCTACAGGTACGATATACAAAAACAAGTTACGGCTGAAAAGCCTTCCATGCTAATAGACAACAGGAGCCAAATGCGGTGGAACTGCTATTGATAGCCGATTTTATCAACTACTCTCCACTAAGCTAGAGGGGGCATTTGAAACCCTGCCGCCTAGCGATATCAGGCCAGGAAGCTCATTCATGAACCGTTTTGAAGATATCAAACAAAAGTTTGATGGCGAAGGAGAACAGACCTGGAACCTCCCCCTGAACGTCAACGCTGCTAAGATCGATCCCACATTTTTTAATCGGAGAAGACGATCTATCATCCTTCACTCCCAAGATCTCCGAGATCTGTACGACCCGGTGCTCAGCAAGATCTTTGCTCTGATTCTGTCACAGATCACAGCTGCAAACAACCAATTTCGGCGACATGTTATTAATGTTAGTGTTCCCCTATTGTTGAGATTATGTGTGAAGCTAACACTATTATCTATATTTTATAGAGGGTTGTTTTGGTTGGCGGATTTAGCGCCTCTCCCTACCTCCAGAACAAACTGAGATATGCTCTGAAGCAGATTGGCAATGTTTGCATGCTTGTCCCTGAGAATCCGTTAGTAGCCCCTTGTGGATGTTGAAAGCCTAGAGAAGGACCTAACGATGTATATCTCAGGAGAGAGGCTATTGCTTATGGAGCAGCACTTCAAGGTCTTCTCGGGTACTCTCCCCCAACCTACAAGTGCTGGCGACATTATGGTCTGGTATCAGTCCAACCGTTCCTCCTTGCCCACCGAAACGATCTCCAGGGGCTTAGGGATAGGTCTCCTGTTATACCACCAGTGAATTGGTTCCTTTGTTGGGTGTTATACAAGGTATATCGCATATAAGGATCTACTGATTTGCCTTAAGCTAACAAATAACCTCTAATGGAAGGACCGGAGATACCCGAAAGACTTCCACACGTCCCAAAGAATTCAAATGCACCATTGGCAACATGATCTGCTTGTCAAGCCTATTGGGATTTACGAATGCAAGCTCCCAGTGGCACCAGAACAATTTGATACCTCTGGTAAGTCCAGCTTTCTGATGACAACTCTCACCTCAAGCGATTGAATTAGGAATGTTAAAAAGAATCACACCTAGATGGCCGTTGCATCGATTACATTCAATGTCATTTCGCTGGCCTTGACCTTACCCAGTTTCCACACCAAACCATAGCCGGACGGACAGTCTATCACCTAGAGGTTTTAATCCAGGTGTCCCTTGCGATGACTGAGCGAGCGATACATTTCAGTGCATATGCTCTGGGGAAAGAGGTCGGACGGAAGCAGCTAGCCATGGCTCATGATTGATAGTGGAAGATCTGTTTGGCCGGATGTCTGAGGCTGTCTCACCTTGACTCTTGCTGCTGCGCTGTCCTATAGCTATTTGGTTATTTGGTTATCTTTTATCTTTTATCTTTTAAATCCTATTCTGCTGCTTTTGTCTCTTCGGAGAAAAAACTCTATCTTCAAACGAATTTGAGTTCTCGATGTCATCTTTACGGCCTCAGGCGGAACGGTTGCAAGATACATAGCGAGCACCGTGAATAGCAGCAGCCATCCTCACACCGATACCAGTTCGCCCGGTAATAAACGATTGAATAGAAAACTACCCCGCCAATCAATCCTGGTGGTACATGATATCATCTAATCGGAAGGCAAGGCTGACACGATCACTGCAGGAAGTCGTAGCAATGATGCCTTGGGCGTCTCCATCTTCTCCGCAGTTTGATAAGAACAAATCAATTAACATATCGTGCATTTTAGCGCATTATTTTAGGCATTAGCACTGAGTTCCAAGGCGGGGGTGATAAAACTTTCAAGGCGAGAGATTTGCAACTGACCAACACTACGACCAACGTACCTGCCAGCCTAGCCTGTGCCTCGGCGCTAAGAATGCACTGGCCGTGCGCTGCTCATGTGCACTCTGCTTTGCGTTTTGTGTAGTAATTTGATATCCTTGGCATTACGGTTACCGTAACACGGTGTATATGAGCCATCTATCCCTAGGGTATTTCAACATGCCCCAGTACATTCGTTCTTTCTTGAATCAATCAACCTATTCATCCAAGATTGGTTCCGCATGATCTCACCCTCGATCTCGGCCTGTTCGGAATGCTAATACATACTGTTCCAGCTTGTTAAGACAAGAATTAATGCAATGTCACTTTAGCTTGCCTTATATGACCTATATGGTTAATACACTCAATACCTCCACTTCCTCTGACGTGGCACGTCTCGCTTTGCTTAATGCTTTAATGGACATCGAACAGTACTTCTCGACCCAACGTCCTTTTCATCCTCGATTATTCTATATCCAAACCATACACAACGCCAACGGTGTTATTGCCTTCGGCAGAACTGGATACAAATGCACATGACGGGAGAGATAAGTCAGGCGACCTCGAGAATGCCATCGTCAGTGCGCGGAGAGCGGTCGACATCACACCTCAAGGCTAATTCAAGCTAGGCTTTCCTAGTTAGACAACCCGAGCAACATGCTCTCTAACTAATACATATGGACAGGAAGGGCCAAGGATCTGGAGGAGGCCATCAGCAATGCAATACCTAGAGAGCGGTTGCCGTCACGCCGCAAGGCTATCCAGAACTGCCCTCTCTGCTGAACAACCTGGTAAACGTGCTCTTGGCCCAATTTGACCGCACGAAACGGATGGAAGATATTGAAGGTACAATTTAAGTGGCCCGCCGGGCTGTGGATATGACCCCTGACGGCCACCCCGATCGAGCAGCCCGCTTAATTAACCTAGGGACAAAGCTACGATATCGATATAGCCACACACGATCGAGATTAGACTTCGAGGAGGCGATTCGAGTGATATAAAGCGCCCTAGACTCTACTTCTGGAAACGATCTAGTTCGGGATGGCTGGTTACGCAACCAAAGAAACATGCTTCGCGTCATCAAGCTTGTGCTGGATGTGGTAACTATCCTTTAGGCTAGACTGGCCTATGGTAAAGGTTTTAAATACCTCTTGCACTCAGAGAATCCGGAAGGAAATTTGGATTAATAACCATAAATAGTCTTACTTCCGATGTAGATCTGAGTCGGCAACTCCTTGATCGGTATAGGGAGCATGTTAAGTTGTTAACTCGGATCAGACGGGTATACACTATATCACCTGACCTCTACACCGTAAGTGAGATGAGCACAATTCGTTAGCTATGGGAGCTAAATGAGGTCTTTAGAAGGGTTCAGTTTCGGGCTACGATATACTTGAAGTTAATTTCGGCTTACGAAGTGCGGATATTATTGACTGGTGGCAGGAGCAATAGGACCTAACCGCACTTGTGCTTTATATGGAGGAAAGATTCCCGCTAGTTCGGTTTGGCTGTATTGTATTCTTGCTGCTTTCTTCTGCAGCAATTAGCGGCGGTATCTTTACTGCTTATAAAGGATCTGATATAGCCGCTTAGAGTTGGCTTGCGGTGGTCTTACTACTTTTTGCTATGTTATTTTGCGGATTAAGCCCGTGCTTAATGAGAAGATTATAGAACGGCTATCCTATAGAAGTGATATAGCTATCTGTATATAATACTATATATCTCTAATAGAGAGGTGATAAGCGTTTCCACCTCTCCTACCCCCTACCCTTTACCCCCGGTAGGGGGTAAAGGGTGGTGGGTAGGGTATATTTTATGGAGTTCGATAGAAACTCGACCGACGAAGCTGTGTCGCCGATTAGTCCCCTTACGCTATTCTAGGACTATACTAATGATTATAAATTTATAATGCCGTCTGGCCACTTTCTAGGTGTAGGTATGTTAGTACCGTAGCTGTCCGGGAGAATCTCGGGAGAAAAGGTGAGGTAATGTATCTGAAGCTTAGGGGGTTTTATGTCTCGCTTAGCAGGATAATAATATAGTACTACTACTATCTACTATCTATTCGCCACAGCATTTTACCGCTACTAAGCGAAAGCGGCTATCGGCAACCTCTACGAATACAGCTATTACGCGTGCCCCTTTTAGTGATAAGATTATTAAGGATCTTAAGATCCCTACTATTATCGATAACTATAATCACTATATAGGTGGTGTAGATATTATAAATTAGTATAGGTGTGAAGGGAAATGGTGGAGGGATATTTTATGCTTCCTTTGTTTTCATATGGTTGGCCCATTCTTCGGGAACCACGGGAATCCTGGCATTTCCCCACCTTTTCGGCAGTATCCCTGAACCTTTTGTCAAATATGTCATATGAACCTTCTTCCTTTGTCGAGGATGTCAGTGGCACTCTCTTTCCTTCTGCTGAATGGCTTCCCTCTGGAAGGGCTTTTGGGAAAACTGCTGCCTGGCAAAAGATCAATGTCAATTACATCATGTATCTAGAGATCTTGAGGATAAAAGGCCTCAGAATGATGGCCTTGGTGAAATCCTCAAGATTCAGTTGATGTGTGAATGTGCATGCAAAAGTGATTGTTACCACTTCGATTCGTTGCCCTTGGCGACCCTCCCAAACCTCTATTGTATTGTGTGTGCTATCTTCTCTACCTGGCCTTGGGTCCATTGTCATTGTTTATTATCATCTCATTGTTGAGATTGGGCCTTCTCCTTACAATAGGGCTTCTTATAAGATTTGTCGAAAGAGTGAGCATATATAGTTACCCCTTCTATTTTTCTTTATCGATACTGTAATTATTAATACTTAGCGTATTTAATATATCTATAAGAAATAGTATGGGGGTAGTCTACCTACTTAACTAGCGTTTCGGAGGAAGCTCTATAGAGAGCTCTTTGCCTTTAATCTTTATACTATTACTAATACCAATACCAGCACCTAGTATACTGTATAAGCGAACGGCTTATATATAGTGCTAGTATAATAGGCAGAAAGGTAGAAAGGGTCAACAGGCTAATCGATCGAGATCGGGTTGCTTAGAATGTGGAGTGACTATATATACGAAAGGGCAATGTTGGGATGAATTCCATTGAAAATAGCTAGTTCGAATTAGGCCTAATTGATTACGATACTAAATCATTACCGCGATTAGCCAATTAGTACGCGTTGATATAATACTACTAGTAAAATACGCTAAATAGACTGCCCGTAAGGATATTCATTATGTTTATGTTACGAGTCAGTTTGTTTCTTTGTTGATTGAAAGGAAGTGCATCTTTGCAATGGCGGGAAACCCTTCGGCTCTGTTTCGATGACGACGAGTTGATCTGGGAAATCCTGCAGCATGGAAGCTTATTCAATAGAGTCTACGTCAAAGACTTTAGGTCTTTGATCCTTCCTTGCTCAAGGTTAAAAGGAAGGCCCACTTCATAGTGATCTGAATCCGATCAAGATTCAGTCATGTACACAATCTGACATTACTGTTCTATGGTTCCAAAACTCTTTGAAAAATCTCTAAGTCAAATCAGTAGCGAATCGTTACCTCTTCACTACCTAATCAACAGTCCCGCTGCACTGTCAAGCAGCGATCTCACACTGCCCGGGCGGACGAGGGGATAGGTAAGCGGAAGTAGGCTGCCTACGCCTATAAAAAATTTTTCTATAGGAATAGGACTAGGACTAAAATTTTGAAATTCCTATAGGACTTACCAAGGTCTAGATGCTACTCTGTAGATATATCGGTAAGGCTAATAAAGCTATAACGGCCGGTTAACACGGAGTCTCTGAGTAGACTTATATAATTACCCTAGGACTAGGACTCCTCTAAGCCTGATTAGAAGATCGTGGAGCTAGTAGAAGACGGATTCCTAAGAGTATATAGTTCAAATTGTAATATTAATTGGTTGGTCACCTAGTTACCTCTATCGTAGCGCAATGAATAGTAGCTAGTGAACTTAAATGAACGGTTAGATTATTAATACCAGTGCCTTTTTGATAGGACAACGGGGGCAACCTAAAGAAGGTGGATAGGGTTAGCGTGTTGCGTTTAATCTAAGGTACCTTGCAACCAGCTAGTCAACTCTACACAGGTTATGCTCAGTGAGCAAATCAGAGCGCTCAGAGGCGTGCTTAGTTATACTCAGTAAGCAAAAGCGGCGAGGGGCTCAGCACTAAAACGGAAAAAGAAAGCCAAGACGTGGCATAGAAAATCTGCTCTTCTTGGCGATCCCCCGTCGGATTCGGGGGTCCTGATCTCGAATCAGTTCCACCAATCTCATAGTTCCTCGATAAAAACACAGCACGTACCTAGTATCCTGAAGGGTATACGATATCTACAACCAGATGTCTGATCGTAGAACAGGTGACTTTTCAGATTTCGGAATACCAACTCAGCTTTGTTTGAATTCCCCGTCCCTTATGTACTCCATCAGATCGCATTCATAAGGTATACACATATCTCAAAGACAAAGCCTCCCAAAATAACTTCAAAATGACAAATCTCTACGCCTTGGCCTTGGGCTTGAACAGGGCTTCCTGGGTGTCGTAAGTATACTTCAGGTCCAGGTGCCAGTAGTTTGGAGCATAAGGCTTGGCGACCATCCAGGCCTGATCCAAAGCCTCCACAACATCCTCTGGGAGGGGACCCTTCTGTAGGTCCTTGAGGTTGGTCTCGAGCTGACCAAAGCTGCTCACACCAACCAAGATACCGTCGCGGCCTCCATTGTCCATCTTCAGGGCCGAGTGGTGGCGCACCCATCGCAACGCTGTCTCGATTAGTGTCAACCCATGCTTCTCAACAACAGTCTCGATCATGCTAAGAGCTTCAAAGTTGGCGTCCCGGAAGTAGCGGCTGCGATAGTTATTTCCGGTGCCGTTCTTGTCGCTGTATCTTCCCTCGGCGGGGACGTCCTTGGTCTTGTACTTTCCAGAGAACAATCCTCCGGCCAGAGGGTTGTAGATAACGATGTCAAGACCGTAGCGCCGGCAAACGGGGACTAGTTCAGTCTCGATATTGCGAGCTATGGTTGATTCTGTCAGTTCTGTCCATGAAACACGCAGAATAAAAACAATAGAAGACAATAAGTCACGATAACTTACTAATAGCATTATACATAGCCTGGAAGATCGTAGGACGCACCCAGCCCCGCTCGGCACAGGTGATCACAATCTCCGCGACCTCAAAAGCAGTATAGTTGCTCAGACCGAACTGGACAAACTTGCCCTCCTTGTGCAACTCATTGACCACCTCCAAAGTCTCCGCAAAGGGGACTGAGCGGTCAGCCGCGTGCAAGTAGAAGATATCAACCTGGTTGGTATTCAACTCCTTTAGAGACTGCTCAAGCTTCTCGCGCACCACTGCAGGCTTGTGTGCACCGGGTTCTTGCGGGTACCATTTCGTCGCGAGGGTCAGACCGCGCTCCTTCCAGTTAGCCTTGGCCGTGAAGGCCTCCTGCTCGCCACCGACATAGATTCGGGCAGTGTCGACTTCGTTGAAGCCCTGCTGCTGGAAATAGTCCAGGCATTTGTTGTACTCGTCGAGGGAGGTGACGCGGGCACCCTTGGACTCGGTTGGGCCAAAGGTCATCAAGCCGAGGATGACTCGAGGCTGGGGATTTTGGGCGATCAGCGGCATTTCTAACGGCAATGATATTTGATTGCTTTGGTGGTGAGTCACTGGTGACTGGCGAAGGAGTGTTGGAGTTGGAGGTGAAGTTGGAGATGGTGAAGGAACGCGGGGGAGGGGTTGCGGAATGTACCGCTTTTTTTGATCACGACAGGCTACAATAGCTCCACCTTTTTCGGACCTGACCGCATTATTGCCAGATCCAAACCTTGAACGCTTTTTTCTGGTATATCTCGAATTCTTCAAGTTCAAATCACTTTCAACTCGACTGATCATCATACGGCTCCCTTCACTCTGGATACGACCGCATTAACACCCCCCCCCCCCCCCCCCACCATGCCTACACAACGTGGCGATCGTCCCATCAAGATCATGGTCATCAATCCGAATGTATCTACGGAGATGACAGACGCGCTGAAGCCTATCATGGAAAGCCTCAATTTCACCGATGTCGAGTGGCACTTCTACACCTCTCCAAGAGAGGTCGATAACAACGACCCCAACAGCCCAGAATTCCCCATCGACAGCATCAACAGCTCTGTGGACTCGGCCAAGACCGCATGGGTCTGCCGAAATACGGTCCAATACATCCCGGACTTTGATGCGTTCCTCGTCGCCTGCTATTCTGCCCATCCTCTAGTAGGGATTCTACGCAAGGCAATTGCGGAGTATGAATCAGAACACAACGACCACCGCCACCGGTATGTGACTGGCATTTTCGAAGCCAGTGTCACCACCTCTCTCTCGTTGATCAGCGCATTCAACCTTACTCCCGTTATGTACGCGCGCGATCAGGTTGAAGACTCCTTTGGTATTGTGACCACCGGCAGCGGATGGAAGCAAGAACTCACCAGCGCGGTCACCGAGATGCTCGTTGGCAAAGACCGAGAGCAGCCTGCTTGCTTTGCAGGAGTTGAGACAACCGGCCTGTCTGCCCTGGAGCTACACAAGACCGACCCAGAGGAAGTCAGACGTCGAATCTCGGAGGCTACCACCAGACTGTTGAAGAACTCATCTACATTTGTCGCAGCAGTCTGCCTGGGCTGTGCGGGCATGGTGGGCATGGAGCAAGCAGTGAGAGAAGGCTGCATCAAAGCCTACGGCAAGAATGATGGCTCTCGGGTCCGAATCATCGATGGAGTCATTGCAGGAGCTCGTCAACTCACCGACCATTGTCGATCTGGCTATTAGCATTGGCGAGAAATAGCCCATACTGCTGAGATTGAAATGAGGTGCGATGATATCAACCGGCCAAGGAGGGGGGAAATAATACGAGGCATGAATTGGCATGACATTGAATGCAATATTTGTATAACTAGCGAAGCCCACCAAAAGATTTAGAGGGAGCCTTTTTTGTTAATTGAGTGCCCAGTGTTGATGTTTTGTTCCCAACCGTAAATTTCTGCCTGAGGCCGGATTCTGGCAGCCCAAAAAGTTCCCCGCGCCAACGCGATACGCGTGAACTCCCCATTCCCCTCAACGGCACAAATTCGGAGCACGATGCCTAGGTTGGTAATCCAAGAGCTTTGATACACGAGCGGAACCTTCTTAAAACCAGTCTGTACTAATATTAATGGTCTTCGCAGGGAAATCATCACGATCCAAGCCGGCCAATGCGGCAACAACGGTATGTTGCTCTCCTCCGCGGACCTTGGCCGCAGCGACCCCAACACCACAATCGCGCAAATTCCGAATTGCAATGCGGCGGGACATATTGTGCGATGAAAACCCAGGACAGTTCTGGCTGACAGTGGCTCCCTGCAGTCGGTAGTCAGTTCTGGCAACAGCTGTGTTTGGAGCATGGTATCAGCCAAGACGGAAACCTGGAGGAGTTCGCGACCGAGGGCGGCGATCGCAAGGATGTCTTTTTCTACCAAGTCAGTTTCTTTGAAAGATGTTCTTGAAGCCATTTTAGTCGGTGCTTGAGGCTAATTGAATACTGCGCAGAGTGACGATACCCGATACATTCCCCGAGCGATCCTCCTCGACTTGGAACCACGAGTACGACATTCCCTTGCTCTTGACTGAGCTATGGTGGCACATCCATCTCTCAGAATATGATATTTCGGAAATCATAGTTACTAATCTAGGTGCAGGTTCTCCACGGCATTCAATCCGGTCCTTATCGCAACATCTACAACCCCGAGAACTTCTTTATCGGACAAAATGGTGTTGGCGCTGGAAACAACTGGGGTGCTGGATACGCAGCTGGAGAGGGGGTTCAAGAAGAGATCTTTGACATGATCGACCGAGAAGCAGATGGTAGTGATTCACTAGAGGTATGGCTCATGTCCCCCCGGTCTACGAGTGACACGGAAACCACCAGAAAATATAACTCACTTTTTTTGCAATTCAGGGCTTCATGCTATTACACTCGATCGCTGGTGGTACAGGCTCTGGCTTGGGCAGTTACCTCTTGGAGCGAATGAACGACCGCTTCCCCAAGAAGCTGATTCAGACATACTCCGTCTTCCCGGACATGCAAACAACAGACGTCGTCGTCAATCCTTACAACAGTCTGCTTTCCATGCGACGATTGGCACAAGATGCGGACTCTGTGGTATGTGCTCATCTCAGAGCGATCTATCGATATGTAATGACTAACTCGCTGGCAGGTCGTACTGGATAACGGTGCTCTCTCGCGCATCGTCGGCGACCGCCTCCACATGAGACCGGATTCCTTCGATGATAAGACTAATTTCGACCAGACTAACCAGCTGGTAAGATCCCCAATTCTTACGATGTGGATCGGTCAGTCCAAATCTGACATCCTTAGGTATCAACGGTGATGTCGGCATCTACAGCCACGCTCCGCTACCCAGGCTACATGCACAACGATCTCGCAGGAATCATCGCCTCGCTCATTCCCACGCCGCGATGCCACTTCTTGCTCACCTCCTACACTCCCTTCACCGGCGACAGCATCGAGCAAGCCAAGACAGTGCGCAAAACCACCGTGCTTGACGTGATGCGCCGCCTCCTCCAGCCCAAGAACCGCATGGTCTCCATGACCCCCAGCAAGTCCAGTTGCTACATCAGTATCCTCAACATGATCCAGGGAGAGGCCGACCCTACCGACGTGCACAAGTCACTGCTGCGTATCCGCGAGCGCCGTCTCGCGTCATTCATCCCATGGGGCCCGGCCAGTATCCAGGTTGCCTTGACGAAAAAATCGCCGTATCTGCAGCATTCGCATCGGGTCAGCGGTCTGATGCTGGCTAACCATACTTCGGTGGCGACCTTGTTCAAGCGCGTCATTCAACAATACGATCGGCTGCGCAAACGGAATGCCTTCCTGGAGCCGTACAAGAAGGAGGCGCCGTTTGCCGACGGACTAGGCGAGTTCGACGAAGCAAGGGCGGTAGTGATGGATCTCGTAGCCGAGTACGAGGCCGCCGAGCGCGAGGATTACCTGGATCCAGGTGCCGGAGCGGAGAAGGAGATGGGGGTCTGAATTAACGAGGCATTTCAACTTTGGTGGTCCGCAGTTATTTTCATTCCCCTTTGTTTCATATGTCTCTCTGCCATGTTCTATTCTGCCCCGGCAGGGCAAGGGGTTTCGGCCGCATAAATCGGGCGCGTGCGCAGTGGCAACCGGCGTTTGTTCTGTTTCTTAGTTCCAATACCACCCACCTATTTTCATTTCATGACAAGGCGAGATTGACGCCCTAGGGCTATGCCAACACATCTCCCTTCCGTCCTTTCTTTACTTTTTGTAGATTGGTCTTTTTTCCCCTTTGCCAATCCCCTTCCTTTTACATTTGATCGCGCTGGACCACGTAGCAGATGCTGGATGGATTGAATCTCCGGGTGATCTGCGCTGTAGCTAGCTCGTCCCTCCACGGATCGGGTTCTGCAGCGGTGTGGGTGCAGAATGCAGGATGCGGGTTGGTCCCGAAACGGCGAGGAAAAGACCCGTTGTTTTATGGTTGTGAGGTAGTCACTTCTTAGCTAGTATAGTCTATAAGTGGTCGGAGATGCCGGATTGAGTGCGGGTAGTATGTATGAAAGGAGGAGATTTAAAGTTGGGCAATTTCTCAATAATGGACGTGGACATCTATAGATATCTAGGCGGTGGGTTGCGTATGCTTGGGGTTAAGGCTCAAAGGAGCTAAAGAGTCAATTGGGTAGCAGGATCGACTTGGTAGCTCGGGGCCAATGTTCTACTCATATGTACCCCGTACATACCCTAGGAATGAGGAGTTATGCACCTACTTTGAAAGACTCCGGTCGATGTATCAAATCCCCAACGTGGCCATGGCTCTAACGTTACCTGGAAGACCAAGAGTTCAAAGCCCTCCGAAGATCATCCAATGTGCTTCGCTAGGGGCGCATTGGCCAGTAGACTCGTCCAATCTGACCGCAGACAGTTCATAACTCCAGCAGGCTCCTCCGTGCTTTATATGGAGTACTGTATGTATATTGGCCTTGATGGGATGTGATATATGATTTGGCATGGGTCATAGCTTCTTCTCCTTGGCCTTGACTGACTTGACTTCCTCGGTGATTGCTGGCTCCTGGGGCTAAAGTACTGTAGGTGGGTAGTGTTGCCCAAGCTCTTTCAAATACTCCGTACACCGCATTGTCTACTGTATGCAGCAGCATCGTTGGTCGCCTCGTCCCTTGAAGTCCAACTCTCCGGCACGAACACCCTTTGCCTTGCCACTGGGCCCGATGACCAGGATTCCGTGGGTGGCGTGTGTGCTGGCACCGGTGGAACCGGGACTGGGAATTGGGCTCCCCTCGGCCCCGGGAATAGGGGATCTATCTCGGGAAGAATGACTTGTTTTTCTTCATATTTGCCATAGCAGGCTCGTTCCAAATCACCAAATCACCACTGTAAAACCAAGGCAAACCTCAATCAAGTGGTTCGACTATCATTACTGAACTGGCCAGAATCACCCCTTCACGTGAGAGGAGCGAGTCACGGGAACCGATCGCCTCCCGCTCCACTAGTCAACGTTAGTGAGTTGACTGACTAAGTTGGGTTAGTTAGCATGTCCCACTCCCGGAATACAGTGAGTCGTGACTAGAGTATGGAAAGTCCCCCTCTGTAGTCTGTACTCCATAATAGTATCCACTATGACTCTACAGTTACAGTACCGGCAGTAGCTGGGCCTCTTTTCAGGCGCAGGATAACCGACCAGCACTAGCAGGCGCAGCGCAGAACCCGCACGGACCGATGGCCGCACTCCGATCACTAGACCCGATCAGCCCTGGCGGGTCGCGTGCAAGAAAGAGACGCAGATAGCGCAAAAAGGGGGACAAAGCATGTCAGAATGGCATAATGGCACAATGGCGAGATGGCGAGATAGAGAACTAGCAGGCCACTAGAGGACCTTCTAACTAGGGTTCCCCCCCACCCCATTTAGAGTACTCCGTATACACCGTAGTCATTAGGGTCCTCCGGCGTACGGAATAGAACCTACCCGCTATCCTGGACAGGACGAGGTATACGTGTGAGGCGCCACGCCGAAGTTCGGTAGGGACACGGTAGACAAGATCCCCCCAGAGAGGCGTCACAATATGATTGAGTAACTGTAGATAGATATTACAGATCATAGTACGGAGTACTAGTAATTAGAAATTGACAGTTATTTAGCAATATGGCTTGAGTAATGGGAGATCATTTGTTAAAAGATCTTAAGATCAACCTGACTAAGATGGTTTAATCCCTGACAGTTACCTGTTGAATGATAAATGCTGAATGATTATTAACAATCCTACCACTGGAATAAAAGCCGAAAACCCAGCCAGAAAATTAAAAGGAAAAAAATGGAGCCTATCGAACCTTCTGGGAAGAGGACCCGCTCGCCTCCACGCCGTGGCTGATTCCGTCACTCCCCCAGGACTGATGAGTATTGTACGGAGACTACGAAGTACTGGACATTTCAGAGTATTTCAGTCATTGGTACTACGGAGTACTTGAGTAGATTATGTACTCCTAGTCTCCTAACTATCTCCGTTAGCCTCCTCTTCCAGTTCGTTCTAATTAGGGTAGTCGCCTCACCTACTGACTCAGCCGACCAGTCTTTCATCCTATACTCCCGTAACCCTCCTCCCCTTTCAACCCTGGATCCGGCCTCTGGGCTTTTGGCTTCTGGTTTTTGGCTTTTGGCTTTCCACTTTTGACTTTTCTGTCTTTGCCTGCTTCTCGTGTGTTCTTTGCTCCCGTCCGTTCCGATCCCGGTCTATATATATATACGTGGCCCCCCCCTCCCCTTCGGAGTACGACCCTTCCCCCTTTACACCTTTACATCATCTACTTCCCCCAACATCCAACGCTTTCTCCTCCTTCTCCTCTTTCTCTCTCCTCTCTTCCTCCTCAATTCTCCTCCTCCTTTCAAACTCTTCAAATCTCCCACCGAAACAACCTCTCACACCTTCTCCTATCGCTCTCGCCCCATCTCCGATTCTCTCCATTCCTGAGGATCCCGAATCTCGATCTGTTATCAGCGCCCTCGCTCTTCTCCGCACGCCTTCCATCCTCCCGTCCGCGGCGCTTATCTCAAACCCCCCGACTCCTGAACCAGTCCACCGTCTAGCAACTTTCTCGTGCTGCTTATCACCGTCCGACCTTGATCCTCGGCGATAAATTAAACCACCTTAATCCGTCCTTTTCGCCACTTCTCTCCAACCACAACCATGGCACCTCGCAAGCCCCGTTGCAACTTCAAGGAGTGCAAGGAAGCCGCCCAGCGGATTGTCGGTGACTGCAGCTTTTGCCACGGCCACTTCTGCTCAAAGCACCGTATGCTCGAGGCCCATTCCTGTTCTGGTTTGGAGGACTGCAAGAAGGAGTCGCATGCCCGCAATGCCGACAAGTTGAACAGCGAGCGGACGGTGGTGGTCAAGGGTGTATGAGGCGGCTTTGAGGGATCCCGATTCAGGGTTTCGGGAATCCTTCTTCTCCCTCTCTCTATCTCTCTGTCTCACGCCTTCCCCGGCAGTGGGCTGGTGCCATTTAGCCGGTTGGACTTAGCGCGGTGTTGACTTGATTGTTGATTTCTTGTTCTCTCCTTTTTCTTGTCAGGGGTGTTTTTGTTAGCCTGGGATTGGCTGTCCGGTTCTTATCTTCTCCATGACTCTTGACTGAGTTGGAGTTTGTCACCTTCTTGTTGGGAGGTGCTTCCATTTACATGGCGTTCATTTTTTCTTTTCTCCATTCCTGTGATTGGTTCTTGTCGATTTTATCTGGGATTCTTGATTTTGCATCCTGTTTGCCTGGTCCTTATCTGCTTTCTTTTGTCGTTTCCTTTCTACTGACTTTCGGGGCTGCTACATAGAGATCCCACGGGACTCCCTTGGGGCATTAGTTTCTTGTTCCTGTGCTCGCCGAATCTATATGAATATATCATAACAATTGCACTTTTCCTTCCATTCGTAGCTTTATTCTGGGCGTAGTCATATGATACAAGTACATTAAGTGGGTTTCTAAGTTGCCCCATGCGAAAGAGCCCTCCTGACTCCTCCAAGGTCCTTACTCAGTCACGGGACCCTCCTGTCGCATTCCCTCACGCCTTAACCAGGTCCGATCTTCGGCCTATAAAATGGGTCAGCTTCAGCTACACGAAAATGGGGGATGGCTTGAGTAATGACTCAAGTAAGCGGGGGTACACGTACATGTCATGATGCTCACTCAGCCGGCTGAGGTACTTGTTTAGCTCCTCCACACGTTCCTTGTGTGACTTGATGCCGTCTTTCTGGAGTCGCTCATGCAACTAGAAGTCCAAGTTAGCTCCAGCCTATAAACTCACTCGCCCTAGTAACTTCTCTCGAAGCCAGAAATAAGCAGAAAAAGAACAAAGAAAGGCAAGAAAAGCAGACTAATAACATACCCGTTTCCTTCGAACCTCCTCATACTTCCTCTCAGCTTCCGTCTTCGCCGCCGAAGACCCAACCTCTTGATCGCGCTCGCGAGACACCGCCCGCTCAGCATCGACCTCAGCCTCATCCGACTCCTGCCGTTGAGACTGCTCAGCTTGTTCGTCCTGAGCAGCGTCTTTCTCCTTTTCCTTCTTCGCCTTCTTCTTCTTTTTCTTGTCGACCCGCCCGTCGCTCACTTTGCTGCCCTTAAGCTTGAGCTTGCCACCCCCGCCAGTGGAGTATTCGTCTGGCGCCATGGTGGCTTGTGGGAGGGGAGGGGAGGGGGTCTTTGGGTCAAGTGAGATGGGGTATATGGAGTCACGGTTGGTTAGGCGGTGCGGAGTAAGAGGGGAAGAGAGGAGGATGGTCTTTTTTTGCCACTTTGTTCCGATGGGATTGGGAGTGTGATTGGTGGATTGTTGGTGATTAGTAAGGGGATTGATCTTTTGACGAAATATCCATAGGTAGGAAAGCATCTCGAGCATGTAGGCTAAGTCTAGTATATATGAAAATTTATGGTCACTCTATATTTGGCCATGTGGCATGATTGGCTCCATTATTCAATGAAGTGTATCACTACTTGAAGATACTCGAATGTCTCAATCTAGACGAGTCCAGGCGACGAACAAGATGGAAGTCGACTTGATTTACATTTTAGTAAGCTATTGATATGTAGGTATCTACTGCAGGAATATAGGAAAATCAAAGTGGATTGTAGGAAAAATTATTGAACTACATGGATAAGGTGTCTTTTGAAAGTGGTCACGATAGGAAATATTGTTACGATTCAATCTTCAGATATAAAGTACATAATAATCAAGCGCCAAATTTCATCAAAATTTCATAAACATCGTGGATGGGAACAGCGTCTGCTGACAGATGATATCAAAAGGCTATGCTCATGCCCTTCACTCGATGGTAATCTTCTTGGCAGCCGTGGCAGTAGCCTTTGGCACCACAACAGAGAGAATGCCATTCTTCAAGCTGGCCTTGACATTGTTCTGATCGACGCGAATCGGGAACGAGAAGGTGCGCGAGAATTCACCAACAGTGCGCTCACAAGCCCAGTACCGGTGACTGGCACTGGAAGTCTTAGAGACCTTCTCCGCGGTTTCGACTGCCTGTTCACCGTCCGGGTACTCGCGTTCAGTGCAACCCTTCACGACCAGAGTCTGCGCATCGGTGAATTCTATGTCGATTTTCTCCTGGACAGCACCGGGTAGTTCGCCGTCTAGGTGGAATGCTGCTTCGGTTTCGCGGACGTCGAACTTAGGGGCAAAGCTGCGCATTGTGGGCTGGTGGCTGCTTCGGTGGTGGTCGTAGTCGTCCAGGAGACGGAAGAGAGGGGAGAAGTCGCCTGTGGCGGGGAAGCTGGCTCGGAAGACAGACATGGTGGTTTGATTGATTTGGTTGATATGGAGATGAGTGATGGAGTTGATGCCCTGGTTTGTAGCTTAGGACCCTGCTTTGTCTGTTTGACTTGAGATGAATGCTAGAAGGTAGGGTGATGAGGGGTCTTTTATAGACCAGAGGCACTCGCTCACTGCTTCTACAGATTAGTATTCGGTCCATGATGTTGGATGTCGCCATGTCGCCATCAGAAGCCAGATCCATTGTTACATATGCTTAGTAGGTGCCACTGGCAGGTTCCAGACCAGAGCAGATGCTTCGCCGCGTTTCTATAGGTCACGTGATAGATAACACAGAACATTTTATTGGCACAACAGACGAGTTAGCATCATGGAAACGAATATTCTGGAGCATCTATATGATCAAAGGTCTTGCATGATCCAAGAGTACCTAGGTATATTGCATGGTCAGGATATGGAATACACTTCCAGATGATCATCATTCGTAATTCTACATACACAGTTCCTACTTTGCCCCTTTCGCAACTTCCACCTCATGTAAAATGGTCCGTGTCAGGACTACTTTAAAATTTGGAGTTGATAGGTACCAACGGGCAGCCGATTATCTCAGTACCTATGAAAATCAGGATCCTTCCAACCTCTAAGAAATATATCGTATGGATATGGTGTGATATGTCTTTAGGCGGGGATACCCATGCACCCAGAGGTCCAAACTTCTCGATGCGACGAGGATACCTTTTTAGTGACCTTGAAATTGGATCCATTCTATTTGAATTTTAGAAAAGCCCATACACCAAGTATCAAAGATAATGTGTAGTTGATGGTACACAGTAGAATCCGAAGGTGGCCTTGAGCTTGGTCTAGAATGACGTCATATGTCTTAGTCAGCCATATAAACTTCCCACCTGCCATGTCCGGAAAGACCCACCTGCCAAGGTGGAGTCCGAGGTACTGGAGGTTAGTCAACCAGACCAAGCTCAGTTTCAATCCCCCTATTCCCCGCTCTCCTGCTCATCATACCGAGCAATGTCGCTCGTGCAGCATGTTTCCTCCCTCGAGGGCGTCGACCATGATCCAGAAGCTGAAATTGATGAAGACTTTACCCCTATTACACGAAAGATCAGCTACGATGTGCTACAGCCACCAAGTCAACCTGTTCCGGTTGAGGAACAACCGCCGGCAACCCCCGCCTACAAAGTTTCCGCTGCGAAAAGATTGAGTATGTACGGCGCTGTCTATATTAAACACATGACTGATATCGTAAAGCGCAGGTCATCTTTACCATTTTGGCGTGTTGGGTCGCATCAGGTATTCTGTTTGGATATGCAGCGCTGAAGCCCGTCCTGGTGGAGGAGGGTGTGTATCACAACCAATGTACTGATGAAGAGCTGCAAGAAGGAGTTGAACTTTGCGTCCAGCAGGATTTGAGGTATGTTTCCCTCCATGAGCCAGACTGTCTCTTCCTAACGAATTCAAGTCTCAACCTCTGTTTCACCATTGCGTCCATCACGGCGAATGTCTCCGCACTGCCCGTCGGGACGATCCTCGATCACTATGGATCGCGAATCTGTGGCCTGATTGGCAGCGTGCTCCTTGCCATCGGCAGCCTCTTCATGTCATTTTCATTTCTTTGGCCCGGATTCCAAGGATTCGTCGCGGGCAACTTCTTCCTAGCATTTGGCGGAACTTTTATCTTCGTTCCATCCTTCCAAATTGCGAATGCATTTCCCAAATATGCGGGCTCTATCGTTGCGCTCGTGACAGGAGCATTTGATGCTTCTGCCGCCGTATTCCTTCTTTATCGGCTTGTCTACGAGGCTTCAGCCCGGAAATTTACCCCAGATAAATTCTTCTTGGGCTACCTGGCCGTTCCGGTGCTGATTATCATCGCACTTCTATCTTTCATGCCAAAACGTGATTATTTTTCGACACTTCGATTGGAAACCCGGCTTGAGAAGGCCGAAGACGCCACGCGCGATGTGCATGATTCCGACCAAGAAATCGATAGCGACAGAGAGCTACAGCGCGTGCGCAATAAACGCGCCCAGCACCGGAAGAAGGTTATTGACAACATCAACGAAGTCCTCGGTGACGAGGACGAGAGACAGAAACGAGTCGAGCGCGAGGAAGATCGCCAGCAAGTCAGTCAAGTCTGGGGTGTGTTGCATGGACTGCCAGCTCACAGGCAAATGATGACCCCGTGGTTCATCTTGATTACTCTGATGACTATCATACAAATGGTTCGCATGAATTATTTCATTGCAACCATTCGATCACAATATGAGTACATGCTTGGTTCCGTTGAGGATGCCGAACGAATCAACGACTTCTTCGACGTCGCACTACCAGTCGGTGGTATTCTTTTCACCCCTGTTATTGGGGGACTGCTGGATCGTCTCAGTGTACCTGCGACTCTCAGTCTGATCGTGATTTTTACCACGATCATTGGCGTCCTGAATTCTATCCCGGCCATGTGGGCAGGATACATGACTATCATCCTTTTCGTCCTGCTGCGGCCTCTCTATTATTCAGCCATGTCGTACGTTCTTATCTTACCCTGTCCATCTGCCGATGTATACTAACTTGCAATTTAGCGACTACGCGACAAAGGTCTTTGGCTTCGCAACTTTTGGTCGAGTCTATGGAACAATCATTTGCCTATCTGGGCTCGTCAATTTCTCTCAGTATTGGTTGGACGCACTTACCCATGGCCCGTTCAATGGAAATCCAGTCCCGATCAATGTGGCCTTGGTGATCGCGGGTTTCCTCGTCGGTGTTGCGCTTGTAGGGTATGTCGCTGTGGCGGGTTGGCGGTTCAGATTTGAAGACGGCGATGAGGGTGAGAGGGAGCCATTGTTGTTGGAGGTAGATGAAGAATGAAGTTGATAATCTACCGCATAGTGGTCGCATAATTGATGACCTTGACAAAAATTATATAACGAAATACTTCCGGTATTGGCGAGATCAATAATATTCAAGTAGTTAGAGTAGAGAGGTCTACGTCTGGCAAGGGGATCTATTGCGATACCCCGGGTTGTCTAATTTAAAAAGATAATTGTGTCATAGCTAGATAATGCTCATTATATTCTCATGATCGTATTATTCTTGGGTTTCCAACAACTGCCTGCCATGATTCGAAGATGCTGCCTTAATCGAAGGGAATCGGGCGCAAGTTCGACCCGCCCATCCGCTTGCGCATTTCTGCGCCAGCGGCAATCGTACTGGGGACCTTGATACCGCAACAGTCACCAAAGTAATCAGTAGTCGTGTGGCCATGAGGATGGTCATGACATTGACCATCTTCATGACCATCCTCATCACCACCGTCGGAGAGCTCACCCATCCCCTCGGCAGCGGGCAACAGGCTTCCGAACAGGAAGTGCTGCATGATGGGGAGCTTGCCGAGGACCTCCTTGACGAACATCTTCTTCATGCCACTCTCTACCTTGAACCAATTCTTGGCACCGGAGATATCATCTAGCATGGGGCTGTGCCAGCGGAGACCCTTGACGGTCTTGACGCTGTCCACCCACCGGACCTGATCCAGATAGATGTACTTGTCGCCCTCCTCGTCCAACATGGCCGTGTTGTGAATACCCAGCGGCGTGATGTATGGGTGATCGACCAGCTGGCTAGCACCGAACAAGAATGGTAGGAAGTGGTAGTCGTCCAGACCCCAGACACCATGTGACCCTGCAGGCTCGAGGTAGTATGTGGATTGAATGTCCCGCATGAGATGCAGGTACTGCACGTAGACTTTAAACACCACGGCAGGGAATTCGGTCGTCGAAAGCAAGCCCAACTGGTAGAGTTCCAACAGCCACATCATAAAATTTAGCTCATGGCCTGACCCGTAATCTAGCCGGTCCCGTGAACCCAATGAGTTGACCAGATATGTTGATGCCTCGTCGACCGCGGCAGGGTCCGTCAATCCCAGGATCTCAGCGTGCCATGACGCGCTCTGTGCAGCGACGTCGTCGAAGAAAGCTCTAAATGCGGGGTTTCCAAATCGCGAGCCACCCTGGTCAAGTGCCGGGTGCTTCTCTAGGAGCGATTGCAGCTTCCCTACAATTGAGGCGATTTTTGAGATGTGATCGGTGTCGGGCTTGTTTTGTAGATCGGTGATGGCCCGGCCACGCACGGAGTCGGACAGACCGAAAATAAATGCAAGTACTAGGTTGTATGTAGGGGACGACAAGAAGAGCTCATGGTCTTTGGGTGATAGGATGCGGCGAACGGGGTGGGAGTATTGGTGGGTGGAGAGGTTGGGCGGCGAAGGCAAAGGAGGGGTTGTCGGGGTTGGGTCTCGGGCAGAGTTCGTCTGAGATCGGCGATTATTGCTTGATCGTAGCTGTGATAGCTTCTTGGACAGGTCCAACTGGCCAGCTCGTGGCGGTAGAGAGGTTGATGCCATGATGAATAGTGTGGGGTGATGGATGATAAAAACAATCGATGACTTCTAATTCCCGTCAGATCGCCCGTGATGGCAGAAAGTAATCAGGATTTCACCGCCTTCTGTAAGCGGAGGTGGCATGACGCCATGTTTGTGCCAGGTGGGGCCAGCAGTGCAAACAGTGCAACTGGTGCCCAGTGCACCAGAGGCTTGACATTCTGCCAGCAGAATTATTATTTGGCCCCTGATCTGCATCTTAACTTTGAAACAATCTGCAGATTCGATCGAAATAATCAATTTTATTTGTGACTATGTTGCTACACCAGGATCTCACATGCGGCACCACTCAACCTGCAACTGCTGCGCCTTGTCGAGCTTGCCTTGGGAACAATATTGGTTCGTGAGGTTGGTGACTATCCGCACGGCTGAGGAATGGCCTGCTCCTAGCGCCTTCTCTCTCCCAGCCAGCACTTGCTTGAAGACCTGTTCCGACTTGTCTAGCTTTCCTTGGAGGCAATAGAGGATCCTGAGGTTGGCGACGGTCTCGAGGGTGCAGGTGTGATTTGCTCCTAGTGCTTTCTCCCTTCCAGCCAGAGCCCGTAAATACATTTGCTCTGCCTCGTCCAGCTTGCCTCGCTTACAGTATATGGCCCCGAGGTTGTTGACAGTGTCGAGTGTGGAGGTGTGTTCTGCCCCTCGCACTTTTTCCCTTTGAGCTAGCGCCCGTATGTACATCTTCTCTGCCTCAATCGTCCTGCCTTGATCACGATAGAGATCCCCGAGATTATGCAGATCGGTGGAAGTTGATAATGGGGAACCATATCGGTGGTGTGGAATAGGCGGACGTAGGCCCAACTGCAAGGAGGGCGAATGCCAGCCACAGGTCAGAGAAGGTAAAGGTGTTGGTCGTGTTTGAGGGGGTCAGAATTGCTTCTAGGAGGGCTGTTGCGGGAGGCTTCTATATTAGTGGGGTTAGCCTGTTAGGGGTTAGTGCCAAGCTCAAATACGAAAATGTCAAGCTTTAAGGCTCATTTTTACTGGACAGAAGACAACAGGGCTGGTCTGTGCATATATGACAGAGTCGAGTAACGTTCTTGAGAAGATGATTTTACTACTTTGTCCACAAAAGTCCTTCTATAGATTTTATCTAGAAACATGGTAGCTGATCCATTTTTAACTTGGCTCCTTTCAACATGTCAAAATGTCTTCTCAGAAGCAGCCACATACTTAAGCCCGAGCGTTACTGAAATATGGTCTTTAGTTTGGCTTGTTACAGACTATCGTTCTAGATCCGCCGTCGCCAGTTCTCTCACCTTCAAGCTATATAGGTTTTGATGTGGCGACCTCGACATATGTTTTCTTAATGTAATTAATAATCTCTAGGAGTTAAAGAAGATGTTACTAGGAGCTAGGGTGATTTCAAGAAGGCACGGTACTTCCATTCAAATACAATAGCCAATGTTTTGCTATAGTCCCGTCTAACCCACAACTAGCAGGAAGTGAGTCCGTTGGGCGCTGCACTATGACTTTTAACTGTCATGTGCGGCCATCTGCTTGAGGCGTTGTACTTTGTCAACCTCCTCGTCCACCTCCTGCTTCTGCAGGGAAGCAGCCCTTCGAGGATTCCGTGACTGGAAAATCTCATTGAGCTCCTCGAGAGTATGCCCTTTGGTCTCCACCATAAAGATGTAATAGTAGATAGCCTGACAAAAGCACACGCCCATATAGATGAAGTACGTCTTCCAACCAATGACATCAAGGGAGATTGGAAGTGCAAACTGGTTGACGAGACCTGCTGCGTTTCCAGCGAAACTAAGACAATTACACGTATCAGATAGCGTGCGATGGATGGGGAAATCTTGATGAACTTACTTCTGCAGGGCCATGCCCTTGGCTCGCTGGTCAAAGGCTAAGACCTCGACGGGGTATAGTGCTTGCAGTGGGGTGTAGGCGGCGGAGAAAACGATGCCAATCAGGAAGATGAATGTGATGGATACGGCGGCGGCAGGATGGCTTTTGTAGATAGCATACCCGCCTGTACCACCGACCATGCCAGCCCAGAGGAGAGTCAATGCCACGCAACAGGAAATCAGCATCTTGCGTCGGCCAAATCGGTCCATTTGACTGGCACCAAAGCAGGCGGCTGCACTAGATGCTAGCGTGATTCCCAAGTTGATGTCAAGGATAGTAGCAGTGTTACTAATTCCAGAAGTGTTGAGCATGGCTGGCAAGAAATATGACACGCCGGACTGGCCAGTCAATTGACTGAAAGCCGAGACAGCCACTGCGCACAGGATGGCACGATAAAGCGCTGCGCGAGAATTGAACAGGGATCGGTAATCCCACCACCGCTTATCCGCACCATCGAGCTCCAGCTCTTCGGAAAATTCGTGCATCTCCAGTCTGACGTAGAGAGATTCAGGGTTGTCGTTGCCATGGTATTTTATGAGCGTCTCACGGCATTTGTCTACTTGCCCATGAACGTATAGCCAACGCGGTGACTCCGGGAAGCAAACACAGCCAAGAAGCAGGATGCATGGGAAAAGCATCTGCAGCCAGGTAGGAATGAGCCAGGCCGCATTGGTGGTATAGTGGACGCAGCCGCGTAGAACAGCAGCGGCCAAGATAGCTCCAAGGTAGTAGCAGCAGTTGTAGAATCCGGTAATCACACCTCGGTAGGCTGGGTGGGCGAACTCGACGACGTAAGATGGACAGGCAACATTGCAGATAATACCACCAAAGCCGAGGAAGAAACGTCCCGCGAGGAATTGAGGCAAGTGATGGGACACGCCTTCGATGATAGTACCCATGATGATGAAGACGCATCCAATGGCAATACCCACACGACGGCCCCAGGTATCGGTGAGAGGGCCGATAAATGGTAGACCGCACACCGAGCCGATCGAGTACATGCTCATAATGATGCCGGTCTGAACTCCTAGGATCTTTGCACCGAACTGATCTTGAAAGGGCTGCATGACAATCAAATTGCCCATCAAGGACCCGTCATAGCCACCCATCGTCGACCCTAGAAATGCTAGACTGCAGATAGCATAGAGTTGAATCATACGCTTGCTGAGTTTCTGAACTGGCTCTAGTCGCGTGCATACTTCCAAAGCAGCAGTACCGCGCACAGCATGGAACACATCGACCGGCTCCTCAATATGCTGAGATCCGGCCTCGGGGGACTTTTCATCATGGGGGGAAACCATGGAAGCGAGGAACCACCGATCGGCTGAAAATAGAAGTATAATGCAGGTGGTTTCTGGGGTTGCAGATGCTAATGGTGATCTGGTGTGGGGTCCGCTGCCGTTCATATATCTTTTGCATCTTGAATGCGGGAATGTTGCTTGACTGATAAAATCCCGATGATTTCTCCGATGGAATCTGGGGAACCAAATTATTAGGCCAAGATAGTCTTAGCTCGAAACCTAATCCGTGTCCCTGTCCTTGGAATTGCGACTCTTCCCCACGCGGGAGCGGGGTTGAGTTGAGGGATATACAATTTTCGGAGTAAGCCGACATTGTAGCCGCCGCATCACCGATCTTTTTTCCGCTGTAATTAGAGTAGACAAGATAGATAATTGAACAGAACCCCCGAGTTCAAAGGAATGTACAGCCAGTTTTTCTTCATCTCGACACAATGCCGTCTACCGCATACTCTTCCACCCCCCCTACGATCACACCGGCCTCGCGCGAAGGCGATACCGACTACAAGGCACCACTCTTTCCGCTAGGTCCTTTCACCAAGTACTCTGGCAATCCTTTGCTCGTTCCCAACCCGGCCAACGAATTCGAGTCGGCGTACATCTACAATGCTGCCGCCATTGTGTTGGATGATACGGTCTTCCTGCTCTATCGTGCCCAGAACGCTGACAAGGTGTCTACCATTGGACTAGCTTGGTCTTCTGATGGCTACGAGTTTACACGCCTGGACCGTCCGGTACTGGAGCCCAGGGAGCCCTGGGAAATGGGCGGTGGCGTCGAGGACCCGCGTGTGGTGCGCATCGACGGAGTCTTCTACATGACCTATACTGCGTGGGACTTGAAGGTGCCAAAACTCTGCCTCGCGACATCCACTGATCTGGTGCACTGGGAGAAGAGGGGTGGTCCGCTATTCCCAGATTTCATTGATGTCGATGACGCTCTGGATGGACGTATCAAAGTCCGTTTCGGTCACTCCAAATCCGGTGCAATCTTCCCGGAGAAAACGGCAGACGGCAAATTCATGATGATCTTTGGCGAGGCGTATCTCTGCGTGGCTGAGAGCGATGACCTAATCAACTGGAAAGCATGGCCTTTCAACGAGTATTTTGCAAGGGGGGTCCATGAGTGGGAGAATCGACTGCTGGAACCTGGTCCAACCCCAATCAAGACTCGAGATGGCCGGTGGATCCTCGTGTACAATGTTGCTACTAAAGGCGCTTCTGGATTCAAGTTCAACCAGTACTCCATCAGCCAGATGTTGATCGATCTTGAGAATCTCCATGATGGCCCGCTGGCTCGCCTCGACCGCCCGTCAGTTGTTGTGTCGGCAAAGAATGAGCATCTCGGACAAGTCAACGAAGTTGTATTTTGCGAAGGAATGGTGCAGTTCAAGGGCAAGTGGTTTATGTACTATGGACAAGGAGATAGCGAGCTGGGAGTCGCGACGTCTGAGGTTCAGCCATGAAACGGGAGGCAGTGAAGCGTTGAGCTCAGGATGAGGTAGATCACAAGAGTAGTAGAAATAGATTTTTGATTGCTTCTGTTCATCTGTGCACAGAAGGAATCATGGCTCATTAGGTATTTTAATCGACAAGAGGGTTCGGCGAAGGCATGGTAGCTTCAGCCAGTTGTGGAACAGCATCTTGGAGATGTAAGCTACGAAGATCGCGAAATGTCCAAAAGACAGAATAACCATCCGTCTGATCGATATTCCAGGGCCCGGGACCAATCTCGTCACGTACTTCCAGAGCCAAGTCCGGATACCGACCAAGTGTGTCATCCCAAAGGTTCAAAAGGCCTTGAAAATTCTCAAACTGCGTTTGACGCCAGAGCTGGAGAACGATACGAGCTGTTGCAGCCTGGATATCCGAGAGAAGAGACCAGTGAATGAGCATTTCCCGTGGACAGATGAACACTGATCGGATCAAGGAGCAGATATAATGCAGTACACCCGGAACCGGGCGTAAGGCTAACATGGTACCGAGAGTGTCTTGTCGGCTCAGAATAGTCGCATAAAATGTCAGAACTACCAGATTATGAAGCGAATGAATCGTGATCGCCTCTGGTCGAGCTGGCATCTCATCGCGAAGATCCAGTAAAGACGTTGGTAGTTGGACAGCCCAGAACAAACACTCATACTCCAGGCGACACCACAATAGCTTTGCATCTGGTCCGAATCCATCGCGCTCCTCCATATTCCGTAACCGGTCGAGACGAAGGCCCAAGTCGGAGATACGGAGATAATGATGCGCAAAAGTGGAGTTATCGACTGATTCGGCGAAGCTCATGAGATAATTTTCTGAAACCTCGAGCGGCTCTAGCGATGAGCCGACTAGTCGAAGCCATGTGTTGGCCACAACTGCGCCCGCAAGAATGGGGGCTGGTAGCTCTTCCCCCATAAGCAAAGATGCATGGACAGTGCCGAAAATCTAGTATCGGTCAATACCGATGAGAAAAGAAAGTGGTGACTCGATCAGCTACTTACCCACTGTATACAGTCATTTTCAACAGGATATCGGAGAATCATCAGAAGAACACCAGCTAGGCGTGGCAGCGTCATCTCGCTTTGCGTTATGGATTTCAGAGCATGGCTGGCCTGTTGCGATATGTCTGCATGGGGACTACTATGCAACCAGATACTAGCAGATAACTCGACGCATTGTTGTAGCGTCAAATCCCAGTTCTCGTTCACCTCGTGGATCATGTCCGATGGCACGAATGGAGTCAGCGGTTGAACATGCTCCCGATACATTGTCGCCGTCGAGCTAAGCTCGAGTTGTGTTTCATCTTTCAGAATGATCTTCTGACCGGTAGGATAATTGGTATCCGCAGAGTTCAACTGGCTATCGCCATCCTTGACGACTGACACAACGCTTCCCGTGGTGGCCCATTGACGCTCTCCTGTAGCCCTCGGCGCTGACACTACAGCGGCAGCCGAGACTCTTGATGCAATGCGCTGAGAGGTTTGGCGACGCTTTTGGCTGGGTTGACGGCGACTAAACTCGCAGATCAGGTCTAGGTGCTCGCATTCGGTGCAGCGGCTAGCCCACGGGCCGTCCAAGGCACACTTCTTCTTCCTGTGTCTGCAGTAGTTGCATGATTTGAACATGGGTCATTTGAAACGGGAAAGCCCTCGGCAAGAGACCTTTTAGGTCGATTTCAAGTGTTGTCGGGTTCAGATTCTCGGCGTGGACGGAGAAAAGTTCGGAAAAGACACATTGAGTAAGATGCGACGTGCTCAGACCCTTCCGTGACTAAAAGATGCTTAGTCCTTTGAACCCCGCACCGGCTAAAGTTAAGGTTACAGACCCCTGCAGCATGCAGTGTGGGGAAGAGCGGGAAATTCGTCGGAGAAATCTGTAGATTTGCTGTCGGAGCAGTGCCTTTGCAATTTATACAAAGGCCAGAAATGGACGACTTTCTAACTTTGTGAGACAAATTCTCTCAAACCATATTTGACTTTAAGTGCGTTTGGCCATGTCTGCTGCGAGCACTTTGACGCTCTCCGGTTGGAGATGGCGACAATATGGCAAAGCCAATGAAGACTGGCATCAGTGTGCCCATGACAAGCCGACCACGGAGATTTTCACGGACCTCATCGATGCAAAAATTATTCCAGACCCGTTCATCGACGAGAATGAACGCCATGTGCAGTGGGTGGGTGAGGCCGACTGGGAGTATGCCTGCGGCTTCCAGTATGAGCCACACTCGGGCCACTCTCGACAGGACCTCGTTTTTGCGGGATTGGATACAGTGGCGACCGTCTTTTTGAATGACCAAAACGAGATCTTGAATTCGACAAATATGTTTCATCGACACCGTGTCGATGTGACAGGCAAACTACGCCCTGGTCTGAACACTCTTCGAATTGTATTCAAGAGTGCTCTCCATTACGGGCGTGAATTGGAGAAAAAGCATGGGAGGTACCGAGCTTTCAGCGGAGAGAACTCTCGAGCTCATGTTCGCAAAGCTCAGTACCATTATGGCTGGGACTGGGGTCCTCTGTTGATGACATGCGGGCCATGTGGAGAGATCAAACTCGAAAGTTATTCTTCAGCCTTGATCGACGTCTTTGCCGATGCACGAGTATCCGAGAATCTTCAGAGTGCATCCTTGCATGTCAATTTCGAAGCTCTTGTTGATCAAGACGTCACTACGATGGTCACCGTTACCGCTCCTGATGGCCAAATCTTCCACTCGAACGCGGCCCTCAGTCACAGCGCAAAGGAATCTCAAGGTTCCGTTTCACTAGAGATCAACAACCCACAACTCTGGTATCCTGTCGGTCATGGTCCTCAAGTTTTCTATCTGGTGGATGTTGCAATCATGAATCGTGATCAGACA
The DNA here is from genome assembly GCA_037043885.1 of Penicillium goetzii. Lineage (NCBI taxonomy): Eukaryota > Fungi > Ascomycota > Eurotiomycetes > Eurotiales > Aspergillaceae > Penicillium > Penicillium goetzii. Next base: position 42,047 of record JAWLST010000019.1, read on the forward strand.
CCACTTCATCACGTCAGGAAACTTGTTGGCATGCGACGGCTTCGACTGGTGCAGCAACCTTTGATTGATGAGCCGGGCACCTCTTTCTTCTTCGAAGTCAACAACAAACCTGTGTACACTTCTGGAAGCAACTGGATCCCTGGTCATTCTTTCCTCACTGCCATGACGGCCAAAGACTACGCCATGGCCGTCGATCGATGCGTGAAAGCGAACCAGAATATGTTGCGCATCTGGGGTGGCGGTATATACGAACATGATGCACTCTATGAGGAGTGTGATAGGCGGGGGGTGCTGGTCTGGCAGGACTTTGCCTTTGCCTGCGCCCAGTACCCTTGTTATCCTGAATTCGCGGCGACTGTCAAACGAGAAGCCGTGGACCAAGTCAAGCGACTGCGACGATATTGTTCGATCGTCCTGTATGCTGGCAACAATGAGGACTATCAAATTGCTGAGATGCTCAACCTGACTTGGGATCGCGAAGATCATTCAGGTGATTGGACTGAGACCAACTTCCCGGCGCGAACTTTGTACGAAACTCACCTGCCCGCCGTGGTAGACGAATACGCACCCGCTGTGCCTTACCATCCCAGCTCGCCATGGGGTGGTGATGGTACGACGGACAGAACTGTGGGTGATATTCACCAGTGGAATGTCTGGCACGGCTCGCAGGAGAAATACCAGCTTTGGGACAAGCTCGTGGGTCGATTCGTCTCTGAGTTTGGCATGCTTGGTTACCCGGCTGCCAAATCGATCCGCCGTTATGTGACCGATCCCGCACAGAGATATCCTCAAAGTCGTGTCCTGGATCTGCACAACAAAGCAGATGGGGCGGAACGTCGGCTCGGCTTGTACGTTTTGGAAAATGTTCGAGTGAACTCGTTGGATCTGGATAGCTGGATCTATGCCACTCAACTCATTCAGGGCGAGTGTCTTAGTTTCGCTGTTCGAAGCTGTCGTCGCCAGTGGAAAGGCCCAGGCCAAGAATATTGTGGTGGCCAGCTCATTTGGCAGGTATGTGACAGTTCTAATCACTTGCTATTTTCTCTCGACATATCACTGATCAAATTCTAGATCAATGACTGCTGGCCAGTCTCAAGCTGGGCTATCATTGACTTCTATGGGGAGAAGAAGATGGCCTACTTCATGACCATGCGTGACAGTGCACCACTCGCTCTTGGTATCAGCCGTTCGACACCCGAGCTCAAAAAGCTGAAGTCGCCACCTCCCCAGATCCTTGCTCCTCCTCACGATCTTGCCTCGAAGACATATATCTGTGATGTCTGGGCCATGAACGGGACCTTGCTGGATGCCCAAGCCCAAATTGAAATCCGGCTGTACGACATCGCAACTGGAGTCTTGCGTGAAGAGAAGTCCATGGGTGTTCAGACCCTTTTATCTAACCGCACTACCGAGTTGTTGGAAGACTTGAGTGTAGATGACCAGACAGCTGTTCAAGCAATCATGAGGGATACTCGGGATGGCCGTGTCATTGCCCGTGCATCGGATTGGCCACAGCCACTCAAATATGTCACACTCAGTGCATCTCCGAATGTGACTGTGTCAGTGCTGGATGGCAAGCTTGAGATTCGAGCAAACGTGCCTGTCAAGGGTCTTGTGGTTTCCGTGGTCCCCGGTGATCGTGATGTTGAGTTTGAGGATAACGCCGTTGACATTTTCCCGGATGATGTCTACACTATTCTAGCTAGGGGCTTGAAGAAGGACGACAAGGTGGAAGTGCGTTACTATGGATCGGATTTTTAGATTACAAGTGCCGAAATTAGCGCTGGGAGTGGCCGATTAGACTGGGGATATAGATATATGGCTTGACTCATTGATGAATTCAACTTTAGTTCAACTCTGTATTTTGCGTAAAAGTAGATAATGGAGGAGGATTCCAGTAGATTTCCCGTTCGTTTGTCGTTTATCCCCAGCGGCTTAATACCGAGATCTCTAGTAGACAGCGTTTTGTATAATGTTTTCTTCCTTCACCGAGCCAACAGTTAATCGATCCGGTTCTTGTCTCATTTGTCTCCGTTGTTTTTTCCTTAAATCGATGAAAGTCCCAGTGGGTCCGCCAACAATGCTAATCTGACCTTCGGAAATTTGATCGCAAAATTAACAATTTTAAGGAAGCTCCACCCCGCAATGAGTATCGACCGGGGAATTGGCGGGGTAATTTCATCGCTGTGGTGCTTGAGCCCCCTCGATCATCACCGACGTTTCATCCGCTCTCATCTTAGGACTGAGCACCCCAACAGCATCAAGATGGCAGGGATCATCATGTGCAGCTACAGAAATGTGGGCTTTACTGAATATTCAACCCCGCGCTTGATGATCTTGACACTGTTTGACATCCTACCCCGAAATTCAAATAACCTGTACAATGGACGACTATGACCGAGCCCTGCACTATAAAAGGGCATAATTGCCTCCTGGTTGAGGATCTTGAAAAGGCCATATTACAGCTATCGTTGCTTAGCTTTTGTCCTAGTCCTCAACTGCCTTTCCGATGAGGTTTTCATTTCAGTTTGTCCTCGTGCTAGGACTGGGGTCTGCCACGACCCTTGCGGCCTCCTCCGACAAACCGCCCAAGATCACGCCGGCATCGAGACAAAATGAGGTCAACTACACGGCACCATACTTTCCTCTACTTGGATTTGAGCAATATGCGGGCAATCCGATCATGAGACCCGATGCCAGCCACCCATGGGAGTCCGCATACCTTTACAACCCGAGCGCCATCGTCATGGACGACATGGTCTTCCTCCTCTATCGAGCCCAGGATGCCCAGACAGCCTCTAGCATTGGTCTTGCCTGGTCTAGTGATGGGTACAGCTTTACTCGGTACTCTCAGCCCATCATCTCGCCAACAGAACCATACGAGACCCCAGGCGGATGCGAGGACCCCCGAGTCGTGCGCGTCGATGGAACCTTCTACCTGACCTACACGGCCTACGACGGCAAGGTCGCCCGCCTTTGCCTTGCAACCTCGACCGATCTCGTTAACTGGAAGAAATACGGTCCAATCCTGCCAGATTTCACTGAAACCGTGTATAATTGGCGCGACCCCGTTACCTATTTCGCGTCCAACCCGCCCGGCTGGACCAAGAGCGGCGCTATTATTGATGAGCGCCAGCCCGATGGTTATTATTACATGCAATTCGGAGACACCTACCTGTATACTGCAAACTCGACCGACTTGTTCCACTGGGAAGTCTCTGGCTACGGAAAGCCGTTCGCTCCTTTGATGAATGTGTGGGAGCAGGCTCTGACTGAGAGTGGGCCGCCTCCCATTAAGACAAGAGACGGCAGGTGGTTGAAGATCTACAATGGAATGGCCACGGGGGGTGTGGGTGGCTATGCAGTTGGTCAGTATAGCACTGGACAGATGCTCATTGATCCGGCCAATTCTCCGTTGGGCCCTCCCATTGCGCGCCTCGAAACTCCTATCTTGCAGCCGACGACGGCCACAGAGATCACTGGGCAGGTTGATAATGTCGTATTCAGGTAAGTCGACTACACCTTTATCTTCTGAGAAGTACCAGTACTAATGTTTACTTTTCAGCGAGGGATTGGTGCAATTCAAGGGCAAGTGGCTACTCTACTTTGGGGCTGGTGATGCGTTCCTGTCAGTGGCCCAGACTCCGGTGCAGCCCTAGATGGTGTTGAGTTGAAATTGCCTGAGGATGCTGTAAATGTTGTAAATTCAAAGTCCCAATACAGCTACAATCAATGAGAGATAGTCACTCAGGAGATAGGCACACATAGTTTGGACGACGAAGCAGAGTAATGTAGTGTGTGGTAGCTTTAGAGAACATATACCCTTTGAAGAAAGGGCTGCATAGTATAATTCAGCTTATACTCGGATATCCCTGTCATAAGAAGCAACCCTGTTGATTATCTTGCAGATCTTTCCAAGTCAACAAGAACGGAGAAAATATTGATAACCTGGATTGTTGAAAAGGACCATAACGCCAAACTGAAAATTTCCAAAGCAGCCAAGTCCTCAAAAAAAAAAAAAACAAGATTCCCATCCCACGATAATTTGATGATTTTAATGCCATGGTTTGGATAAAAGGGGTCAAGACTCAAATGCTCCAAGGGTCCAAGGGTCCAGCAGAAAGACCAGACCGCATCAAGGCGGAGAGGGGGGCGGAGAGTGAGGCGGTGACCCCTCGGCCAATCAAGACAAGCCATTCTCGCAAGGGACCATCGTCCAGGCTGAAAGAGGGATAGCGTGGTGGAGCATGTGATCGATCTCCCACGGCCCCGGAAAACCACCGATCGACGCATCTCTTTGCTTTTGGCATTTGCGCTCAGTCATCCGAGGGTGTGCACATGATGGTTGCCAGCTGAATGAGAATGACCTACTCGAAGAAAATCTATCTGAGCCAGGTCAACAGCCTCAGGAAGGCAATTTTCACCCTCTCCACGTTCTCTTAGGGTGTTTCTCTCACTTAGCACCGGGCACATTCCTCCCTCTGCCCCCCTCAAACTGCGCCTGGCGCCCCCGTGCTGCATGAACTCTGGAATCTCGTACAGGCTATTGGACAGATCATCTCAGTGACTGACTAGGGCATGAGCACGCCATCATGAATACTTTCGAGTCATCGGCGACGACTCCGACAGGCCCTCGCGACTCTGGGGAAGCCAGAGATATCCCCGATTCCTCGTCACGTTCGCCCACCCATGTAGATTCGGCCCTGTCATCTTCCTATGGCAGCAGCCGGTCCCACTCAAGCTTTTCGTCCCGAAAGTATGCTGGGACCCCACGGTCTCACAGACAGCGGTCCAACGAGTCTACCCCAGTCTTTGATGAGGCTGGTGCCTCGACGCGTAACTACGGGGCCACAGAGGCACCCAATTTGTCTAGCGCGGCGTCCGGGCCAACAAACAATGACAAGCAGAGCGCTCCAGAGCCTAACAATGGCGGCAACGGCGGCAACGCATCACATCAACACAACCAACACGATGAGCCACATCAGTCGCGATATAGCCGATTTGTAGATCGGTTCGGGGCTCTCGAGCTCGAGAACAAAGGAAGCGTTGCGCGCGATCATTTAGCCCTAGGTATGGCACTAGGCTCTCATGCCCTTGCTTCAAGTCTAATTCAATTCTATAGAACGAACCTTTTTAGCTTGGATGCGCACATCCCTCGCCTTCGCTTCCATCGGTATCGCCGTCACCCAGCTGTTCCGTCTCAATAGCACGACAGCCTCTACAAAAGCATATGGACTCGATGTTACATCTCCAGGACACCCCGATATACTCCCTCCTCAGTTCTCCTCATCCTCCATTCATGTCACCTCCGCCTCCTCCCGCCTTCGCAGCGTCGGCAAACCTCTCGGCTCTACGTTTATCGGCGTCGCCATCCTCATCCTCATAATAGGCTTCCACCGCTACTTTGAAAGTCAGTACTGGATTGTCCGTGGCAAGTTCCCTGCGAGTCGGGGAAGCGTTGCATTGACGGCGTTTGTGGCAGCGGCGCTGATCATTGCGGCGTTAGCGGTTATTCTGGCCGTTTCTCCTGGCGCTATTGAGCAGTAGCGCAGTAGCTTATGCCCCTTTTTGCATCTTCGTTTTCTCTACGTTTCGGATTGGCATTTTTTTGCATGATTTTCGGTGTTTTATTACCTCAAGCTGCCTATATACCTTCTATGCTTTGCCGTGCATCAAATGCTTTTACGCTTTGAAATGTGAATCTAGGGATTTTTGGGGACCTCGAGAGTTTTCGGTATTCGAATCATTGGTTTCTATGTTCGAGCTGCACGCTCGATGTGTACATGAACTGATCGCTTATGGTCCTTCAGCAGCTCATGGTCTTCTCTTCTATATCATAATCTCCTTTTATAAACCTTGAGACATTCCTACTCAATAACCCCAGGGAGGCGCGACGTAGTAGACGATTCCGTGCGCCACAGATGCAACAATTGGTCCGACCTACAACAAGGATAAGTATAAGATGAAAATGCGAAGATAATCCACGATCATCCAGGTTATGTCGGCTTACCCAATGTATCCAGTGATAAGTCGGAAATGATGTGGCCACATAGACACCGAAGCATCGAGCCGGATTCATGGCTGTCAAAAGAAGTGTGAGATAACTTCAACCAATTCATTTCCTCCAGGAGTCCTTGGGCTATCACTTACAAGCACCAGCGAACCCGCTTCGCACAAATGATGAACCCCAGCTTAACGTGCCAAGTACCATTCCGACCAAAAAAGGAGACAGCGCAGCTCCATAAATCTTCCCTTGCCGCGGGTCCAATCCCACTCCAAAGGACAAAAAGATGAGAATCAAGGTGAAAATGAATTCCAAGAGGAATGCTTCATCCACAGGGACCTCTGATGGATCAATCGCGCAGCCCCCACAGGTAAAGTCTCTAGATCCGTACGCCTTGCGGAGAATAAATCCCGCGAGGGCTCCGCCGAGTGTCTGGCAGGACACATAGATGACCATTCGTGGGAATGAGATCAAACGCGCGAAAAAAGTAGCCACCGAAATAGTCGGATTGAGGTGACTACCACTGACGTTGGAGAAGGAGAAGATAAATAGCGTCAGAAAGAACCAATTGCTAATACCGCCAAACAGAGGACCGAGGAAAGTCGTCGTAGAGAATACACCCGATGACGAAGATGGCACGGTGTTCGAAGACCCAGGGGGACGCACGGAGACCCACGCCGTCGCAAAGACCATTAACATGGTACCTGATACAATGGGATCAGTAGCTTCACTGTTTTCATCGCTATCGCGGTACGGAAAGGGAATATCCGCTACCTACCCATCATCTCGATGAAACCGAATCTCCACAGATCTAGATCCCAAAAGCCGCGCAAGTCTGTTCCTTCACGGAAAGACATAAGAGGAGCCGCATCGGGGATTTTCTTGAGCAAATCTGCATTTTGAGGATCGCTGCGATCAACGACTATCTCTTGATTACCGCCAATTCTTCCGGCGAAGGGTTGGATAACGGGTTTGAGTCGTGACATCGTGTAAGTTGTTGGCTGCTCCACGTCTGATTGATAGCTGCGTCGCGTCTGCTCTGGAGAGAGAGCCATGATCTGAGGGGGAGTTTATGAGAATCAATGCTAGATCGCTTTTTCTGGCCTGGGTGACGCTGTAATGGGAACAATCGTGCTTGCATCAAATGAATTATTGGGGGAAAAAATAGAAATAGAAGCTTCAATGCCTCCAAATTCCCAGGTCTTAGGGGAATACCTGGCTTGTTGGTAAGACTTTTGTCTTAAAAGAAGAGATCGTGTTGGGTAGCTCGAGTGGGTCAGGTAAGATTTTAGTAAGGCTTACCATAGTTGATGGCTAAGGCTTACCGATGTTTTAGGTTTGGCTCCATCCGGCCGGAAAGGTGATAGCGGCTCGAACACTTTTTGAGCCATGCCTCTCGCGGCAAGAATACTGCAAGATCATCTGTTCTGAAAAGGAAATGCTGCAGAGTCGAGTGTGGGAACATGACATCCACTGAAATATGCATTTTAAAGTACCGCCCAGGGAGGGACGCAAGAACATATAATTTCTTTTGGTTATCCCGAAGTATTGACACAATATATAAACACTGCCGAGTTAAACTGACCCAGTTGCTAGCACATAGCCACCGTCGACAACAATGGTTTGCCCATTCAGGTACTGATTTGAAACAGTGAAAAGCACAGCTCCAGCCATATCCTCATCTTTTCCAGGGCGCCCGGCGGGAACCTTACCCTCATATTTCTCTTTGTCAAGAGAACTCTTTTGCTTATCGTCACTCTCCTTCGCGGTCATTTCCGATGGGAAAACCCCAGGAGCAATGTTGTTCACTCGAATCTTGACACCCGATTCGGCGATCTCGTGTGCGAGCATCTTGGTAAGGTGAACGGCAGCAGCTTTGCTTGCATTATAGGCAAAGTGATGCTGCGATGCTTTGATGATGCCGGAAATTGAAGAAATATTGATCACCGTGCTAGACCACTCAGGGGTGTCATCAGTGCTCTTACTGAGCAAGGGTAGGAAGGCAGTGGTGACGAAGAACAGCTGCATCACGTTGGTTCGCATGACATCTTCCCAATCACTGACTTTGCTTGTGTTATGGAATAGCTCTTGCTGAAGCTCTTTGGGATCTTCGTGGTCGGTGTTTTGCTTGGCAGAGCTAATACCGGCATTGTTGATTAGAATGTCCAGCTTGGACTCCTTGGAGGAAATCTCGTCGACCAGCTTTTGGATCGACTCTTTTGAAGTGACATCGGCAGGAATCGCAACAATTTCGCCGGGAATATCCTTCCCGTAGAGCTCAACTACACGGTCGAGCTTCTCCTTCGTGCGGCCAGTGATGTAGACCTTTGCACCATTAACTGCGAGGGATTGAGTGGCCATCAAGCCAATACCTGATCCACCGCCAGTGATGAGGGCAACTATTTCAGCTGTTAGAAAGATTCATGCGAGATCTAGGATTCCGAAGGGATTTGTTATGACACATACCCTTGCCCTTCATGCCGAAGAGGTTCTCAAGCTTGAAGCTTTCGTTATTGACTTGTGAAGACATCTTGGTATGTATTAAGATCAAACTCGGGTAGAATTAACCAACTAGATTGTAAGAAGTATTGCTGTACAGGATTGGAGAGCTAACTTATATTATAATCCTGTTCCCCGTTGTACATTCTTAGTGGCGGAATTGTATATTGTTCGACGGGGTTAGAAGGTAGCTTGGTTCCACTATGACCCCCACTACCGTTCGATCCCTGACTTCATTATGACAGTCAGCCTGTGGTAATTATACCTGATTATGTTACTATCGGACTGATATGTTCTCGGCCTGCTAAATATTACACATACAGGTTTCTGCAAATCGTATTGGTTCAGTGGGCCTCATCAGGACAAGAGTATTGCCAACGGACCTGTGGTGTGACGTCGGCCCAGGATCTCGATCTTGAAACAGCATCTGAGGGTTAAACTATTGTATTAAGCTCAGACGATCACTCACGTCAGAAGAGCATCCAGGCACAAAAGCAAGGGTCTAGGCAGTCGAGCGAGAGCAAGAAATTGAAGCAGGTCAAAATTACCCATCTTTCGTATTAATGACCTCAGGTAATAGCCTACACAAGAAGCTAGCTCTAAAATTGAAGTGAGGCTGAATTCAAGTTTTGTCGTACCATTTTCGATAATAATGATCGAGGCGTCCTTATTATTCTACCCTTGTGACCTGACAATCAAGCTTGCGCTGCCATCATCCAGGGGATTTCTGCGAATCCGCAAACAGAGGAAATAATACCAAATACTCAAAAATAAAATATTACCTTAGGAGTTCTCCGATGATTTAGAGAAGTATGAAGAAAATATTGATGCTCACCACTCGTACTTCCGAAGAGTCTTGATATCAGATACATATTACGTCATAGTGAAGTCAACCGAGAACCCGGCTTCAATCGACAGCGTCAAGGAATGTACAATCTTACTGTAGCTATTTGCGTCTTGAATTTTCATTGTTATGCTCTTATCATTGTTACATAAAATAGGTCTACTGTATAACAAACGCCACAAGGGAGGTCATGTATATCTCAACATATCTTACCCCCACTGTGCTTCAGCCATTCACGACAACTCCGCCATTAGGGTGCAAAGACTGGCCGGAAATAAAGCTGCTATCCTGGCTAGCAAGGAATACAAAACATGTCGCAACCTCGCTAGGCTGTCCCGGACGACCCATGGGGGATCCACTAAACTGCTCCTGCGCAGAGGTGTTCATCGTAGCTGGGATAAGCGGAGTCCAGACTTTTTGTGCGTTAGTAAAAGATCATGTAAAGACATGCATTGACTTACTTGGTCCAGGGCAGACACAGTTCACTCTAATGCCGTTTTTGACCTGCTGGTTAGAGAGACCTCTAGTAAAGGCCACGATCGCTCCTTTCGTGGATGTATAGTCGAGCAGATCCGGTCGACCAATGTAAGCGTTGACCGAGGCGCAGTTGATGATTGTTGAGCCATTCTTCATGTGAGGAAGCGCGTATTTCGACAGATAGAAGAAGGGGTGGATGTTGGTGTCGAATGTACGCTCCCATTGATCGCTGTCGCAATGTAAGTATAATATCATGAACTCCGAACAACTGCTGGGACTTACTCATCCAGATCTTGAATATCCTCGACCATATTTTGGTAACCATGGTTATTCACCAATGTATCGATACCACCCATGGTTTGAAGAGCCGTATCGACCACCTTTTGGCAGTTCTTCTTATCCCGCAGATCGACGGCGAGTAGGTGGGTTTTCTGTCCCAATTCCTCCACACGTCGCTTTGTCTCCTGCGCATCCGTCTCTTCCTCGGGCAAATATGTGATCAGGCTTGTGGCGCCCTCCATTGCAAATAGGATAGCGATTGCTCGACCGATACCCGAGTCTCCGCCCGTAATAACGGCCCTCTTGTCCTTGAGCTTGCCTGCCGCCTTGTAGGTTTGATAGCCATTGTCCTCGGTCGGGAGTTGCGTTGATGTAGGCTTTGGATCTCCTAGTTCACTCTGTAGACCAGGCTTCTCATGGTGTTGAACGGGAACCTGGTGACCTAATCGCACTCAGCAATACTAATCTTCACATACTTTTAGAAGAGGGTCCGTTGGCCTACCAGGCTGGAACTGGGATTGAGGGCCCCGAGCCCCTCTTTCAGTTGACTTGTGCATCACTGCGAAATGTACGGTTTCAAAATGCCGGGAACAGATTAGTTGAATGAAAGGTGAATGGTAGTTCGAGCCGTTTGTTGAAGTTAGACAAGCAAATTAGAGAAAGTAGAGCTTGATATAGAACTGCTCGAGTCTGATATATAATATTGAAGTTATTTTCGTCAGCGTGACGTCTGTGAATTCTGGGAATGGACCGAACTGTCCAACAATTTCAAGATTTATGTGGAATCCTGCCTTTACGTTGGACGCAGGTGGGTCCATGATCGATCGCGACACCAGCACGACGCCTCGACCTGTTAAACGCTGCCAAGAAATCAAATTACTTGTATTGAAGAAGACCCTGTTTAGATCTAGGCTCTATAAATCATTCTGCATATACATAAGACACCAATAAGCAATATGAGTGACCAAGCTGTTGCCTCGCTGACCTTAGGCCAGCTGACGGCACATTACCGCATGTAGATGCCAAGTTGATCACACTTGACGTTTCTGCTTACCACACTTGGTCAAGCACTCCTCAACCTTGATCAACATATTCCCAGGGATAGCATGTCTCACTTTATCAATATCTTCACCCGCAATACTCTGCCCAAAGGTTGCCGCGATAACATCGTCGCTAAAGGCAAAGGTCTGGTCCGCGACCAAAGAGATTCCAGAATCCTCCGACGTGAAGGCTGCGGTGAAATTGGCAGGTTCGCAGTCCGGATTCACCTGGGTGTGGAACGACCCGGCCGGATAGATGGTCAACATGCCTTGGCCGATTTCTGCGCGGATAACTCGCTGGTTGCCTTTGGAGTCAACCACGCCTCCCTCGGGTACCATCTCGGAGAGCACGCGACCTGAGGTGATGGAGAAGAGCTCAGTAGCACGAGGATGAAGGTGGACGAAGCTCATGCTGCATGCTATGGATGCTATTAGTATTATTTGAAAGCTGGATATGCTATAGCTCTCATACCTGGCAACTGCGAAAGACTGAAGGATGCGCCAGAGCCAACAAGGGCAGGAAAGCTCTTGTGATTGGCCAATGGGAGTTCAGCGTTTTTGTTGAAATCGAAGACAAAGTCTTCATCCTTTGGCAGAAGCTGATAGCGTTCAGCAGCGCTGAACAATCCAACTGTTAGTATAGTGTCTGGTGTGCGTGTCTTGAAACTTACGTATCTGCAAGTCGCAACTGAGCCGTCAGGCTGAGTTCGGCCGTTGATCGGCCGAGCATCGCATGAGGTGCCGTCTCTGTTGGACGAGCCTGGACGAGGGCAATGGCAAGGATGGAGCTGAAGACAAATTTGGAAAGCATGGTGACTCTGGATATGCACTTGGTTGTTATTTGTGGATATGTCACAGGGAAGAAGTTATATCGTAAAGCTGGCGGTTTCGGATGTTGGATGATCAAAGGAAAAGGCGATACCTAGAGGACCTTATATACTTGCCATGCTTCAATTTCTCATTCCATATTCGAAGCATCATTCCATCATAGATTCCAAATAATCTCTCGAGATTCCAAATATCTTTCTCGGCTTCACCAAAGACTAAGCCTCACTTACTTGGCAAAGGAGTTTTCATGATCGAATTCCATGGGCGCACAGCTCAGCCAGAGACTCAGCCTCACTGAGGAACCATCTTCATGACAATCCCCTCGTATGGATGATCCACAGGGTCGTATCTAACATAAGAAGACAAGCGATTAAAGTGATCTTTCTGCCAAGAAAATAACTTTTGTTCCGGTACGATAGACCATAGTCTTCGGAAGCGGTTGCCAAGAGCGTCAGCACAAGAAACCAGCATGAATATATGTGTTGACTGTCATAGGTGATTGTATGTAGACCTATGGAGTTTCTAACCCAAAGAGCGCAGATTGTATAGCTATGTGGATACTCTTCTTGGCGGAAGTCGTATTGGTGGTCGTATTAGGCGCTTCAGCTCGAGCGTATTCCAGATACGACCATGACGGAGGCTGACGGGAGGCTGACGGTTCGGAGCATCCACATGCATAACTCAGATTCGATCTGCGGCTGTCTGCGGCTCTTAGAACTGCATCTAGCAGTCCATCATTGGATTTAATAGCGAAATCTTATTTGCGTCAAGTTTGAACAGAGCATTCTCGTGCACCAGGGATGCTTTCAAGCATTTACGAGGCTTTCCCGCCATTGGATGCAAGATTGCAATAGTTTTACGAGGTTCCATTTCACCATGATTCAAATTCAAGCAGCGAAGGTTGATGACATTTGGAAGATCTTAATCCCTAGATAGACGATCCCAGTTCTAGCTTAACCATATACATGCTTTGAGGCCACCACGTCTCTCTATCATCCATCATTTGATGAAAGAAATCTTGAGTCTTCATCAATGAAACCACTTGTCCCAACTCCCATTGTCCAATACCACCGATCCACCACACTCCATCCAATAGCATCACTAAAACCAGCCAATGAGCAAAGATATCCATGGCCAATAGTTGAGTCGCATTAAGCGGGGGAACATCAATCTTAGGCGAGTCTTGCATAATTCCACTTTCATTAGGACTCGCCTCTGCGATCGGTAAATCGAGTATTGACTGAATAATGTTGAGGTACTCGGATGGGGCTTCGTTCAAAAAGGACATGATGGTCCGTCGGAGCGCCCTGGGCGCTTTCATTGATGTCACGCTAATCATGTATCTTCCAACCCAAGGCGAGACTTTGGAAGATCCATCAATTGAGTGGGCCTCGTGGCTAGGGCTCTCGGGGGTTTCACCGTTTTCCCTTCTGGATAGGGCAGCGGATGCACATTTCCCGAGGATAGGCAATGTTTTCAAGCATACGTCAAGGTCTCGGAGGTCGGAGTTAAAAGACGCTATTCTCCCCACATGATCTGATATAGAACCGGCTCTCTCCGACAGTCTCCCAAGAGCTCGACTATAAGTAGACGCGACTAGGGGAAGAAATAAGCGCTCCGTATCTTCTGACGGGCCATTCTGTGGCGACAAGACGTCCGTGTCGCTCATATTTATACTTGGATGTGCAGAAACTGCTGTCTCAATGCCCATAGCCTGAATTTTATTTGTGGCATAAAGGACATCGTTGAGAATTGCGGTGGAGGCTATATGAGCTGCACGTGTGAATGAGATCCACTGCGAGTGCTGTGGAAGCAGCTCAGCTGGCAGTCGCTGGCCTCTTTGTTTTGCAGTAACCGCGAGATGTACCCTGATGGAGTGGCTGGCAGAGGCGTACAAGACCATCAACGCGGCATTCGCGAGGACATCATCATACCAATCCGAGTGAGACACGGTGGCTTGAATGTGTTGAAGAGAAGCTCTGTGATGGCGCTCCGCAAGTTCAAGTAGCCCCTGCACCTCAATCAAGGTCTGGCTGTCCAGGGGTGTTTTGGATTGCTTAACAATATCATGAGACTTGCATGCTGCCGCCAGGGCTATTAGAGATGACATCACGGGCTTGTTATTGAAAGCGAGATTTGGTATTCCTATTGAAAGAGCGTAAAGATCGAGAGCGTCGAATGGGATAGTTTTGCTGGTATGCGTAAGGTAGTGGCTTAAAAGATCAAGTTCTGTCATGTCAAGAAAGCCTGGAGAATGCGAGTTTGATGTTTGTCGATCTTCATGTATGTGGGATTGTGGAGAAATTGGAAAAGGTGAGGTATGAGAAGAGGCACAGTGTAAAGAGCCAGAAATTGAGCGGCGATCACCCGTAGGTGTAATTGGCCCTTCTGAGCCACCAGGAGCAGTTTCGCGACTCGCAAGTGGGACCTCTAAAGCAGCCACAGATCTAGCTGGAAAGTCCTGTTCATCCGATGAAATGGATTCACTTGTAGGACCTTGGTATTGACAACTATATCCGTGTTTGGCACATCTCGAGCAACTCGGTCTCAACTCGTCGCACTAGATAATACAGCAAGAACGTCAGGAGCGAATTCTTCCTAGCAAAAGCGTGTATGACCCACCTTCTTTCGTTGTTGTTTGCATCTGAGGCACCCATTCCTAGATTTTGCGTGTGATCTTCGGACTCTTAGGCCTGTTGCCTGCAGATCCGATCGGGTCGTATTGGCAGGCATGGGGTTGATCGTGCAGGACAATATCAAAGGGAAGGATGCTCGCACTGACAGCGCTGAAACATTCGAGCGTATTCGTCTAAAAAGCCAGGAGGACCCCTTTTTGAAGAGACCGGGTCGATATTTCAAACTAATTCTACTCGGAGCTTTTGACTAGCCAGCTGCGAGGCTGAGCAGCGGCTCAGTCTTGCCCCCGCCCCACTTGAGCTGATGATTTGGAATAACGCGTTAGGCAAAGCCAGCAGGTGAACACGCTTCTTGGCGTAATCACTCCGTACCAAGGACGTCGAAAAGTCACGCCTTGGCGTTCTGAGTCTGTCGTATTCGATCAGCGGGGGAAATTTGGGGGCCATCCACGAAATCCATTCAAATCATCTTCCAATATATGTGGATGATTCCTCTGTCTATGACAGGCAACCTGGCTGATGCCATTAATTGTCATCAAGCAAAGCCAGCCGTGCAAGTTTCCGGCACTAAATTAAAAAAAAAACTCATATAAATTCATGATTATTTTTCATAAGCGAATTGAATGAAAAGAGAGTATCCGAGCTGCACTGTCAAATCCAACCAGGGCTTTCTCTTGAGCTTCTCATTTCGACATCCAACGTATCAAAGACCTCCCTACCAACAACGCCATTCTCTTTGGCAGGGTCGGCAAGGTGTATTGTAAAGTCATCTATATTTTTGGAGTCCTTAAGTGACGAGGAGCTCTCGTCGGGATCGACCAATACAGAACCGATACCGTGCAAAGAACTCGCGTCCAATCGCGATGTCAGTCGGGTCCTTCTCCGTGGTTTGAAACCATCCAAGGAAGTTTGACTTCGCCAATAAACTCGCAACTGCTGCAATGCTGCTGGGG
Organism: Penicillium goetzii; assembly: GCA_037043885.1. NCBI lineage: Eukaryota > Fungi > Ascomycota > Eurotiomycetes > Eurotiales > Aspergillaceae > Penicillium > Penicillium goetzii. Next base: position 57,607 of record JAWLST010000019.1, read on the forward strand.
CTTTTGGGTAGGATATGATCCGTGTTCATGATAATGGAGCCCAGGGCTCCAAGGATCACTATGGACGCAAGAAGGGCCTCAAGTACTCTTGTAGAGACGGCGTCTTGGAAAAGTCGTAGGCGGTCGGGGAAGACGACATCGCCTGTATATGAAACGTTGTGGGAGGTATTCACTATGCGCGTATAGTTGAATACCTGTGCCGTCATAATATTGTTTTGGAACTTGATGGCCTTTACGACTTGGTCGACGTCGCCGGCATCTCTGAGACTGTCCTCGGGGATAGCATATCTTCCGACCGTCAATGTCTGAAGGAAAGCGTCCATGGTCTTCGAAATCGTTCCATCCTCACGGGTGGGCATGAAGTATGAGACAGGCACAACTTGATTGACGGCCAAAGAGGCTGACGACTCAACTGGAACAGGGGGGTGGTCGTCGAGTATATCAGAATGCGGTAACTGAAAGCGCGTCTAGGTATTGACAACTTCGGCTGCCGCAGCACATACTAAGAGTGCAATATACTGCACGGTACCATTCTCGGAGTGACCCCAGACATAGGACATCACGGGATGCGCCCGTTCCAGATCTATCTTGGATTCATCTGCAACAGAGCACATCAGCATGGATGCTGAGCCAAATGTTCCGTCGCCTTTTCTCGGAATCGAAACATCTTGGGATGTTCCTGGGTCGATGAACTGGTAGTCCGAGTAAGGGTTGCAGCGTATGCGAGCTATGGTGATATGCAGTCCTCAGTTTATTGGATCCGCCGAAGATTCAAAGTCGTCAAATGTTTAACTGACCTGAGAGTCTGTCTGCAATTGACAAACCGGTGCCCATCGTTAGAGCAGGTACTCCAAGGTCAATAAACGACCCGGCGGAAAAGTTGGAAGTCATGGTTTCTTGAAAGTGAGCTTTGGGAATGCAAGTTCATCGTAGCTCCAGCGGGGATATGGGACCTTGTCCTGTAGGATGAACCGGGCAACGAGAAGATCTGGCATAGTTTCATAATGAATCGTTGATATGTTGTTGTTGAAGATTTATCGGTCAAACGTATCTTCACGCGTGACGTTCGTAGCAACCTTCTGCGGAACTTCGAGAGGTGACCAAAGGCCGCTTGAAGCAATCGTCAGGAAAGATCCAAACCAAATTGTAACTACTTTGAAATGCCAGAAATGCATGTCAGCAGAATTATCCAAATATTGCGCCCTACAAGAACCAGCAGTTTCAATAGAAGGATTTCTTTCTTTTCTGTCAAAGCCCCAGATCCACCCACACCAGACCAGTCTAGGCACAATACTATATCGGAGGCAGGAGACACGGAAAACAACGTGATTGATGGGAAGGATATCGACAAGGCGGGCCAGGAGGGTAAGGAAAAAAAGAAATGGGACGTGGAAATCGGGCGACATGGCTTGCAGACAATGCGGGAAGAGTGCGAAGCAGAAAGAAATGAATCAAACCAGAAAGAATAACCGCCTAAGTACATATCGCTTTGCTTTACCGGGGGCCAAGCTTGGCCAGCGCACGAGCACCTTGTTCCGCCCACTCCTCCTTGGATACCCACATGTCGTCCTTGTCGGCGATCTGTTGGTGTAGGGATTAGCTTCTGGCTCACCGAGGGAGAGGATGCGATGAGAACATACCAGGTTGGCGAGGACAGCACCACCCAGGAAGACCATGTGCCTCCGTCGTGGGGGGTCTTCGATGCGGACCTTGAATTTCTGTAACGGTGTTAGTTCTGCAAAAGCAATTGGCTTCATCACTCTCATATCTCGTAACATACGTTCAGACGCTCTGGGTTGCCGCCCAGGACTCGGGTGAGCCAGAGCTGCTTCAGCTCCTTCTCCAATCGCGAGGGCAGACCGGGGTACATGCTGCTACCACCGCTAAGCACGATGGCCTTGTATAGACTGGATCGGATATCGACATCGGTGCCTTGAATGGTGTTGAAGAGCAGCTCAGCCATACCGGGCTGATCAACATCCACCAGGTGGGGCTGGAAGAGGCACTCGGGGGCCTCGAATCGCTCACTGCCGACACGAATGACACGGCCGTCGGGAAGGGTGTAAGACTCGACCAAGACGGTAGTATCCTCGGACAGCTTCTTGTCCAGCTCGAGGTCGTAGGAAACGTAGCAGAGCTTCTCCTTGATCTGGCGGACGGTCTCGAAATCGGCGGTTCGGTTCAGCGCATAGCCGCGGCGCAGGAGAAGGGCAATCAGGTTGCGGGTGACATCACGGCCAGCCACGTCCAATCGCTTGATGTGGTGGTTCAACACGGTTGACTCGTAAACGGGGATAACGTGTGTCACACCGTCACCGGAGTCCACGACCACACCACTGCTCAGACCTAAATAACAACCCATCAGCACATCCTTGTCTCTCAACCTGCGGAGCAATCCCGCCCAAGCGATTCTTCCATACCCTGGGCATACAGTGCCAGCACCGCCTGGATCGCCACATAAACACCTCCAAAGTTGTATCCCTCGAGCATGACCTCAGCCATCTGTTCGCGGTTCTTGAGCGGGTTCATGGGCGGCTCTGTAAGGAGGATCTTCCGACCCGTAGGATCGATCTTCAACTTGTCGTAAAAGGTGTAATTCCACAGGTGTTGCATGTCATCCCACTTCTTGACAATACCATTCTCCATCTAAACCATCCCCGCAAGGGGTCCATTGTCAGCAACACGTTCCTGCCTGTCCTGCGGAGAGAGAGGGGGGGCGGGGTATTCGCAGGCGAGAGCACGAGAGTCCCTGTCCGAGGTCACACATACCGGATAGCTGATCTGAAGCATGGATCGTGCGGCGGCGGCTTCCTCTCCACACATGATATCCTTGACCACAATGTCGCCAGCCTGCTCCTCTGTTCGCAAGATGGGCCGCCCCACTATCGAGGGGAACTGGTGCTCTGGGAAGTTCTAGTGAAAAGCGAACGGGTCAATAAGAGCGGCAATCGTCGTAAATCGGTGTGCGACATACCTGGCCGGCATATCCGACCTTGAGGAAACCGGTTCCTCCGTCGAGCACTACAGCCTGTTAGCTTGGGGGAGCTGGGAGGGACACGCGGTCGTCCGGGGTGAGGGGAGGTACCAATGGGCACGTCCGCCATGATGGAGGAATGTGAAAATCAAGCGCCGTAAAAGGGATATTTGCACTTATCTCCAAGGCGAGGGCAATTGGAGGAGCGTCGGGCGCGGAGGTGGAGGAGTTGGGGTTGGAGTTGATGTCGGTAAGTCGAGTTACTACTGTCGCCTGGGGCCCTGGGCATCATCATCGTTATTTACGTGACCGTACCGTACCTCTTCCGCTCCCCGCATTTGGGGGCTCAATGGGGCGCGAGCCACACCTGTTACATAACGTGACTGGGTCAACAACAATGGGGAATTTCGAGCTGAATAGCTTAAGATACGCATATTCGGAGTAATCATGGCTCATATGTTATATGCTGAATGAGTAGTCTGATGATCTTGTTGGTTTTATTAGGCCGTTGTAGTGGCAGCCTGAGGCAGAATCGCTAGTTATTGTGGGCGGCCATCCTGCGCCTATCAGACACGCAGGCAATCTAGACCCTAAGGACTAGAACATATAGGGAGTACTTAAATTCAATCTCATCCGGGAGGACACTATCGGCCCGATCTTTATTTACTTAGCTATCAAGTGCAACGGACTACTAGCCTCTTTGGTAGACGTCCACCCTTCTTCCTATCGGCCGATTCCGATCCCCTCGGGAAAAGGGACACGCTCCACCCTCTTCACTTCTGCATGACAGCAGCAATAGCAGCTTCTACACGCTATTGATTGTTTAATCGGCATCAATTGGCTTGGTCAGCTCTGTCGGAAGTCCTTCAATAGACCTCTGAAGCTATTCCTGAGGGCTCTGCCATCACCTAGGCAGTCCGATATCACCGCGGTCCTTCCCGATCTCAGTTAGCATCCAGCACGAAGCAAACGACACAATGACTCAAATCGGCTGGGTATGTATAACCTTCATCCTCCTCCAATCAACGATTCACCTCTTTCGACAGACCCAATAGCTAACGTATCTACAGTATGGCCTCGGCTCCATGGGCCTCGCCATGGCCAACAACCTCCAGCGGCACCTCGCTGCTAAAAAGGCCCTGAGCCTCCTCTACTCCAACCGCACCATGTCTCGCGGCAGCCCACTCCAGGCTCTCGGTGGTATCCCTGAGCCTAGTTTCGACAAGCTAGTATCTCGCTGTGGAATCATCTTCACCATGGTACGCACGCACATGCAGAAATACCATACCACAATAAACCAACCATCCTTCCTTTCACTCCGCTAATCACATCCCCAGGTATCCAACGACTCAGTCCTCCAAAACCTAATCTCATCCGCCATCGGATCAGGCCATTCTCTCAAGGACAAGATCTTCGTAGACTGCTCGACTGTACACCCCGAGACTGTGAGTTCGGCTGTGGCTCAGCTCAAGGCTAAGGAAGCCTCGTATGTTGCGGCGCCTGTCTTTGGTGGGAATCCGATTGCTGTTGATGGGAAGTTGGTGTTTGCTATTGGTGGTCCGAGGGGTGCGACTGAGGTTGTTAAGCCGCTTATTCTGGATGTTATGGGGAGGAAGGTTATTGAGTGTGGGGAGGATGCTACGAAGTCTTCGTTGTTAAAGATTGCTGGGTATGTTTTGGACTCCCGGGGTATTGCATGCTGAGGCTTGATATTCTAACATGAATCGGCAGTAACATCGTTACTGTGAATATGATGGAAGCCGTCGGTGAAGCCCAGGTCTTCGCTGAGAAGACTGGTCTTGGAACCGGTCCCATGGAAGAGTTGATTGGCGAGGCCTTTGGTCCTGTCGCCGGGGGATATTCTAAGAGGTGTGTTTTTTGAAGCGGATATACTCCCGAAAACAGACTTTTAACACGGACTAGATTGACTACTGGCGCCTATGCGCCACCCCTGGATGCCCGCCCCGGCTTTGGCGTCTCTCTGGCTATCAAAGATGCCAGGCACGCGATGTCGATGGCTGAGGAGCAGGGCGTCAAGCTTCCTGCTCTCGAGTTGGCCCGAAAGAATATGGAGGCTGCCCGCGACTACGCCGGTGAGTGCCTCGACAGCAGCTCCATGTATGGATCACTGCGGCAGCAGGCTGGTCTCCCATTCTGGAATGAGAAAAGTCGGCAAGAGTAAACAGGCTCTGTCAGATTGACGAGTGAAATTTGTGCCAGTACAATAGAGTAATATTACTTTCTTTCAAGGAACTCTTGTCCAGCGTTATGATCCATGTCCAAATTTAACAAAATACCAACCCACTATCGCCCCGCCCATCATAACCATCCATGCTAATTGAAGCATTTATAAATTCCATATGAGAAGAAACAACATTAAAAAGTTTATCAAGGCCAGTACCATGCACAAGATGAGATCAATCATATGCCCGAAAACAGACCGAGTCCAGCTTGGTCCCCAAACGCCAAGGTCAACTATATCGGAGTCGAGCAGTGCTGTTTACCCGGCTCTGGTCTGATTCGCGTGGTATCCACCAATCCTGGATACGCCTCTGCAAAGAGCGGGCCCAGTGACCAATTGTTGAGGTTCCGCATGTGACGTTCAAAGACTGGATTGATGATAAGTTCGTCCGAGTCGCCGGCAGATAGCAAGCAGTCGGTGGCTTCGTACGGCCAATTCACGTCCAGGCCGCGTGTGAAGGGGATAAACCAATTATCAAACGAATAGTCCCGATGAGACGTTACAAGTCGGTCTCGCATTCGAGGCCATGGGACGTAGTCCATCCATGGAGGGTGGACCTGAAGGAGCTGCGTAGCACGTGGTGTGAGCCACTCGGGGAGTCGATCGTAATTCTCTTGCGTCGGATAGATTTGCCAGCGCATGAGAAGGAACATTAAGTAGAGTACGCCAACCTGCACAGGGAGGGAGGAGACATCCGGGAATGTGCGCAGGATGTCTATAAAGACTTTGGAGAGGGGGTGTGCACTCTTCTCTGGGTTTAGCAGTGAAGAGACACTTGGGTAGCGTGGTCCCACGAGCTTCTGCCGAGGGATTCCTTCCGCGGCTTCGCGTTGCCGATTGTGAAGGAAGTCGAGCAGTATGCTATCCAGAGTACACGTCGGTGCAGAATTTCTGATGGGAGTTGCATATGCCGGTGTTTGATCGGCTGGGTAGTTCATCGGTTGCATATAAAGCGGTGATGGCGGGGGTTGGGAGGAGCGGAAGTTCTCTGAGTTGCTGCGCCGAAGCCGGTCAACTTTGGGAACATTCTGACTGGGATCGAGAAGGAAATTGAATCCTAGCCGCTCCTCCATGCCCAGTTCTAACCCATGAGCAATATGGTGGCGCTGGGAGTCCAGCGCGGCACGGAATGAGGAGGGTTGGAGGCTTCCATTTTGACTATTGCGTCGACTGCCCGAAGCCGATCCGGAGTTTGTTGGGGAGGGCGTGTCGAGGCTGGTCACAGACTCGGCATATAGCCTGTCACTTTGCGCCGCAGCCTGGTTGCTTGTGTTTATGTGGTCGGTCTCCGGGAAAGGAGGGGTATGGGATGTTGGTGGGACCGATCTCGGTTGGGCAAGGAAGGAAGGTAGATCTGCTTGATCTCAGTCAAAGTTCCAATTGTCATAGAAAGCGGCGCGGTCTACCTGAAGCCTCTGGCCTAGCCAGCAAAGGTTGTATGATGTCCAAAACCGACTTGAGCCCTTGGCGAAGCTCCCTATTCTCCGATCGGATGCGCTCATTGTGCTGAAGTGCAGCCTGCAGGTCCAGCACCGGTTTCTGCGATGCAAGATCCCGAACCTGCTGTTCTAGAGCCTCGATATGAGACTTTGTGCGTTCGCGAATGGCACGCTGCGCCTGGCGGTCATTCGCACGCTTCTTCGCCAATTGATCGGGGGTGAGGTTGGCCACGCCTCTGGATGACGTGCTGTTCAGCTTGCGCTTCCGCCCCGCGGTTGTAGGCCCATTGCCCTCAATATTTTCTGCGCCAAGGCCCTCTGCGCCCAGGGAGGTCGACCGGGAAGGTATAGGTGAATCTTCCGTCATGGGAATGGTGGTGGTTGGAAATGAGGCGCCCTCGATCATCGCCTCGATCGGCAGCGAAGGCGCCGCATAATTGATCGATTCGCCCAGTGCGCGGTTGGTCATCGCCTCATACACACGCGCTCGCAAAGCTCGCAATTGACAAGAGCCATCCACGGGGAGGGAGGAAAGAGGGGTTATTAGGGGCTCAGCAGGAGGTGACTAGTCGAGTCAAGCACAGGAACCAATATTCGGAGTATTCGGAGGGTTGGTGTTGGCGTTGGGGGTGGGTCGAGGTGCTGAGGAGAGCGTCGGTTCCAAAGATTTGGGGCCCTCCAGTGCGGACTCAGAGTCAGCTCAACCCAGTGGTTTGACTTTCACTGTCGACAAGTCGAGGCTCGGGCATTCCCCACAACCTTGAAGGACCGTTTACCGAAATCATCGATGATTGTCGTGTTCATAATAACTCTAACCATCGATCATGATAATTGGAACCTTCTGTTTTGGGGTTTAGGAATGCCAAATCACCAACACGAAAAATCACTCCCTAACGCTATCTGCAACGAGTCATGGAAATTGATGATCTGCGGAGTCTTGGGAGGCTCAGACAATGACACGCGGCGAGATCCACCCCCTCCCCCAGATCAGAAAAATGCAGGCTGAAAGGCTCCAATATTCAAAAGTAAATTATAGAGTTGTGCACGAGGCCTAGGTCCTAGCATAAATCCATATACATCCATACATTATACAAAGGTAGGAACAGTAGATCACCACTATCATAATACACTTATCGCATATATATCGCATCGGAATAACGATCATATACACGGCCGCTCGGGAATCGGGTCATCCGAACGGAACTATGCAAAGAATATAATGACAACAATGAAGAAAGAATAGTCATGTCGATCGTGTGTACAAGGGTGTGAAAGGTCCCAAATAATGGGGGAAAAAAAGAAAAAGAAAAAGGATAAGCCACCAAAACTCCCTGGGAAAACGCAAATGATCACCCAACATGAGAGTGAGAAGCCGAGCGATAAGTGAACAAACCAAACTTAGTAAATTGCCCAGTCTCTTGATTATTGAATCATATGGCCCATTTTGGAAATCTGCCGAGAATAAACTTTGTCAGTAAAAATGTTCCAACTGCCCCGATTATCCAATTGTTTAACGGCCCGCCACCCCCCCCCCCCCCCTGTCGCGATCGTGGAGAGGAAGGAGTATCTTCGGCGAAAAACTAACCTTCGTTCTCAAGTACCCTTCAATCTCGGAACTCTTGATCCCGCGTTCCCCGCCTGTCCGCCACGCCAAGGGAACCATAGGAACCCGCTCCTTTACCAATACCTCACGGTTAGGTCCTTCAATCGCCCGTACCTTATCCGGGTTATTCGTAAGCAAGCGTATGCCATCAGGGTTCACATCGGCGCCGCAGCCAAGATCCATCAGCATCGCCGTAGCCAAGCCATAGCTCCGGGCATCGGCCGGATGGCGCAGCAGCAGATTGGCCTCAACGGTGTCGGACCCCAGATCTTGCAGATTGTATGCCTTCAATTTCTCACCCAAGCCAATGCCTCGGCCCTCCTGTCGTAGATAGACAATCACCCCCCCCGCGGATTGCGATCGCAAGGACTGTGTCTCGGGCGGGGCATCGGACGAAAGATCCTCGACCGGGAAGGACATCAAGCGCGCAGCTTCGTCCAACTGTTCACCACAGTCGCACCGAGCCGACCATGCCGTCTCGCCCGTATAGCACTCTGAATGGATCCGAACCAGCGGAGGTTCCATGCGTGAAGTCGACGATGATTCCGTGTTCTTGTCATCATCGTACCAGCTGCTAGTTCGCCCGGGGTGCAATTTGCCCACATATGCGCCTCGGATCATGCGGTCCATCTCGGTTTCACCGGGCCGAACACGATCCAAGCTCCGACTGCGGATATTGCATCCAAAGACGATAGCCAGATGCTCCTTATTATCGATGTCGTTGTGGTAAAGATGCAAGAACATCTCCGCACCGTTGGTGGTCGGGATGCGGGCTCGAACAATACATTCCACATTGGGCAGCTGCTCTAGCAGCTTGGGTGCCTTCTTGTGTTCCCCTTGGTGTCGAATACTCGCTGCTTGGCTGTCATGCAGGAACTGTGTCGGGTTGGAAGTCAAGTTCAATGTGCCGCCGGGAGTCGCGGGTGGGGTGAATGCGGGCGATAGAATCGAGTTCGGGAGGGCAGGAGTCTGTTCGCCTGTAGCGAGGCCACTTCCCTGACTCGCATCATCTGCGAGGTCGTCTGGTCGGTCGGCCGGGATAGGAGAGTGCGGGGCGAGTTTGGGAGAGGCGTGAGCCGGGAGATTCGCCATTGCGACAGTTGGCGAGGAGGAGGGTTATTCAGAGTGCGGCCTCGGGAATCAATTTCAACGCGTCGAGTAAAGGGCTCAAGAAGAAAGCGGTATCCAGGGAAATGTGTCGGAATTACTGCGGTGGCACCGAAACTCGCATGGCGTCAATTATTCCCTCGGCCCCGGATGGATGAGGGGCGGCTGAGTCATTGCGTGTCAGTGCTTACTCTAGCAGCTTCCATGGATCGCTTATGCGAGCTCCGATAAGCGCGCCGCGGTCTGGTCTCGGTCCAGCAGACGGCCATCAGACGAATCATTGTATACTTGTACATGGTAGTCCAATATGATGGCGTTAAGAAAAGAACCTCCATTTAAATAGTAATTTTCATTTCTTCATTCATAGAGGTAATACCCAGGACCAGCACGTATCCTGTTTAGTCACCCGGGATCCCTCAAACTCCAAGTAGCGCCTCGCTAAGGGTATCATTATCACATCAGATCATCGAACTATCGCTGACCGGCCATCCGATCTATTTGTTGGGGATGTCCAGAACAAAGCGACGCTCGGTTTCCATCTCCTTGTCATCTTCCTCGCCTTCGAACTTGAGGCGGTAGGTATCTTTCTTGGATCCCATCACCTCTGCCCGATAGAAAGTCGTTGTGTCGGGGTATCGTGCGAGGACCTGCTTGCCTACGGGGAAGGAAGGCAAGGGTGCACCAGCATGGGGAATGGGGATGAGAGATGAGGCAGTAGTCTTAAAGACAGCACCCTCCTCGCCGTTTTCATTGGGCTCGGGGTCTTGGACATCGTACCACCTATAGCCAGCTGGGTTAGTCGCAGGTATAGCCTAAAGCTTCAAAAGACCACGGGAGAATATGAACGTACCGTTTCTTGTGCCCATCCCCAGAGATATTCTTGATAATGCACTGAATACCCTCGCCTTCAACTCCCTGCTTGTTCTTGCTATGCTTGAAGACGACCAATGCTCCAACTACGAGCAGACCGCTGCGCTCAGCCATAGTGCCTTTGGTCCCTTCAGACCCTTCTTCAATCTTCACCGCAACTGCCTCACTCCGGCCATCACGCGCTTGATTGCTTGAAACACTTGTGCTGCGGGGGACACCGCCCTTGGAGCGACTGGTTTTGTCCACACCCGACGCACTTGGCGAGTCGGTAGCCGAGCTCTCGATTTCGCTTCGTTTCTTGCGGGACTTGGAGAGTGCCGATGATCGGTTGGGCGGGGCCTCTGCTTCGGATGCTTTGCGGAGTGCAGTCAGCAGCTCCAGGTTCTTAATCACGTCGCAAGGCTCGTCCTGCATGATCGAGCGTTCTTCTTCGCTGAGCTTCTGGCTTTGCCGTAGCCATGTGTCGAGTTGATCGTGTTCTGACATCGTAGGTTCTAATCAAATAGATTGTTAGCTATGTTCAGCCCATAGACAGTACATTATATGTCTGGGGTTGGGGGCGCTGTCCCCGCACGGAGACGATCGACACAAGGCGGAGCTATGTCGGTCTAGCAGCCACATAGGGAGGAACACTCACTGTTGCCCTCGCGAGTGATCTTCTCTACCAACGTCTTGATCTGCACTGACAGCGACGCTTGCTGGTCGAACTTCTCTTTGGACTTGCGAATGTCCTGGCAGATCCGGGTCCAGAGCTCCATCTCCTCATTGTTGCCAAGCCCATTGTCGCGGGGCCGTGGGCGATTTCGGGACATGTTTTCGTTTGATCGATATTTCTATCAGACGCGTCGAATGGTTCAAGCACCGATAGAAGCGAACGAGCTCGCAATGCGGAGAGTGGATTGACTACCAGTGAAGCTGGGGAGGGCGGAGAGATGCGAAGCCGATAAGCCCAGGGCGGTCGGCTACCCGCGCGTCTAATTCTTGGCGTTGGGGAACAATCGCGTCTTACACTATGATTATAACCTATCGTGGTATTGTTCAAAAATTTGGTATCGCTTGTATAGTAGAGATGCCAAGATTGAGAAGATCATCTCATTCTCCATTAAGCATAAATCCGAATACGGGCAGAGAACTATAGCGGGGAGCCGTGGCTAGGGCGACGGTTGCGGAAATTGGAAATAATCGAGCACGTGTTGAGAATGTCCGATTTGGGATGTTTTGGTCTTTGGGTTTCTTGGTATAAAGCGCCATTAATCTGGACTTCCCCTTTTAGTATTCTCTGTCGGTGCAGTCGTTGCAGAAACCCTTGTTGGCCACGGACCCTTGGTTGAATCGCCCTCACCGAAAGTCTTGGTGGGGACATTCTGCGTAATAGAAAACCAGTTACGCGCCCCCTCGTCTTTCCCCAAAACACCTTCGACAAAATGCAGATTCCATTGCTTCGGCTACAGTGCGGTAGGTCTCGAATTGCCTTGCCTGTATGCGCATCTGCTAATTCTCCTCTTTCCAGGCGTCAACAGCTACGACTGGGGTAGGTTCGGATCAATGCTACCCTTGAATGCCCCGCACTGAACTTCGTCATAGGCAAGGTCGGCCAAGAGTCGGCAGCAGCCCGGTATGCCGCCACGACGGCGGCCCCAGACTTTGCGATCGAGGCTGAGAAGCCCTATGCGGAGGTACACATTGCTTTCGATTGTGCTCCAAGAAGAGAGCAAAATATACAAGAGTGGACATGCTGACCAACGTTGCAGCTATGGATGGGCACCCACCCTTCTCTACCTTCCAAGGACCTCGAGACCCAGCGGACTCTTCTCGATCTCGTCCAAGATAACCAGGCTTTGATGTCAACGGCAATCGCTGAGCGCTATGGAGGACGACTGCCCTTTCTCTTCAAGGTGCTCTCCATTCGCAAGGCCCTGAGCATCCAGGCCCACCCCAACAAGAAGCTGGCCGAGCAGCTCCACGCGCGAGACCCGCGCAACTACCCTGGTATGCACGGATTTGGGCGCAATCAAGGTGGACTAGACCTTGTGGCTGACGCATAGTTTCAATACCCAGATGACAACCACAAGCCCGAGATGACCATTGCCATTACACCCTTCGAGGGTCTTTGCGGTTTCCGTCCCTTGGCCGAGATCACCCACTTCCTCCAGGCTATCGAGCCCCTTCGCAAGCTTGTCGGCTCGCGGGCCGCCAGCGACTTCGAAGAGATTGTCAAGGGCAACGAGGATTCGGCCGATGAGGCCGTTGTGCAGCGGAACAAGGATGCCCTCCGCTCATTGTTCACTACCTTGATGGAGTCTACACCTGAGAACATCGAGACTGCTTCAAAAGAACTGGTTGCTCTGGCAGAGAGCTCGCCTGCCAGCTTCGGCACTCTGCCTGGTGAAGTTGCGACCAACCCTACCAACCCGGATGAGCTGGCTTCCATTATCCGCCGGCTGGACGGACAATTCCCCAACGACATTGGATCGTTCGTCTTCTTCTTCCTCAACTTCATCAAGCTGTCACCTGGCGAGGCCATGTTCCTGAAGGCCGACGACATCCACGCTTATGTCTCGGGAGATATCATCGAGTGCATGGCCTCCTCCGACAACGTCGTCCGTGCTGGCTTCACGCCAAAGTTCAAGGACGTCGATACCCTGACCAAGATGTTGACGTACTCGTACGCCCCCATTGAGGAGCAGAAGCTCATGCCCACCGACTACCCGTATGCCATCCTCAACGCAACTGCATACTCGAGCGCCTCCTCGTGCATGCTGTATGACCCCCCAATTGAGGAGTTCAGCGTGGTCAAGACGGATCTTAACCGCACGGGTGCTAAGTTGACCTTTGACCCGGCCGATGGTCCCAGCATTTTGATCTGTACTCGTGGTAAGGGTCAGATCACCGTCGGCAACAAGACCGAGGAGGTCAAGGAGGGCTACGTCTTCTTTGTTGGGGCTACTGCTGAGTGTATCATTGAGAACACTGGTAGTGGAGAGGGCGACGATGATGTTTTCACGACGTACAAGGCGTTTTGCGAGCTGACTGGTAAGGAGGATATGGTCAATGGACACTAGTGCTCTGGTTTCTAATTTGAGAGTATCAATAGGCCGTGCCAATGTGAGTGCGAACCTGTGATATATCTCGTCGAAATCCGGATGCATGAAGCGTGATGTAGGTAGTCTCGCTATAAATAGGGTTGATTGGTTCACATATAATACACGAGGCTCTGCATTTCTCAAATTCCATTCAGGATCGTCCACTCAATCTACTGGCGATCGATACCATTAGCGCTTGCAAATCACGTAGGTCTCGATATTAGGCAAGTCGCGATACTTGAGCTGGTGCTCCCGCGGAGCTGGAGCATGCTGCATAATAGCATAAGCACACCCCCGCTTCTACAACCTTTAAAGGATGTTATGGGGAATGCTTCTTGAGTCAGGAAAGACAAGTAGCTCGCTCTCTGGACATCCATCACGACTGCGAACTCACTACATGAGCCACTCTGCTTAACATTTCCCTTATTCCCGTTCACAAATCAACAACGAGGTTGCGCCAATCGGTCACCGACGGTATTCAGGCGGCCCCACAGGGGAGCAACCGAGACCGAGGCAAAAGGGTGGAGATTCTGCAGCTCCAGAAAAGCGGGGAATCATCACTAAGTAAAGGGTCTTACCTACGCGGGGATTTCATATCACTCTTTCAGAATTCCTTCAACTCTTCCTATTTGACCCGGATTCAAATCGATTTTTCGAAGAAGAATTTGCAAATCGTCGTCATGCCCGAGTCCAAAAACGTTGTGCAGCTCCCCCAGCTAGGATTCTGGGAGAAGGCGGATCTCCCCTTCGTCCATGCCTCCGTGGTGGTGCAGGCCCTGTACGCAGCTATCACTGGTTGTTTCCGCAGCAAGAGCAGCCCAAGGAAGTATAGCCATCATGTCACAGCGGCAGCTTTTCGGGGGATGGTTAGCCGAATCTCCATTCGGCAGAAGCAGTATGTTTTACACCTGTGCTGGTTGACTGCGATCTGTCGCAAGACGAGGACCGGGGACTGGGGGACATGGGAATTGAAAGCTGACAGGCTCGCTGCTGTGTAGATACATCGACCCAACAACGCCGCAGACATACCATACTATGATGCAGCGAAGAGGCCTCCAACCCGAGGTAGTTGACCTCCCTCACGGCACTGAGGGATACTGGCTGGGCAATAAGAATGCGCAGAACGTGATTGTTTACTATCACGGTACGTCCATATCTTATAATCAATTTTCCTCCCTATTTATCCCCTATACTTGCCATGTGCGCGTGTAACCCAATCGCCATCCGGGAGGAACCATATACACCTTCATGCCGAAAGCTAATCTCAACCCCGTGCAACCACAGGAGGCGGCTTCGCCATGGCGGCCGGCGCCTCACACTTCGAGTTCTGGCTAGACCTCCTCCAAGTCGTCAACGAGAACGGCCACGACATAGCCGTTTTCTTCCCACGATACACCCTCACCCCGCACGAAGTCTACCCAGCCCAACTGCGCCAGGCCGTCGGAGCACTTCGATACATCCTCACCGACGCAGGACGGGCTCCGTCTAACGTGATCGTCGGTGGCGACTCGGCTGGAGGTAATCTCGCCATGGCGGTGTTGCTGCACCTTTCGCACCCGCATCCTGATATCGACCCCATTAGCTTGTCGAGTCCCTTGGCGGGCGTGTTTGGTTATGCGCCGTGGGTTAATTTCAGCCATGAGTGGCCTTCGTTCAAGGACAATGCTTATCGAGATATTATCACTGATCAAGCTTTGTTGAGATGGTCGAATGCGTATCTTGATGGTAAGCAGGGTGATAGCTGGAGTGAGCCGGATCGTGCGCCGGCGGAGTGGTGGCAGGATGCGAAGACGGAGCGGATCTTGTTGTTGGCCGGTGGAGATGAGATTCTGCTGGGACCTATTGAGTCTTTTGCGAAGAAGGTCAAGGTATGTTTGAAGATTCATTGGGTTCGATTTTGATATGATAGGGTCTGTGGCTAATGCGCTCGGTAGTCGGCTTTCCCGAACACGACGTTTGTGGTTGGGTCCGACGAGTCTCATGACGCCCATTTGTATGTCGAAGCAGGCTCGAAGGAGGGAACACAGACAAGCAGGGAGCTACGGCAATGGATTGCTTCTCGTCTGTGAATTCGGGTTTATGGGAAGACGGCCGGTTTAGTATCATAGTTGTCTCGATGGGGCTGGTTGATGAGCTACATATATGTACACGGAGATATATAGTTGTTGTATCCTGCATATCGTTCGCGAAGTTGGATCCCAGATTAGGTGATGTATAGATATTGTGGCAGCCTATTCGGCTGCCACCACGGGCACTCTAGGCAGAAGGCAGCTACTGTGACTACAAATGGCTGCCTAGTTAGAGAAAGATTATCACACTTGTATCTCAATTCAGGGTCTCAACTGGTTATGAGCCTCTTTTTTCCAATCTTGACTTTGGATTGAAGGAGGTGATCAGTGATCAAGACTCCAGACACCAGACCCCAGACAACCGCATAAAGGCATACTAAGTGATGGTAGTTCTCGCTAGGTTCCTACTGTTACAAAGCTAGCGAACATCAAGATCAATAGTGGTTCAGCAATGTACCAGGGGTAAGGAAAGATCAAAATTTATCGAGTACTCCTTAACGCCCACGCATAGCAAGCCAAGATATCAAAACAAAATGGAAACTGTATTTTCAGCATCACGGGGATGCCTGAGTTCATATTCCGTCTGGACTGCGTATGCCGTCTGGACTGCGTACGCATGATCGTGGCTGATTGTGAAGTCCGGAAACTCATTTTCAAGGCGAGAATTATCAATGTCTGGCAAAATATCATGCTTGACACGGTTCATGTAATTTGAATCGGAGTGGTGTTTGAAAACACTGGCCACGAGAAACCAATACCGGTCCTCAGGTGTTGCTCTGGAGCCTGTGATGCTGGATTGATTTACCCGAGATTTTATGCAACTCTTCAAATACGAGCTCGGCTTTAAGTGTTGAGTGAGAAGGAATTCGATTGTATCTAATCGCCGGGATATGTGCCATGGAGTCAAGTCATTTCGTTCTTTGAGTCCGTGGCGTCTTGCGTTCTCGTATGCGCTTTGAGCCGCCACCCTGCGGACTGCATGTCGAGTCATCCCAAAGACTGATGTTTCAAGAAGCGAGATGGGGGGTATTTCTCTAGCAAATAATGATTTGAATGCAGATTTACCCTTGTCTTTTAGGAAATGAGGACTTCCAGTGTCAGGCAAAGTGTCAGCCTTTGCCTGAAGATAAGGAAGACAACAAAAGGTCGCGGCGAGGGTCAAAAGGCCGTGAAGCACCTGCCTATTGTTGGTTGGAACTTCCGTCTCTGCAAAAAAGGGGTTTAGATCGCGGGGTAAAAGATTATTTAGCTCAATCTGGTCGAGAATGGTCTCAATCTTGGCTCTGTTTTCTGGAGTATTTTGAATGTCCCCAGAAATTTTCAGTATTCGGAAGATGTACTCAACCCGTACCTGGTCGTTATCTAGCGTCGATGGTCCAAGAGCTCGAAGATGGTTCACCAAAGCAATCACCAAGGTCACTGTGGGTTGGTAATCCTGCGGACCCTGTGAGCAAATCTTGGACCAAGTTGTCTCCATTCGGATCCAGTCAAACGCGGTTCGGTGGAGAAAGTCAACAGTCGGAGGACGTAAAGCAGTCTCCGACGTGGAAACCTGCAAAATGCCCTTCGTATTCCCAGCTAAAGCCCTCACGACAAGAGGGAGAAGCAACCTTTCCTTGCCTTGGTTAGGGTAGGACATCTGCTGCAGTGGATCCATGCAGTCAAGAGCAAACCATAGAAAGATTGCCCCAATCTGGCCATTCCACGTTCGCTTCCATTCCATGACTAGCTGGTAAAGCTTGGAAGCCATTTCCAGGTTTAAAGGACTGACAGTCTGCTGGATTGCTTCATATAGTTCCTCCAGGCCCCGAGGAAGAGAATTGAAGACCTCCCAAATGGCGGGCAGGTGAGGGTGATCTCGGGTTACTTCAAGAAGCTGTTCGACAACGAGAACCACCCACAAAAACACCCCTTCAGCTTTGTCTCTTATCTCCTTCATCAGCTTGTTCATATTCTCGGGCTCTGCTCGGCGAAGCTCTTGAATAGAAAGGTTGCCTCCGAGACGCCCCTCGATGTAAATGTCGATGTCATTTTTCGTGAGAATTTCCATTCTCAAGGAAGGGCTGTATCGGAACTCGTCCGAGAAGATGTTCCAAGGTCTACTGGAGACACAAAGTTTTGGTTGACACTGTCGGTGTAACTGCTTGAGAAACGCCACAAACTCTTCGTGGTTTCCATCGTACTCGTCTAGGCCGTCAATAAAGAGAGCCAAGCGTGCCTTGCCCTGGATACTGGAAGCAAATCTCAGTAGGCTATCCCTTAATTCTGTCCATTTCCAGGCTGGCGGCGCGGCATTTTGTCCAGCTAGGTCATAGAAGAGCTGTCTTCTGGGAGCAACAACGTGGCAAAGCTCTGGTTGTTGTAAAAGGAGCTGGTACAGGAGTGACCGGAGGAGACCAACGCGCGATTTCTGAGATTTGGACCCGGCACTCCAGAAGTAGAAAGAGGCCATATATAGTTGGTAATTGCCCGCCCAACATTTCAAGTGGGAATGCAGAGACGGATGGGTAGAGATGAATTTCATCAAGGTACTCTTGCCAGAGGCTGGTTTGCCGGTAACCCAGAATACCTCTTCGTTCTCGGACTGTAGCCACCGTGTGAAATCCCCTATTTGAAATAGCCATTTAAAGGTTTCTGGGTAGGTAGTTGCAATTTGTTCATCGCGACCAGTCATCCCCTCGAAACTGAGACTATCCAAAATCTTCTTCGATGTCGCTTTCAGATTTGCAGCGATGGGTAAAGGAGAGGATTTCTGACTATGGGCACTATCGGGCACGTCAAGGAATCCGGTCGACTCCCAAATCGCATCCGTAAGTCGCGTCTGTCCCGAGGGGTCTGCAAAATGGCCACCACCCAAGATCGTCTTGAAGTCATCTTGTAAAGAGTACATTGTGAGTTCAATTCGACGCACTATATCAATCAAAGATCCAACCCCTCCGTCGATGCCTTCAGCCAGCTGACGTGTCTTTTTTGCCTCATCCCTGGATTATCATCAGTACATCGGTTTTGATTAGGGATTCGGGTCTTTCATTCACCAGAGACACATCAAGACATTTATCATGATTTGATTGCGAATTCTTTCGAGCCTTTCCCGCCACTCCTCCACCTGCTTCTCGGACCAGATGGCTCGAAAAGCCGCTCGACCATTGGCCTCTAAGCTTTTCAGCCGGTTGCTTTGTGCCTTAGCCGTCATTTTGTTCAAAAGACGGCTCAGTTGGATCTCTGCTTCGGCACATTCATCATTGAGACGCGCAAGGGCCTGTGACGCGCGAGGGTAGCTCGAACCAAAATCCTTGACCCTATTCCGGGCCTCTGCAGCGACTGACGACAACTCATCCGAAGACTCTTTCAGATGCACCACGGTCAGAGGCCTTCCCTCCCCAGCCCCCCTGATCTCATTAAACCGAGAGACCAGTTTGCTCCCGAAGTCCACAAAGGTCATTACGCTTGATGCCACCGAAAGGGCAGAAAGTGGATCCATGGCTTCGTCTCACAGCATCAACTCCAAGGCGGGACAAATTTTCAGAACATTGGAAAGGTTGCTTCAACAACAAGGAACTTTGATCGCCCAACTGGCTACCCAGCTGAACCCCGCAGTCTCGCCTGGAAAGGGGCGCTTGTTTGCTCAGCCTCATGCAAGCCTTAGTAAGCTAGTCTAGAATGCCTAACTACTAATACATTGAGCGCACGGGTATTCTCAAGTTAATAAGTGGGAACGAATGGAAGTGAGTCGCCAGTCACCATCTTGTTCTGCTTGTCAGATCAATTGAACTCGATGCTTACAGGAGAAGGAGGGAGAAGCCCTCGCCCATAGGTACTCTCGGCGTGCTATCCACCGTATAATCGTCACCGGCAAGAGTTACTGTATCTGTTAGAACCTCGGGCTTCCCGGTATGATGAGGCCCATGAGGCTCCGGAAAGTTAATTGTCGCTTGGTACGACCATTCAGATCTAGGCTTTATAAATGGATAGTGCCAAAGATTCATCGCTTATCCATAAGAGGCTACTGACATTGCCAGTTTTGTGGCCATGTGAATGGAATGAGAATCAAACCGCCCAACTTTAAAGCTCTGGGAACCTGATGTTTGCATAGATAATATAGCTGAGACAAAACCCAGAATTGACGTGCTTCTACATACCAAGTTTCACGTAAAGCTAAAGCGGCGATCGAGGGTTTGACAGGAATATGCACGAGGACGGGAGGTCGCAGAGATACACTCAATTCGATCGCTTAATTCATAGGTCTCCGTGGTGACGGATACTACTTGTGGAAAATTCACGGACCACAGAAGGGGGTAAACGATCGCAAAACCCTTCGGCTTTTCGATATGCTCGATCCCCAGGTTGCCGACGCCGATTCTCTCCACGGTCTCCAGCTCGTAGGGCCTCTCAAGAGCCGGCCATATGGTTTTCTTCTCTGTGGCGCCCGAATCATGGATTTAGACTAGGAATAAGTCTCTATAAGTCTCTTTAAGTCCCTATAACCACTGGTATGGTTAAGGTTTAAGATGCCGCGGACATAATTAGCCAGCGTCTTGTCGACGTTTGTGGGCTTGTCCTGAACGCTTCGTTGGAATGTGACTTCACTGTGGCAGGAAAAGAACATACTTCGGAGTATACGATGCCCAATTCGCACTCTGATATACATACAGGAGCTGAGAACTGAGCTACAGTTTTCCTGCTAATAAGCAGGGGACCCTAGAAAAAAAAACTCAGGCGAAAGCTTAGCGTCTTCAAGAAAAAGACGCGCCCAAGTGCTTATCCCCGCGTGCCGTAGTGCAGTTTGTGTGGGTGTAAGAGGATGTCTAAGGCCTTAGGTATTTCCGTTAACTACCTAATAATACGAAGGGAGTATTTCCTCGTCTGGCACTCAGTCACATTTAGCGTTGTTTCAATTAGTGTCATAAATGTAATATATCATCCAATAGATTAGCAGAATAAGATGCTCGATATGCTATTAGATATAGGGGCTCCACTATCTGCTAAGTCATCGACGCGTGCCTTTCTACACGCGTGGCCCCTATCTAATCCGCCATACCATCCGCCATACTATCCACCATACTATCCAGTAAACAGGATCCTGCTTAGGGGCGTGCTCAATTCTACTCAGTGAGCAAAAGCGGCGAGAGGGTGAGTACTAGAACGGAAGGAGATCGCTAAGAGTTGCCGGACAAAATCCGGTATATGCAGTCTCTACCCTCATTGGTGGTTTCCACGTACATAACATAGGATATTGCAGAACATAATACACAATGCTATCAGAAAGACACGGTCATTATGTGCAGTAAAGCTAATGGTAAGGTCATATAAAGGTCGAGGGCAATATGTGGGGACAGGACACGGCCGTTGTATAGCTCATGAGGATCTGATAGCGTGTGTAGCCATACAGAGACAAATATAGTACCCTCCAGCTCGCTGGAAGGCAGTGGGTCCTGGAAAAATGCCAGTCTGTAGAGCATATTGAATGTATTTTAAAGATCACTCGGCCCAGCTGGCATGATACAATAATGAAAAACAGCATGTTGCTCTACAGTAAGCAGGGGTCATGTCAACTCATAACAACGCAGGATACTCATGCACCCTGGCTCCAAATAACAGGCTTCGCAATAAACAAAAATATCACTTTCCAATTACATCCCCTCAAATCTTCTATCCGTCTACGAGGACACCTTGGGCGAGTACTTGGCCGCCGCGGCGTCGAAGAATTCGCTCTTCTCCTGGATCTCGGCGAGGAGGGCGTGGGAGGGCTGCACCTGTTGTAGCCGGCTGGAAAAAAAAGTTAGCCTGACTATATCACCAAATGTCAAGATAAGATGGGGGAAACTGGATGTTACGTACGCCTCCAGGTCTGCGCTGGGGTTGCCCGCCAAAACGTTCAATACGATGGTGTTGGCAATCAGCTCTGTGTTATCAGGATATTGCTCCAGGGCAGCGGTGAGAGCAGCTTCGGCTTCGGGGAGGCGACCGAGGTGGAGTTCAGCGACGGCCTGACCGACAATGGAGAGCGCGGCGGAGGTGCTGGGAGCGGAGGCGAGCTCTTCGTAGACGTAGAAAGCGGATTGGTACTTCTCGCCACCCTACACACAAGACAGTCCCAGTTAGTTATTATCTTGACAGCGCTCTGAAATGCAGATCGGTGTACGTACAACTCGCATGCCAACCCAAGACTCGGCCAGGTTGACCAGCAGGGAGTCCTGAGCCCAGCGCTTGGCGGCCTGGACTTCCTTGAGGGCGAGATCGGTACGGTTTTGCTGGAGGTGGATCTGGACAATCAAGGCGACACTAAAACTCCCCAGAGAACCGTTAGCACTCCGAGAGATCCCACGAAATTGCGACAAAGGGACACCTACGCCTCGAGGTTGCCCTGGTGCTTGGACAGCAGCGCCAATGCCTCCTCACTGTTTCCATGAGCCTGCAGCACTGTGCCAGCAAGGACTTGTACGGTAGCATTTTCGGGGTAGTTCTCGGCGAGCTCTTGTGCCAGCTCGAGGGCGGCGTCGGTGTTGCCCGCGGTCTGTTGGGCCAACGCCTTGGTTGCGGCGAGGTCGGGGGTATCCTCTTCGCTGGAGACAGCAGCCAGCACCTCCTTGGCCTGGCCAAGGGCAATCTGGGCGCGGAGCTTGAGTACACGGGCGGGGAGCTGGTTCTCGGGGGAGAGGGCGGCGGTGTCGAAGTCGATCACGTTCTGGTATTGGCCGGAGTGGAAGGCATTGTGAATGTTGAGGAGCTCTGAGAAGGGTATTAGTGGATGGTTAGAAGATCTGCGGATATTTTGAGTAGCTTACCGCCCTCTGCTGAGAAAGGATCCATCTTGTAGTTAATGGGGATTGGAGATCGGGGGGCTAATGAGGGATGCGGTGTTGATGTCGCTGGGGCGCAACTGCATGTTGGCGTTACGGCAGAATAGGCAACTCGGCCGACGGCAGGTAGGCCGACCGCCTTTGTATACTTCGAATCAGCTACTGGGAACTACTTGGAAATTTAGGACATTGGATGCTTGAAGAGCGCGGTTTTTTATTGTTTGTGAAATATTGTACATGAAATGATCAACCACATCAGTTGTTATACAAAAAGGAGATCCTGGCAAGTCGTCATGGTTGACTTGCTGGTATCCTTATCAAAGAAATCAAGATACATCATGGATCACCTTCCGGCAAAACCTACAAGGAAACAAATGAAATCATAGTATACACAGTCCACATGTAGAGCTGTCAAAGAGATCAGCACATGATATAACATTTCAAACAATGACATCCACCTGAGAAAACATTGATCAGTACATCATGAAAGAACAGTTTTTCCCCATTCCATCTGTCTCACAGGCTCAACTTCTTTCGCAATGTTCGACATGTCGCGGCGCCATGTGTTGCCGCTTTCCGGACCTTGTTAGCGATCAATTTCCCAACATTCTGTGTGCATTGATCCGTCGAGCTTGCAATGGACGATGTGGAGTCCGAGAAGGCATAAGCAGATGGCTCGAGGACAGGATCAATCAGGATTGGGTGATAGAGGATTGGCTCCTCGGGCCGCGAGTCGTGATGCATCTCGGACTGTCGAACCGAGTGCGTTTGATGAGCTGGAAGTTGGGGAGCAGAATGATGTTGCTTCCGGGGCGAATGGATCTGGTCGTGCAGGCTGAGCAGTGAGTTGCCTGCAGATTGCTTGGGGTATGGAGGCATGACCTCCAACTGGAGTTGCTCAAGTTGCAGTCCCAGAAGGCTTTCGTTGTCGTCACTGACATCGATTTCAGCCTCGATGTCGTCGGCGGGAAGAGGCTCGAAGCCTTCTGTTTCCCAGGTGTCCGTGCTCTTTTGAACCCAGGTTGTCACTGATGCCTTGATAGGCTGGGGATGGACAAGAGCTGAGCCGGTGACGTCGAGGTCGTCCATAGGATAGGAAGGACCTCGGGAGGGGAGAGGGAACCGGTGCAGGTCACTGGTTCTGTATAGATTTGTTAGTAAAATCGATAAACCAGAGGGTGAGCTCTACATACCTTGGATCAAAGAATGATTTGTCCGCAGACATAGCATCAAGCCAGTTGAACGTGGCTGGTGTCTGAGAGTAGATGGCTGAGAGGACAGACATGGCGAGTTTCCTTGGTGTATAATTGGGTTGGTATATAAGTTTGTTGAAAGATTTGGTGAATCCCTTGTCAATGAGACTTCCAAGGACTATTAAAGGGTTTATAAAATAAGGATAAATTCTTCGTGAGAGATAGCCAAATGAGAGTTGTTGGGGAGAAGGATGAAGATGAAAAGTTGCGAGAGAGCTTGTCGAGTTAATAAAGTCGAAGGTCGAAAAACGACCATTCCCATTCAGTGCTTCGAAATTACCAAAATAGGCCTAGATGTCGCCTTGAGGAATAGTACAGCCCCAAGTTATACTCAGTAGTACTTTCCCCGAGTTGGAAGTGCGGCGATGTGTATCCGTGGTTAGTCTCACCGAATCCAGCAACTCGAAAACCTTAGGGCTTCATGATGAACTACAACCATCAATTGATTCACACATACCTCGCTAATAGTCCAAATTTGAGCACCTCCGAGGGAGCAGGACAAGGTCTAGACCCTATGAGGCGTAGGCTCTCGTCCTGAACCAGGGCAGCGAGATCACCCAAAACTCAGTACTATGCTGTTTTGACCTGGAAATTGATACTATGCCGAAGAAGGTATTCCACATCATTCTTATTACGACTAGAATAGTAATTATTCAATAGTAATTCTTTTTAATTATTGCCATGATGATCGTCTCCTGTTCGTGGGCACTTTGTAGATATTCCACAATACATGATAGCTCCGATGCTACGAAACTGTAGATGACCTGCCGCATAGATTCATGATTGCTCGTAAAAATCGCCCAAAAGTATCGTGAGATTGATCTTGTCCTCTGGTCCCTAGGGGCAAAGTTGGAGGGGAGAAGCTAGACAGTACTGGTTTCGTCGGGCCAGAAGGTTCGTGCTGATTCTGCTCATTCCAGCCTGGAGGGTATTCTGGCATCGGAGGAGGAGGTACAGGAATAAAGCTTCTAAAATTCTCGAATTCTTCTCGTTCCGACTTCAACCTTTGGGATTGACTAAGCGAATCAGTTTTAATCCAGAAACGAGTTGAGTCCCCTGTACTTACAAAGGATACTTTTGGATATTACTCCATGCACATATCATAGCATCTCTCTGTGCTATCTCCTGATTTGAGAGGGGACTCAACGAGCTCAGGAGAAGGGAATTGAATGCGCCATCTTTGCCTTCAATAATCCACTGTGAACAGAATTCGAATAGTCTTGGATAGTACCCTGCAGATGCCCAATCCACCAACTCAGTTTCGGCTGGTGCTCAAAAAGTCGGCTGTTAAACCACTTTTCCATGTCTTTAAGGCTGTCAAAATGAAGGTCTTCGGTCTCAGGAAACAAACGGCCACGACATGATCCTCCACAGAGAGATCCAGGGTTAGGGTTCTCTAGTGTTGCAAAGTGATCGAGCACAGCTGCGATCTTCTCGATAGCCGTAAGATCTTCCAAGGGATCGACGACCTTTCCCTTTATAAACTCCATCACAATATAGCCCCAGCCTTGTTCGTCGGAGAAAAAGGTAATTACCTGTGGAACACGAACTACACGTTTATCCACGAGTTCATAGGCTATCCTTTGATTCTCGGCTTCCTCTTTCGTTACATCTGGCCCCCACTTGACAACTTGGTGATCGGATATTCTGATAATACGCTTCCCATGCTGGCTGACAATATTGCATGGTAACGGATTCGCACAAGAAGCGATCACCGACGCTTGGAAGTTTTGAGGGAGCACCATGTCTCTCTGTAATGCGGCTGAGGAAGAAGTAAGCTGTTTGGCAATTATTCTTACACTGACTGTCTCTGAAAATAATAGGCAAGAGATGAGGACAACGAAACGTAATTTGAGGCGTCGAAAAGGGGGCCACAATTCCCGATGCCGAGCGGTGTGCAAGCGTAGAGCCCATCCTGGAGGTAGACCACTTTTTGATGACATACCTTCTTATACCAGTCTCTCCTCCGTCAAACATGAATCTCTCGACTTGCCGTCGTATCTTCCCTTTTTTTAGAAGGCGAAAGTGCACTCGTGACTTGAGTATGTCCCGCGTGGTGCAATCATCGACGTCCCTCTGGAGAGCGCTAGAGGATGGTTCAGGTGATTTCCAAAACCCTGGTGTGGTTGGTTCGTCCTGCAGCTGACCAATACTAGAGGAACCTATCGATGTGGCCGATTTATTCAGGTATCAACGATATAGGTGGCTGTATGTCGTATGTATTTCTTTGTTTGGCGCAATCTGACGTCTTTAGGGGCGGAGAATCTGAGAAGCTTGCAACGCGCTACCGCAAATTCAATCTGCAAGGCCTTCTTGACGCTTCTGTCTAAACTGTGGGTATTGACGGAATAAGCTGTATGATGTTTTCCCTCTCTATTTTACAGGGCTAGTCGTCAAAATATAGGTATTAAGTTGTTAAAATGTGTTGAAGGGTAATTCAATAAGTCATTTTTCCTGATAATGAGTAATAGTTTCGAGCTTATCGCTCGACTACCTAATCCTAACGCGGGTCCCGCTTTTTATATAACTGCGTCGGAAGTTGCGACGCGCTATTTTGTATATTACCTTGCTTTATCGCATTTATTGAAAAGCTAATCGGACGCATAGTTACGTGACAAGATGGGTCTTCCTATACCCTGTATTTATAATTGGTTATCCGATGTATGTAATCTAGTGGGAGCTGAATATATCCTTGAGGAAAAAGCTCCCGGTTAACCTTTAGGGAAAATATGGGGCAGACTCTCCTTGGAAGCATAACTTGGTATGGTTAATTAGATTGTGGGTATCGAAAAGAAATTTGCATCTATCTTATTTCCAAAGTATGGCTGTATATACTATGAAGCAGATCTGAGATTATCTTCTATGTAATATGAACGGCTTAACTTGAATGATTCTTCCAAGTTTGAATCCTTCCAAAATAAATAGCCGCTACTCTTCGCGATCGGACCTTTAGCTAGTCTATATTATTGGGAACGGGAGAAGGCCAAAATGAAGCTAGACAGAGGCCTATATATGTTTTGAGTATGAATTGTCACTATGTTTTATATACTAACCCGAGTTCAGGGAGAAGCGTTGCTGATTATAATTTAGCGCTTAGAATGAACGAAGTCGAATGGGCTACCTCGACGGCGTGGCTAAGAATGAATTTCTACCGATCTATGGTGTCTCCCGAGACACTAAGTGATTATATCGCCCTCCTTAAGGATTATATGGCTCTTTCTCTATATCTGGTATCCTACCCCTCTACCGAGTTACATAACCAAATTTCATATCCTGATCTACACCTTGATAATGTGTTTGTCGATCTAGGCACTAATCGTATCACTTACATAATCGACTAGCAGCAGGCTTGTTCTTGTCAATTCTGATCTCCCCGATTTTTATTGTAGAGAACTAGTCGGACCCGCCTTACCCGATTAGGATGCCGATAGTGGGGACCCCATGAGGCTGGAAGGCTAAACTCCGCTGGACTAACATCTTTTGGTTGCCCGCCGCAAACATTTGAAGATGGTATTCTCCAGTGTCTCTTGGTTTGCCCCTGTGATTTGCTGGCTGGTGGACTTGAATTGAGTCATTTTCCAAGGGAAACTACCACTCGTGCCACGCCCCTTCGCTGGGTCGTACTATTTAAACTGAGCAAACTTCCCTCACCTGTCAACATCTTCCATTTTCCAACCATCCATCTTCATACACTCACATCTCTCAGCCATTATCATCATCACCATCATCCTCAGCATCAAAAAAAAAATCTTTCACTCTCTCAAGGCATCATGGCATCCACCGGGGCTCTCCCTCAGACCCTCAAGTCCATCACTGCCACCAAAATCAAGGAGCTGTCTAAGCAGCGAGCTCTGTTCGAAAAACGCAAAGCTGATATCCTCGCAGCTGCAAATGTTGCACCCGATCTGCGTACCCGGGCTCGCGTTCTTCTGGACGGTCTTTCCCGCCTGAAAGGGTACCCCAAGGATGCCCTCGACAAAGACGACTTGGATCTAGATGTCAACTCCTCTGACGAAGAATCTGACGAGGTGGAAGTCACCTCGCCAGGCATGGGCCAGTTGTACCAGGCCGATCACACCAACATTCGCCGCTTCCTCCTCCAAGGCCGCTATGACCCATCCATCTCGGACTCTGCTGTGAAAGACTGGATTACTCGACTGGAAAATGACCTACGTTTTTTGGAGCTCAAGCATGAGCATGCTTCATTCTACAGCAAACTGGTTACCGAGTGGCTGTCACATCTGGATGACGCGACCACAGCTCCCGCTATGGACCAGACAGATGATACGACTTCTGCCAAGTCTGACGCTGGTTTTGAGAGTGTGGGCCGGACAGAGATGCATGAGCAACGTGCACAGTGGGAGTCTCTGGTCTTCACGAGTACCACCATGGTAGAGGAAGACTCCATCAACACTTATCTCGACGACTTGTTCAAAAAGACCAAACTATCCCGACAGGCACTCAAGGAGCTTCGCGAAAGCCTCCACAAGTTCGGCACCGACCTGGCAACTAAGGGAGAGTGGCTGGACGTCGAGGAGCTTCAATGGGTGTCCAAGGCACTGATGAAGACCGATCTGCTCAGCGCTGAGAAGACCACTATCCTCAAGGAGTTCATGCGCAACAAGGAAGTGTTGCAGGAGGTAGCAGATGTCCTCAACATGCGTCTCGCATCCCTTGACAGTTGGTCTTGGGGTGGTGACGGCATCCCGATTGAAATGCGCCGCCAATTGAACGGTAAATACCGTGTTTTCATGGACGAAGACCTTCTCGACAGCCTGTTGCTGCAGTATCTGGGATCCACGTGGGCTGTTCAGCTGCGTATGGTGTTCAAGTCGTTTTTCAATTCGCGCGCATGGGGCTCGGTGCACGAGAACATCCCTAAGGAAGACCTCGAGCGACGGAAGTACTTCCTTGGAAAGGGAACAAACGTTGGCGCCGCTGGCATTAATCAGCTTCGGAAACGCCTCTACGGCGAGAAATACTTCATGAGCCAACTGCCCGAGTCCCTCAACGAAGGTGCTCGAAGCTACGACGACAACGCCGAGGTCAAAAATGCGTTGGATACCAAGCATTCACTTCTCCATCTGCTGATTACCGAGTCCCTGATCCACAAGAACCAGCATGGCGAGTTTACCGCAATCCGGTCCGACTACCAGTGGTTTGGCCCCTCTTTGCCCCATATCACGGTTCTGGCAGTCTTGAAATACTTTGGCATCCCAGAGATGTGGTTGAACTTTTTCAAGGTGTTCCTGGAGGCTCCGCTCAAGTTCGTCCAGGACGGCCCTACTGCTTCCACTCAAATTCGAAAGCGCGGCGTCCCCATGAGCCACACCCTCTCGGATGTTTTTGGGGAGGCGGTTATGTTTTGCATGGATTATGCGGTCAACCAACATACCAAGGGTGGAATCTTGTATCGACTTCATGACGACTTCTGGTTCTGGGGCGCCGAGGAGACTTGCGAGAGGGCCTGGGTGGCGATGACCCAGTATGCCAAGGTCATGGGTCTGCAGTTCAACGAGGAAAAGACCGGCACCGTTCGCATGGGAAAATCTCGGGAGAAGAAGGATTCCGTGCTTCCAACTGGCGACATCCGCTGGGGATTTCTGGTTCTCGATGCAGAGCAGGGCAGATTCATCATCGATCAGGCGCAGGTGGACCAACACATCGAAGAGCTTGACCGACAGCTCTCCTCTTGCAAGTGCGTTTTCACCTGGGTGCAGGCGTGGAATGGATACTTCGGGCGGTTCTTCACCAACAACTTCGCGAGACCTGCCATGTGTTTTGGACGTGATCACATCGATATGGCTGTTTCGACACTGAGTCGTATCGAGCGAGCTCTCTTCAACAAGTCTTCAAATCAGACTTTCGAGAATGGAGCCAGTGTTACCAACTACCTGCGCTCCGTTATTGCCGAGCGATTTGACATTCGTGGCCTGCCCGAGGGATTCTTCTACTACCCCGTCGAACTGGGGGGTCTTGGACTGCTGAACCCGTACATCCGGCTGTTGGCCATGCGTGAAAACATCAAGCAGACTCCCCAGAGACTCCTCCAGAAGGCCGGCATCTCTGATGAATCGACCTACCAAGAGGTCAAGGAGCGCTTTGAGAAGCAGGGCTCGGATTCCCTGAAGACTTGGAAGGACAAGAAGGGGGACCCACTGCCATTCATGTCGCTGGACGAGTACACGCGGTACCCCGAGACATACAGCTTGAACCTTGAGTACGCATACAGAAAGCTGATCGAGGTTCCTGAAGAGAAGAGCGTTTCGGCCACCGCGAGCTTCACCAAGAGCCAGACTGGGCTTAGGGGGCCCAGGGGAAAGGCGACCAAGCCAGGCTCGATCTCGGCGGTCTGGTCTAAGATGACTCCCTATTGGCGCTGGGTTGCGGAGCTGTATCATGATGAGATGGTGGGCACTTATGGAAGTCTGGCCGCTGTGAACCGGGAGTTTTTGCCTTTGGGTGTCGTTAAGACTTTGAAGGAGGGGCGGTTCAGATGGCAGGGTTGAGGGAAGAGCGTGTTCCTGGACCTGATGAAAATTTCACGACAAAATTGATACCCCAATAATATGTAGCCTATGTAGTTCTTTGTTCGTGGCCAGTGTTATGGTAGTGCTACAAATGGAATGGAGAAATACTGACAACAACCTCCCTTGGTAGAAAGCAATCTTGCAAACAGATAGAGAGGTCGGGACATGCATCGTAATTTGTCAGACCACCCTGATCAATTTTTGTCAAGGAATGTGGAGTGGTTACTTACAAGTTACCACTAGGAATTCCTTTGGTCGCATCCTTTTCCCATTTCGTCTGTACTTTGTATACGGAGACGTTCTCGCAAATTCACGAGACTCGGCAATTCTCATCCTCAAGTCCCGCCTCCATCTGCAAGGACACAAGGACACAAGGTCACCTCAACGTGGTCTTCCGCACAGAAATTCAGATATGTAGATTATCTTGCTTCTTTCTTCTTCATCAATCAATCATTCAATTCAATCTTCATACGACTGATTCCGTTCCTCCCAATCGTCATGATACATACTAGTCATTACCATATGCAGTGGCTCTTCTCAATTTTGTTGAACTATTCCATGACTCGTGCAGCAATGCATTGAGATCTTAATTGGTGGAGGTGTGTCTTGGCTGCATCTTAAATGCAGCACAGTTGCTTTTTCCTTCTAGCCTAGAATACAAGAGGAAATGGGGCACGTCGATCTCAATGATCAAACCCGATTTCATTGGCTAGAAACTGGCATTGCCTGGTCAACCGTCAGAGCCTTGGGGATTGTCGCGGGGCGTATGCGCCATGCAGGCAGGGCTCAGACTGGCACTTTTGTTATAGGTCATAATCACCATATGAACCCTTATAACGTGAGGATTTTCAGCCGCAATTGCTGAAAAAGGTTGTCCTGTGCGAGCTCGGTGTCCTTGGGGGTCTTGGAAGTTAGGCGCCGACCCCTACCTATCCTTGCATAATTAGAAGCCAAGCCCTGCTCTAGACAGTCCCCTTTTCCTAAATACACCGGTCAAGCCTGGCAGGCTTCTCTCTTCCTTGTGCTTCCATTGCTCTGGTTCTGAGATACCGGGCTGTGGCACAACTTGTGTTCTACCAAAATGTCTTCGGACGACTTTGCAACCTATGCAAGCGCAACAAACTTCATGGGCTACTCCACCGACGGGGAAACCAGTTCGTCCAAATCCACCATACTACTGACAAGAAAGATACCAGTGCTAAATAGTACTGTTTAGCTTTACCGATTACTTGTAACCAAAATTATCCTTGGACGACGAGCAATACCTATGCTGGCTGTGTATACACGACAGGAGATTTGGCAACCATTGCTACTAGCTGCTATCGCGGGGATGTTGTGTACTCGGGGACCACAAGACCTTGGTAAGGGGATAAATCTCATGTGAAGCGTTGAGTTCGATCTGCGACCGACTGACTGTTGTTTCTACTATCTAGTTCCAATACCCTCAGCACATGCGAAGCAATACAAATCTATGAGACAGAGGGCGATAGCGTTCCAGCTTGGACAATGTACGATTGCTTCTACGACTGGTATACTTTGAACCTCTATCGTACCGTGACTGGAACCTCTACCAGTGAGTTGAAACCAATTTCCAAACTACAAGAGACTTCTATGCTAAAAGTCATCTCTGGCGTTTGAAAAAAAAACAGGCACATCCTCTCCTACCTCACCTGCTACTACGGACGCTGGAACGATAACGTCGTCTGCGTCGGCTACAATTACCACGTCTGCCTCGTTGCCCTCGGACACGCTGAGCCTGAGCTCAACACCAAACGAAAACAGCGGCAATACGTCTCTATCAGGAGGTGCAATTGCAGGGATTGTCGTTGGATCTGTGGCTGGTGTCTTGTTACTGGTTCTTTTACTATTTCGGAGGAGAATCCTCGCTTGCTTTGGATATACCAGAGCTCCCCAGTCTGTATACGCTCCTGTGTACCCGCCCCAACCACCGGGGCAGTACAATGCAGAGCCACAAAGGATGTCGCAGCTACAGTCTCCGCCTCCTTGGGATAAGCCAGAGCTGGCGGCTGATAGTCACCACTCGCCTAAGCCAGTCCGATCAACTCCGCATGAGATGGAGTAGTGAAATTTCATGCTGAATGTAAGATGTTTGGGATATCATTTGTTCGCATGGTAGCTCAGATATTATTTTTGAAATTGTAGGATAATCTCGCGAAGCCTTTGCTTCTCTTGTTCGCCGCCGAATATCATATCCACTGACTTTTCACACATACGCAGCATTTCTGCACGGCCGACGCCAAAATGCTCCGCAGCAAGAAGATACTCATTCGAGACAGGACTGCAAAAGAAGCCCACATCATCCGTCTAGAACCCCCCCAAACAAAAAAAAAAGTCAGCATGAGATATCCAGGATGCAACTGATACACGTCAACCACGAAGCAACTTACACACAACGCAATCGGACACTCCTGCCCCCTCCATTCCCCAAAATGATGATTTAAAAACCCGCCCTCAATCAACTTTGCATGCACATTACAAGATATGCACAATTCCAACCCAATCCTCCGCCTCGCAATCTCCCGCTTCACATCCCCCGGAACATGAATAACATGACCCAACCGATCAGGCTGAAACGAAAGCAAAGCCTCCAATTCTTGTACATCCCCCGAGACCGGCGTCTCGGCAAAGTGCAGCGTAAGACCCAACCCGTGGGCTTTGGCCCGCGCGAATGCATCCCGGTAGATGGTGACGTCGCCTTGCGTCGGGTTACCGCATAGATCGACGCCAACGACCCCGCGCGCTTTGTTGGCGATGGCCAGGTCGATGAGTTCGAGAGCTTCCGTGGGACTTGTGTTGCCCCGGTCTAGGGCCAGGATTAGATATACGGACATTTTGTCTGAGGTAGATTTGAATTGGGCGATTGTGTCCAGGATGGTGGTTAGATATGTTTCTCGGGT
Organism: Penicillium goetzii; assembly: GCA_037043885.1. Taxonomy (NCBI): domain Eukaryota; kingdom Fungi; phylum Ascomycota; class Eurotiomycetes; order Eurotiales; family Aspergillaceae; genus Penicillium; species Penicillium goetzii. Next base: position 90,495 of record JAWLST010000019.1, read on the forward strand.
TATGTTGGAGGTTGGGGATGCGCGGGGGATGGTGCGGAGTTCGAGGTAGCGGACTCCATCGTTGAGGAAGGATTCGAGGACTGAGGTTGTTGCATATCTGAGACTCTCTAGGTCGTCGCAGAGTTGGTAGATGAGCTTTGAGAAGACTTGGAAGAAACTGGGGGTGCGGGGTTAGTTGATGGTGGGGGTTTGATGAACGGTCAACTTGATCACTTTACGTTTGAAGAGTGTAGTCGACTTTGCCTGGGGGCATGAGCACCAAGGGATCTTCAATGGGAAAATTGGGATCTTGCTGCTTCTTGCGCTTCCAGATTTCGTGCAGGCATTGGCGACTGATGCTGCCACTGAGATGGGCGTGTACCTGGGTGTGTGGCGGGGTGGTTAGTTTGAGGTAGGTGGCTTGAATAGAGATCGGTAGTGTGGAGGGAAGATTGTACCTCGATCTTTGGCAGTGCCTTGGTAAAGGCACTGTCAACTGGAGCAGAGAGATCGATCATGGTTGATCTTGAGTGTATATCAGCTTGAACTGGAATGCGGGGAGAGGAAGCACAAGTGAGACGGTAGATAGTGTGGAAATCATTACCCTTCCTGCATATCACTACTCTACTCTACTCTACTCTACTTTGTAACAGGAATCGACTATACAGCGACAATGACTATCTATCACGATCTGTTCCTTTCCAGATAGACTACGACTATCACTGACGAGAGATCGGCCACCTCCACAGTCAACTCCCCCGCAACCAACAACCAGCAACCAGCATCCAGCACCCATGGAACTAACTCCCTTCGTATGATAAGCCGCCAAGCACCACCCAAAAGTTATTAACCGAATCATACACCTCTCCTTCCACACTACGATAGCCACAATTTATAAAATGCAATTCAATTATAGAAAAGAGGGTCTTATCCATGGCCAATGTCTTATTGTCTTATCATCACCAAAATATCCCGTATCGTTTCCAGAATTACCGAGTACATCATATCTAGACGAATAGACCAAATACTACCCCTAATACACATAGTATCTCCAGTATCCAGAGTAAATTACTTTTTGATCAACTGATTACACTCCCACCACATCCTAAAATTAACCGAGAAAGCAAATATAGCAGCGGTATTCAATTACCAGATACGAAGTAACTACGGAGTACTTCCCCGTGGAAGAATAATCGGATAATCTCTTATTGATTATTACATTACCGGCGGGATCCGAGCCATCCAGCGACATCCGTTCCCCCCGCAATAATCAACGATTCCCTGTCCGCGATCTGTGATTTGCGAAAGCGCGGGTTTCGCATAAATTGCATAGCGGGCTCCAAATCAGGAATCACGATAGGGGCTAAGGGGACCGGCCACCGGGACACCACACCTTTCATATTGAAAACACGGAAACGTGGAAACGTGGAAACACTTGCGGAGTATAATAAACGAACCAAGTAACCCAACAAGATGAAAAGTGGAGCTGTTAACGGCTCGTTAGGAGAGCCGCGGAGCGCGGAGATCGTAGAAGGGGTCCTTTTTTTCCTTTTGTGTGCGTTGTACAGTGTGAGGGTGAGGCTTAACTTTGCCAAATGGGGGCTTATTTAGATTTGGGTCATTTGCAATTGATTAGGTTAATATGATTGACTTCTTATTAACGTGGTTTAAAATTACCTATTGATCTACCGAATGGTTTACACTTTGCCTACAGAATACTGTTAATCACGGTCCAGTCAACTGGGTCGCGCGTTTCGAAAATGCCTGGAAGTGGAAGAAACAGGGGGCCAAATGCATGCCATAGCAGCATTATGACAGGGGACACTCCAGATATACTCTGGGGTTGGGGCGATGTTCGAACAGATACTAAGAATAGAGTCGCGATCGGGATATAATTGCCGTTGGAGTGGTGTCGATTCCCATACCGACGCCATTACCACGGAATATCTCTTGGCCTGTTGCCTGAGGGGGGCCTTGTTAGAGAAACCTGTCTCAGAGACGTGGCCCACCCACTGCTGTGTTGGCCCTCTAAGCTTGGGGCCACGACTCGTGTTTCCTGTTTTTCGGTGGGAGGAAGCGAGTGCCAAGACCGCGGTCGAGCAGTTGAGTAGCAACGGCCATCGGGTATCCGTTCGACCCGTGCCGTGTTCGGACCGTCTCAGAGCTTTTAGCTGACGCTCAGAACTTAGAGGGGGGGCTGTTGGTTTTTGATGCAGAAAACTGGATTGGAGCCAGCTGAAATGCGACCCAGCATGTACTGGAGTAACGGGTTGGGGGCGATGCATTCTGACGTTATATTCAACGTTAGCAGCCGCAGTTCCTGCAAGTGAGATAGAGGCCGATAGGCATTCTGGAAGCCACGTTTTTCGCAGCGAGTTTCCCAGTGGGTGTGGGCCGGCCTTAATGGAGACATCCACTCGGGGCTTCAGCCCCAGATCGATCCACGATGGGGCTTGGTGGGAGCCCACCGGCTCGATACTTGCGGCCCCAACACAACTCGGCTTCCGGGTTGGCGTCCATTGAGGCTGTCAAGTTGAGGCGGTCGCTATCACGTTACAGTACATGGTAATAAATGTAATGGGGTCAACGAAGCTGGTGAAATTGTAAGTAAACCGACAATACTGGCAGATCGTGGATCGTGGATCAGTGCGAGATTGTGCTTCAGATAGATCAAGTTCTCGAACTTTTCGATGTGCCGTGCGCGGGACATACTTGAAACATCGCAAATCTCCCATGATAACTTATTTGACTTCTTGCTTCAATTTGAAAAAAGACGCGCTCTCGGCCAGAACAGTCTGATCGCGACGCTCAGTCAGTTGAAATTGAGCTCTGTCTGGCTTGCGAGATCGAAAGTATCCCGTAGCTCTGGATGCATCGTGCGAGAGCACCCTTAGATCTGGAAGGCTGAATGGGACAATGCCCGAAGTCATTTCCACATCATCTGGCGAGGCTGCAAACCCGGCCGAGCTGCTTCATTAACGGATGAGCTTGCTGGGTCCATAATTCTGGGTCCGCTGGAGATTCCCTGTCGCAGCATGGGTCCTCGAACCTCAGCCCTGAAGCCTGCGCCACACTGTTGCGGGGGAATTTCGGTCTGGACAGCGGGATCATGCCACATTGCCTAGATGGGTTGTTCTTAGAACCTGCATGGTTCATCTTGGATGCAGTCTCTTTGTAAAAGTCGAAGTCATACGGTGTATGCCGGGCCACTTTCATGTTCCCACAGGACCCCCTGGTTGTTAAATCAGGCAACCAAATTCGATTGCGCTGCAGAAGCAAGTCAGCGGTAAAGGTGACTTGCCAAGAGCCATCATCAAGGCTGATAGCATCTTCGATGTCGAAAGGGACGTCATCTCAAACGCGACTGGCAAGCGTCACAGAAATCAAGCTGGTTGCACCATCGGCGCGAACCATTTATCTTCTCACCCAATTGTTTCTCGTGCAGTGTCGCACCAGCGGGACCTGGCAAAGGCGGGTACAGTACAGTAGACAAAGAGTTCCAGCAGAGTCACATGGACCGAGTCCACGATGAGGTTAAGCAAGTCTCGATGGAAATTGCAATCCGGGCTGGAGAGGGTCGTAGTCCAGCCACCTCGCAATTAAACATCGGACTGAGGCCTCCACTGCTGGACGGGATCCTGCATCGCAGTAGAATTTGAGGATGACGGAATAACCCTCTTGCAGGAGAAGGCTTAGAGGTGGGGTCGTGGATACCCGGGAGTATATCAAGCATCGGAGGCGCATCGAAGAACGTGAGCGGGATATGGGGGCTGAGCCGGGGGCTGGCTGCAGAGTGAGACTGGTCCCCTTGTAGAGAGAGAGGTGAGGAGTGTTCAGTCTGAGACGCATTGGATTGGCGTGTCACATTGCGCGCGACTTCCCTGTCGCAGTTGCTTGGTGTCCTCGGCAGGCATTATTTACAGGCATCAGGCAGACACGAGCATCCAAGTCACGGGGGTACTGTACAGTAGTAGTTAGAGTGGACTCGCCGAGTAGCCGAGCATGCGAAACAACAACGCTTGTCTGGTGAGAAATGAAATGTGTGCCGTGTATTCCGTGCTTAGAAGAATTGTGTTGGTGAGGGTGCGCAGGACGCTGATTGGATGGGCATCGTAGCGGTTGAATGAGAGAAGAGCATGGTGTATCACTAGGTAGGGAGAAAGAGGAGCATTCATGACATGACACCGCCCCGCCGAATGAGGCGCAACGGTTCCATTCTGTTGGGTCTGCCTTGGCTGGAAAGGACATGGATGTGGATGTGTGGTGCCTGTCAGTTGTCAAGTCACATCGTCGAAGGAAGGAGCTCGGCATATTTACTACTACTGCACATACATACGTGCATAGGAAGGAGCTTGTAATATTACCACCGGTAGGTTTTAGTCGTAGTAGGTTTAGAGTCCAAAAAAAGTGTATCTTCACAACTCCACACACATATGATCATATCACATATCCCGAGATCCCCATGACGATCCCTACGGAATACAACTCAGATGCCAGCCACACCTTGTTGTAGTGACCGTGGCGTCGGGTCAATCATTCAAATCATCAAATCCGATCCATCGTAAACGCAAATCGGGAAATTTGCCAGGGCTAGGAGGCGAGAAAGTAGTTTATTGGAATGGAGATGATTAGCCCCCCCCCCCCCCCCCTTTACCCTTCTCTCCTGAAGATCAGACCCGTCAGGGGGAGGCGATTCGATGGATTATACTTTTTGACTTCTTCCTATTCTTTTTTGCCATCCCTCGGCCTAGAGAATGTGAGTACCCCTGATCTTGAACGTTGAGTGGCTGTGACTTTGATCCCCTGGCTTCTAATTAGCCCAAGCTTTTAAACTGTCTGAGAGTTAAGGTTGGTGATATAATTGGACATGTTTGGAAGTCAAGTACGGAGTACGAAATACGGAGTATATTGGGGACGGCAACGGTGTGACCGGTATGGTACTGTCAGATTTGGTATTGTGTAATTAATCTGCCATCTTAGCAGGTACGACTGGTATCAATGGTACGAATGGTATGGATGGTACTGTATGACTGGTACACCGGCCCGTCATACCGCCAAAGAGCGCCGCATTGGGGCCCGGGGGAAGTATTATTGGGAGTAGTCGTTGGAGCTCCAAGGCGTGTCTCCCGCACGTCTTCATGATGTCATTCAATCCCACCGACGTCGTTCTTTCGAGGCATTGAGGCTACGGCGGTGAGGTTGGTGATTCCTCAATGAAAGGCAAGTCTCTTCTTTGAATGAAGTTCAAAATTTCCTCCGAGGAGAATATTGGATCGGTGGAATGTCGGTTACTCCCGTTGGCTCACTAGCCTTGGTGCTCAGGAGTCAAGTAGCGCATCAGCTGAGCCCCCGCAGATTAACGAAAACAAAGGGGATTCCAAGTGGAGAACGATGTCGAGGAAGAGCATGTAATAATTTTCCTTTTTATTATTGTTGCCCCTGTTTTTCCCGTCTTTTCCTTCTTCTTTCCTTTGAGTGTTCCGCGCTACAGTAACAATAACCTACGTGTACTTCGTACATTGCAGAATTGAGGCAGTCCGAGAAAGCGGGGTGGTTAGCTAGGGCTGCTGATCGTAGCAAGGAGCCGGATGCGAGATTGAGTGACGGGGATTAGGTATTACTTACATGCGCATCAATTGGCAGGGCTGGGGGGGCCCTTGTTCCTCTTTACCGTTTCCGGCCTCGACCTAGGTTAAGGGGAAAAGATGGTCACGCTTGTGATTGTAGATTTCGGAAGTCTGTTGGTGCCCGATTTTGCTTTTCTGGTTTATCTCCCTTTGTTTCCTGCTGTTCAAACCAGCTGTCAGACCCAATTTACACCCACTATCCGTGGTTGGTGTATTATTGGGGGACTTGGTGCTGCTCACTGAGATCGGGTTTAAGGAGTGACGAAACTAAAAAAAGGTGTTACGTCTGCACGATGGCCTTACTAGCCGAGTTGGGGCATGGATACGTAGGCAATTCGGGGAATTCGGGGGCCAAGTGTGACAGAAGAGTATAACTACTCTATACAGATACTATAGTATCTGCACGACTACTATCGCTAATATGTACTATCGCCCTCAAGCCACAGCAACAATGACTTCGTCAACGATTTCCTAGAGGATTACCCATATAAGACACCTTAAATACATAAATACATACTTTACCGTTCGTACGTTACTTCTAGTAGCAATAAATTACACATCTAAGGAGGAGAGAACGACACTGTCAAGCAGTGGGCCTTTGGTTCACGAAAGCGCAACGTTAAGGAGCCCCACTCAAGCCAATGGAAGAACCCAAGAACCTTGGAAGGAAGCACGTCTAAGACATCGCTCAACCCCCTGTTCGCAACTATCCCCAATTGGGCCAAATTGAGTCAACGGAGGCCTCTTTGTCGCCAAGTGTCACTGTCAACCCAAGTCCAAGCAACGACTATATCCAGTGATTGGACCGACCCTGGGCGTCACCGCTAGTGATTGGGGATGGTGATTTGATGGTAAATGGAAAGAAACTTGGCCAAGCTTGGGGTCACGGGAACCATGGCAAATCCCGGCATACAGGGAGCCTATGAAGTTGCAAGCATGGGAGTATGCTTGATGGAGGACTCCGTATGGAGGATAAGAGAAGAGACGGCACGAGCAGAGAAGACAATGAGACGTGCAGCAGCTTGTTGAAGAGCCCCCTCGATCAAAAATAATTATTCCACCACCACAATCACATCCCTCTTTTCCCGCGATCAACAAAGATTGTCGGGCGGTCGCCCGCCCTAATTGGGTTGGCATGCCCTCACTGGCTGCACGATTGAACCTGGAGTCGATTCGACGGGATGATGATAGGGGAGCGGTCTGCAAAGAATTGCTCTGACCCTCATGGCCCACTGCGCACGCGAGATGATTATCATCCGTCAGCGGGCTGTCACGACTCACAAATCTTTCTCTCGAGCTCTCCTGCGACTGTGGCGGTGCCCTTGCTCCAGCCACGACCCCTCACTGGTGAACAGCTATGATGAGATACCTTTTTGGGGATACGATGATGCTTCGCTGATAACGTGGCGTCGCTGCATGCTGCTGCTTCTCGTGAAGATCAGGATCAGCTGTGACGATTTGGTTATCTCCCGTAAGGCCCCCTGCGACTACTAACATCCATGATTGGATGTACAATATAACCACAATCTACTTATCAAGGTCACGATGCCGAGGTGCTCAGCGAGACCGCCACAGCCGCTGTACACGATCGCGGTAACGCACGGATCCGTCGGAAAGGGTCAGCAAGGCTCGACGGCGGCCATGCATGGCCTGCCACGGATACTTCCCCTCGTGGTGCAATAATTAGTGTAGCAGGGCCACCTATGATAGCGAGTCATCATTATTCAACCCCCCGCACGTGCGCCAGCCTTGGCGGAGTCCTTTGACGATGCAAGAGGGATGCTGGTTGATGCGAGACCTTACCAACGGGGCTACGCGCAAGCCGCGACCGACTTGTTTAGGCAGTCGAGTTACCCGTGTTCGGATTCTTGGTCCTGGAAGCAACAAGGAAAGCGAAAGGGAACAGTGCCAAGGAGAGGGGGATTACCGTCCGGGATCCAAGCTGTCCAGTCGCGCGAAGCTATTCAGAACATTGAAGAAGCATGATTGGATTAGGGTATGAATCCCGTCGCGCAAAGCCCGCATAGCAGCACGATTTACTCCCGAGTCTGGTCACGACCCTCACTAACTGGTGGTTGGTCGCGCGCTAAGGTGCCTCACCATGAATCACTGGGTCTGCGAGTATCCTGCGAGAATCCGATGAGAGGGAGGGGTCAGCTCCCAAGCCCTTTTTACTCTCCTCGTAGGACGTGCACTGCTCACCCGGGTGTCGCGGATATGCAGATGGCACAAAATCAAGGAAAAGGGCTGAGCAGCATGGCATCGCCAGCGCATCAGGTAACGCGGGGTTGACAGCGACCCCGCAAAGGCTATCTCCTGTATACGGAGTACGGGCCACGGCGTCCTCGAGAGATGTATCCAGTCTGGCATGGACTGCATTTGCGGCCTGTCGCATTCGGAATCGTACCCCGTCTGTATCACGCGTTGAAGGCCACAATTCCAACTATAGTGATTTATATCCAAGTACAGACTAGTCGACCTGCACGACCGCAGGTACGAGTCGAGCTGAAGGTGGCACGTCTCGCTCGGATTCACGATGCTCCCCCTCTTTCCCCTTACTATAGTCCAAGTATGAAAAACAAGAAGTCGAGAATATTACAATTCAATAGATTCGGGTTACGCAAAGTCAAGCCAGAATGCAAAAACTAGTCATAATCATAAAAATATCGTAAAAACATACTCTCGTCAAACGATACCCTATCACGTTATCAGACCGCTTCGGAATTGTTTTTGTTTAATGCGGTGAACAAAAAAGAGGGCAAAAGAATAGGCCCATCTTTCTTGTCCTCCACTCCGAGAAACAGCCGACTGCGGCGACTGGAGTACGACTAACATTTTACTGGAGCACTCCTCCTCCTCCCCTCCACTCGGAGGGTTCGTCAGAGAACGGACTCTCAAACATCCGACGATCTTTCGTAGGCTCATTGCGGGGATCCACTGGCTCCATCTGCACCGCCCGAACGTTTCACTGCCACGGCCACGGCCCCAGCCTCACAGTGTACAGGGATGGTAGGGATGGCAGGGATGTTGGTGTCTGTTGGTGGTTTTGCTGCAGCCTTACCGGTTCCGGCCCCTAAGGGATCAAGGGCCAAGAGCATGACGGCGTTTGGAGTACTCCGTATAGCTATTCTTATCCAGCTCTGATTGAATCTCACAACCATAAAAGAAACCGTTCAATTGTTGCGGTGTAGATCGAAACTCGACGGTGGCCATTATTGAACCCCTTGGCCACCCCTCACCCTAGTTCTTTTTCCACAGGCTTGGCCGAATAGGAGGGAATGACGATGTGCATCGTGATCGACCATCTGTGGCACACACGGATTTCTTTCTGCTGTACACCCCGTTAGTCCGCCACCAGTTGGGCAGAGATGTACATACGCGCCCGACCGTTGAAACAAGATGCCTTCGTCATCATCATACCTGAGCCCGGCGATTGTGGTAACTGGTAACTTATTTGCACACATAATCGTGGATTCTTACGATCCGACAGGGATGCCAGCGGAGATCGGTCGAATGAATGGGAGATTGTCATCGGTACGGACTACGGAGTACGTAGAGATCAAAACGCAGCAATCCGAGGGCTCCGCATATTCTCCCCCGGGACCAGCGTGTCGGTGCTGGGAAACTTACTAAACCCACTACGAAAGGGAACTAAATGAACTACAGTAATACATACATGGAGGACACAAGCTGCCCTACGGGATTGTAAAAATGACGATGTGGACCGGTATGCGACAATACCACGCGACAGGAGTCCGTAACTGGAAGTTCATCCTCAAACTACCGACCGAGTATTGGTTATACTATACTTCATACTACTCCCAGGACCACTTTCCACCCCACGGAATACGATAGCCCGCTTCTACTAGCAAGAAAAGGAAAAGAAAAAGAAGAATAGCTGGTGGGCTCAAATTCATGGCCAATGTGGGGGAAACTGGAGCCCGGCATACGATTGTTAGTTAGACTACTATGAAAGTCTGAATGAAATAGACTGCTCGAGCGGGTTCCACTTGACTGGAGAAAATCCTCCGTATCCTCGTAGATGAAGGGCCCCTTGGTTGCTACTGTTCGGTGGACGTAATATGGATGGTTTATGGGGAAGTCAAACTGTGCCGGTAGTTATCTGCTCAATCTTCTCTTTCTCCTTCTGTATCTCCCTCGCCCAGTCATTACTTACGCTGGCCCCCTTCCACGCATCTGAAACACTGATCGGCCCCCTCCGTTTGGCCGATAGCATTCCCCAGAAATTACTGTAGGCAGAGGGATCGTCCAATGACACCCGGCAACGAGATCTGTCCATCGCCGTTGGCAGTCATAGTCATTCCACGTCGTCATCCGGCTATTGGCAAAGTTGCACCTCATACCACTTCCTCACCGTAGGAGATCGCTTCGTGAATTCTAATCTAGTCTTGGGCCCGTTGCTATGCGTTGTTTCCACTCGCCGTCTTCCGTGCTGTTCTCCCTTTTCAAATTTAAGATTGGAATAACTATTTAATAATTGAGGGTCGGCCCTAGCCTCTTTTTTATTTTCTCGCCCCATCTGAGATCATCCCTGGGTCCTTTTACCGTCTGTCTGATGCACTCTAAGCCTCATCCTGAGGGCTATACGGAGTAGATTCTATAGATAGACACGGGTCCGCCTTCCTTCCTGCTACATCTCTGATTCATCGGAAACCTCAAAGGTCATCATCTTCTTTTATTTTTCATTTGGCAAAGGATACTTTATCCCCTACGCCTCAACCGCCTCTATTTCCCGCTATCTATACTTCTCGCTCCCGATACCATACCGCGCCCTGGTCTTCCTTCCCCTTTCTTCCCTTCGGGCTCAAAGACTCCAAGACTTCCTGGACTTCTCAATCGCCGCAATTCTATCACCAGCTATCTGCTGTATTACTATTGATCGCGAATTCTCAACCAAAACAGAAAGAGTCCTACATCAAACGAGAGAAGAGAAAGCCAAGGCTCGAGTTCCCCTACCTTACCGTATTACGTACGTTCCACGAATACTCGAAACCGATACAATACCGTACCGGTCTCCAGTACAAAGACTCAACAGGGCAGGCTTCCCCCGTCGTAAGTACAGACAGTACCCAATACCCCCCATAACCCCTAAGACGTCTATTACGAGCCAATACACGTACCCACTGCAGCTTCAAATCCAACCCGGCGGAATCGCTGGGAATTGATTCATTGATTAAATCATTTTTTTTTAATTCCCCTTCCCCCCCCTTCCCTTCCAACCTTCCAACCCTTTCTCATTCCTCTCCAAAATTCTACAACCTCATCCTGATCGCAAATCGCCCTTAACAGGAGAACACTGGTTTTGTCCTCCTCCGTTGCATGATCATCGCGATTTCCGCTGCAGGAAGCAGTTCCCAACCCACCTCGCATACGGACGTTAGTGGCCACCACGTAACCGTGCAGCACCACCCCCCCCGATCAGCTCACGGCGACTACGCGACCACCACGCAGCACTAAAACGAGTTAATCCAACATCAGCGAAGCCCTTCAACTCGGCCCAGTCCCCGATTGCTTCGTCTTTCCCCTTTGGACCGCCTGCATCCACTGCGTTGGCAGTGTCGCAATTCCCGATTTTCTCGTTTCCTTCCATATCGCATTGCCCGTTCTCCGCCCTCCTCCCGTTGCGCCGCAAAAAAGTTCCCTGCACCCTACCCTAGCACACGGGTACTCCCATCGCCCGCTGCATTGCTAGTCTCGAGTCACGGCCAATCGAACCGCGGAGCTGCTCCGACTAGGATTATACCCTGGCAATAATTTTCTTTTTCTTATTCTTGGTGGATTTCCTGGGCCTTGTCGTCGTCGCCGTCCACTTCGAACACGCGACTGCATCTTTTTTGGGGCTCTTCCCTCAACGCCGGGATTGAACCCACATAGGTGCAGTGTCGACAGCCTCTTGACTTGCACCCTCCTCCTCGTCGGCCCCCCTTTGCTTTGTTACCGAGCATAAGGCGCCGCATCCCTCCCTGGTTCGCTCACTGGTTGCGCGATCAATTGGTCCATATCGCAACCTTCCCCCCTCTCTCTCTCGTGCAGAGCGGCAGCTTTCCCCACGGACCGGCAGATCGACAAGCAGAAAGAGGGGTCGCATTGGTCCCATTGGGAGGATTCGACAGGAAATCAGCTGGGTTCCAAAAGAAGCAACCCTGAGACTTGCGGACCGGAACCCTGGACTCGGAGATCATCCCTCGAGTAGCGTGGGTGACGTCTTTCAGCAAGTGGCTACCGTCGGAGGAACTCCTCTGGGTCTAGAAAAGAGAAAGAACAAGGAAAAAAAAGAAAAGAAAAACGAGAACCGTTGCACGGGGGCCAGTGCCCTTTGCAATTGTTATCAGGGACTTTTTTTTTATCTTCTTGTCTTCTGTTTTTGTTCTAATTCCCTCAAGTCTCCTCTACCTCTCTTTTCTCCTTCCCTCGGCTTTTTTCCCGTGAGGCGCTCTCCGGCAGGGCTCTCCGCATTCCATTCCAGCCAGGGCCAAGATGCAGAGTTCAAGAACGGATCCTTTCTGCTGAGGACGTGGCTGAACCATTATTTTCTTACTGTGTCAGACTATTCCGTTTTCTTTTCTTCTTCTGGCTCGGATCCCTTTCCCAACCTGGCCTCTTGCAACCTTTGAACGGCCCGGCTGGTCCCCTGCGCTGTTACCGATTCGCCCTTTGAAAGAGTCCAGGTGACTCGGAAGTTGGCACGGTTCACGAAACACTAAAACATTTCACGTATTGACAGCTGAGCTGTCGGTCTGATAACGGATAGCCGCCATGGCCTACGCTACCGCGACCTCACCTCCGGTCATGGATGCCGATACCCAAACTAGCTTAAAGCTCACAACTTCTCTTCCTCGATCAACCTCCCTACATCATGTCGTTACCTCTCTACCCCCTTCTGGTCCGACTCCATCTTCAGCTCCTTCCTTTACCTCCTCACCGACCTCAACCCCCGTCTCGGTCTACCCAGGTCCGGGTACACCGAATGCCTTCACCCCTGCCGGCACTCCTCTCCAACCTCCTAGTGAGGGCCCACGTGGTCGAATTTATCCTCTTCCTCTTCCCACCCCGCTCGAACTTGGCGAATCTATGATGGCGGTCCCCGAGACCATCATCCCTAACGTCAATGGGGTCAATGACCCATCCATATCTAGCTCCAAGGCTCCAGGCCTGATGCGAAGAATCTCCCGAGGTGCCGCCAGCAAACTAACAAGGAGAAGACAATCCGCCTCGCAGAACGACAAGCGAGACCGAAGCTCCGGTCCCGTTATCATGCGCCGAAGGAGTGACAGCAAGAACGGTGCCCAGCCCGCCACCCGCGATACCGCGCTGGAGTCTAGCAACGAGGATGACTCCATTGAAGCCTTGGACGGACTGGGTCCTTGGGCTGGCTCGGAGCCCTCAAGTCTTCGAAGTGAAAGCCGCATGATGTCGGCGCGCGAATTGGTCGCCACCGCCGGTGGTGCTGTCGCTCCCAAGGTGGACTCCGCCGTTCAGCGCGGAACCGTCTTGACCAAAGTTACGAAGAAGCACCGCAAACAAGTTCGTTTCTTTTTAGATCTGGACGCTGCGAAGGTCTTTTGGGATGTCTCAAACCCCGCCAAGCGCTTCTATATCGACGATATCAAGGAGATCCGCGTTGGCGCAGATGCCCGCAACTACCGTGAAGAGCACCAGATTCCCGAGGATGCCGAGCGTCGATGGTTCACCATTGTGATTGCTGACTCGGAACGCTTCAAGGGCCGCGCATTCAAGACTTTGCACCTCATTGCTCCCAATGATCACATCCTCGAGCTTTGGACCACAACTCTGGAGCACATCTCTCGATACCGAATTGGCCTGATGGCTGGTCTGGCTGCCTCGGGCCAAAGCGACGCTGTTCTTCAAGCTCATTGGCAGCGTGAGATGTCGAGGCTGTTCCCCCAGGGCCTTCGTTCTGGCGAGGAGCAAAGCCTGGACTTCACCGCCGTCGAGAGTGTGTGCCGCAGTCTGCATATCAACTGCTCCAAAAACATGCTTCGAGCTCAATTCTCCAAAGCCGACGCTGGTCGTAATGGCCGGTTGAATTTCTCTGAGTTCAAGGACTTCCTGACGCGTCTGAAGGAGCGGAAAGATGTCAAGGAAATTTACAAAAGTCGTGCGGAGGACCACAAGACTGGCCTGACCCAGCAAGAATTCTTGGACTTTTTGCGCGATGTGCAAAAGGAGGATGTTGAGGCTGATCGCGCTCATTGGATCGCTCTGTTCGATAAGTTCGTTAAGAGATCGAGACCTCGTTTGTCTAACGCTTCCGACACGTTTGACACCACCGCCCCCCTCCCGCCCACTCGTATGAATCTTGATACATTCTCGGCCTATTTGGCTTCCCCAAGCAATGGAATTTATGCCTCCAAGGCTCCCCAGTCGCGATTTGATCGCCCACTGAACGAGTACTTCATTTCCAGCTCGCACAACACTTACCTGTTGGGCCGCCAAGTTGCTGGAGCCTCGAGTACCGAGGCTTACATTAGCGCGCTTCAGCAGGGATGTCGTTGTGTGGAGATCGACTGCTGGGATGGTGCTGACGGGCGTCCAATCGTGTCTCACGGGCGGACCATGACCACTAGCGTGCTCTTTGCGGATTGTATCACGGTCATCAATCGCTACGCCTTTATCTCCTGCGACTTTCCTCTCATCCTTTCCCTTGAAGTGCACTGCAATCCCGAGCAGCAGCTGGCAATGGTTAAGATCATGAGGGATACTTTCAAGGAGCAGCTCATCCTGGAACCTTTGATGACCAATTGTTTCATTCTGCCCTCGCCCGAGGAGCTCAAGGGCCGCATCTTGGTCAAGGTCAAGACATGTGACGAGACTGAGCTCGACCTTCGCCAGGATACGGTGAGCTCTGTCGGTACTCATGGTCGCAAGCGCAGTGCCAGTTCGCCATTTGTTCGCCCAACCCCCCCTCCGGACATGACTCTCTCCAGCAGCACCATGCCCCTTCCATCGCTGTCAAGCCCACCCTCGATCAATTCTGTGGATGGCATCGGCCCTTTGATTTCCCAGGACAGACGCTCACTCACCGCGACCAGCATGAGCAGCGCCACCGAAGACAGTGACGGAGCTTTGATTTCCATCCACAATGAGAAGAAAAAGCGTCGTCGCCAGAAGAGCAAGATCACCAAACCCCTCTCGGACCTGGGCATTTACACTCGCGGCTACAAGTGGCATAGCTTCTCCTCCCCGGAGAGCAGGAAATACAACCACGTGTACTCGTTCGCTGAACGTGCCTTCGAGAGTATCTGCCAGAACCACGACAACAAGGTTTCACTCGAGGCTCACAACCGGAAATATCTCACTCGTGTGTATCCCTCAGGCTTCCGTCTTCGTTCTTCCAACTTCGACCCGAACAAGTTCTGGCGCCGCGGTGTCCAGATGGCAGCGCTCAATTGGCAGACATACGACATCGGTATGCAGATGAACCAGGCCATGTTCGCGGCTGGAACTGATCGTACCGGTTACGTACTCAAGCCTGAGAGCCTCCGTCTCCCAACGTCACCGGGCGAGGGCCCGAAGCGAAAGATGGAGCGGAGACTGGTTCGATTTGCCGTTGACGTGATCTCCGCGCAGCAGCTCCCGCGACCTCGCACCCTTGGTCCCGAGGACAGCATCAACCCTTATGTTGAGATCGAGATGTTCAGCGCTGATGACCGTGGTCAGAGCCTGGTCTTTGGCGAGGGCGGTATGGATGCTTCTGCGCGGAACGGTATGTCCGGCATTGGATATCCACACCGTCGACGCACCAAGATCGAGCCCAGCAATGGTTACAGCCCTGTCTTCAATGATCGTTTCAGGCTCTCCTTGGAAACCAAGTATCCCGACCTGGTCTTTGTCCGATGGACAGTCTGGAGTTCCCTGGATGGCCGCAGCGCCGGGAATAACAACAGCGTGCAACTGGCTACCTTCACTGCTAAGCTCACTAGCCTCTCCCAGGGCTATCGTTACCTGCCTCTGTACGATGGCAGTGGTGACCAGTACCTGTTCTCGACTCTGTTCTGCCGCATCTCCAAGGAGGATCCTGTTCCTGTCCAGCGTCTGGATCTGGAGGAGCTCCGCGCCGAGCGCATGGGCATCTTCCGCCAAATCGGCCAGACTGTCTTCAAGCGTTCCTCGTCCACTGACCGTGAAAAGGATCATTCTGCGGATCGCAGTGACACTGTCAGCCCTGAAGATAAGGATAGCTCCCCAAACCTCACCCCGACCGTCTCCACTACATCCACCTCTTCATTCCTGCAATAAGAGGTGGTCTCTACCTCCTCTCCTCCTCGTGGTCGGTTTCCTCTTCACATCTACCCTCAACCATCTACCTCCCAATGTCGACTTTTGCAAGGCTACGCGCGCGTTTTCTTGTATTCGATGACATCGTCTCATCGCATCTCTGCCTGTTTAGTTTGCATGTTACTACCATTGCTATACCCGTCGCAGCGATACCCCCTGTTTTATTTGTGTACATCTTATTGTTGTTGGTGTCTCTGTCTGTTCCTTTTGTATTCTCCTTTGTACTAGCTCGGTGCCCATATGGCAGGGTATTTGTTCCTTTGCTTTTTTGTTCTATTTGGTTTCTCTTGTATGAGAATCTTGTGGACTTCGGCCCCGAACAGCCACCACCCATCACCTCTTATCAACTACATCGCATTTGCGGGAGTCATTACCTGGGAAAGATTACTTTACATCGCTCATCTCATTTCGTGGCTGGTTCACCGGAGTAACGCACATCTCTCACTCATCGTTCGGGCATCTCATCTCATGGTATGGTCCGGAATGCAGGGTTTCGTCCCTCTGGGCATATTTCGCATTCGGTTGGCAATCTGGAGATTGAACCGGGAGGCGCCCTATTTGCTTTTTTGCTTCTCTCTTTCCTGAGGAACTCTTGTCACTCACTCGAGGATTATCAAGTCTTCTTTCTCTCTCTGGGTGCTGGATCTCGCCCCTTGATTTTGTCGGTCTTTTGATTCTCTTTGTTTAACTTTTCATTCCTTCCTGTCGTTCATATTGTGTTTTTTAATAGATGACGCGCTGGGTCGCATGGAATACTTGCGGGATCTGTATCCTTGCTTCTTTTTTGTCTGCATTCGAATGGTCGTCTAGGTATAGATCAATCAACATTGTCTTTATTATGACAATATGCTTTTATCATATGTCTACCTTTTAAAACTGATCCTTAACATAGAGATGATAGGCATGTAGAGACTGTTCATATGCTCATCAGTCCCCCGAAATATTATGTTCTACCCTTTCAAAAGCTCAGTCATTAATCTAGGTGACGTTGAACCTGCTGCCTCGGGAGGTGATCGGCTCCTGAAGCACAGGATGAGTTGGTTACCCCGGTGGCCAGTGTGACCCGCCTATTTGATCACATCTTGCCTTTCTTTTCTTTCAGATATTCCTACGATAACCGCACAGTCCCTGGGAGGCCCAATAGCAGTTTACAAGTGACGAGTCACACTATATCAACGACATTTAAGTGACAGTGACCACAGGCTTATAAAACTTTCAAACAAACAACGCTTCGTTAAATACTTCAGACGCTGATGGTTGAAGGATCCCTACCTACCTCAATATCTGCAAGTCATTTCCCTCAAATGACGGGCATAACCTAGCAAGCGCATGTTCATCATATCACCGATAGACATAAACCCGATCATCCAACAACTCCAAAGCATGCTGCCGACCCTGCTTCTCCAGCAACAACCTAGCCTGCAACGAATCCAATTCCCGTTCAGCATTAATCCGTGCCCCCTCCTGCATGACTCGCACCCGCTCTACCTCCGGCTGGTGCGGAGCCAACGGTAACATTTCTCTCGGGATATCACCCCACTTCGTCCAGAGGGGTAGACGATAATGGCGCAGCGCACGATTAAGCTCGCCCCATGCCCCGGACGGGTTCAGCAGGACACCGCAGATAGTCAGGCTTGTCCAGCCGTGCAGGGTGAGCATGGGTTTTCGGTTTCCGGATAGGGAGGCGGGTTCGGGCATGAAGCGCTCCATCATGGCGCGCTGGGAGGCTGGGAGGTATGAGAGGGGGTTGAGGGGTGATGCTGTGGGTGTTGAGGGGGGTGTTCGGGGGTGCAGGATGAAGTCGATGCCGTAGGAGGTGTAGTGGTCTGCTAGTTCGCGGTCGGCTATGTCGTAGCCGTATTGAGGGTTTTTGGCTCGACTGGCTTTCCCTGTGGATGTGTTAGGGGACTTTGGTAAGGGGGGTAGATGGAGCGGAGTAGGGGAGGGAGGATAGGTTGGTACTGACAGATATTGTGATTTGCGGGTGCACCACAGGCGTCGATGTACTCTGAATAGGTCTCTGGACTGAGAAGGCCAGTGCGTTTCGGGTCCAGATGGTGGAAGAATTCTTTGATTAGGGCGGAGAAGCAGGGAGTCGGTGACATATCTTGGTTGAAGAAATAGGTCCACCCGGGGGATTGATGTTGCTGGGGTTGTTGATATTGTGGTTGTCCCTGATGGTTTTGATATTGGTATTGCCGTTGCTGAGGTTTTGGAGACTGATTCTGTTCCTGCTGTGGATACTGTGATGGCGATGGCTGTTGATCCTGCAGATATTGTCGTGGTTGTGGAGGCTGTTTCTGTCGTTGTTGTTCATGATCTTGCTCAGTGCTCTGCTGCTGCGGACCTGGCGGTAATGGCGTTGACGGCTGTGCAGAGACTGGTCTCGACACCGGTTCGCCAGCATCTAGTTCAGGTTTGACTTCTGAAACGGTCGGACGAGGTGGTTTCCTGGGTGGTACTTCGGTTTCTGGAACTGCAGAAACAGGTCTTCGTCGCGGAGGGACAGGGGCGCTTGTATACATGTTGCCGACAGACTTGGTTCGCACTGGCGGGGGAGGCGGAACTGGGAGATAGCCGCTGTGCTGGTATACTGAAAGCGAATGAGAGGCACCATCTGTATGCTGCAGGGGATAGTCCTGCACGACATAGCAGTTGGCACATAGGGTGATGGGTGGTGAGCAAGTGCTACATGTTAGGCGTGCTTTGGTAACCGGGATGAATTCCTGGCAGGAAGTGCATTTGTAGAGTAACATGGTGGGCTGGTGAACAACTGGGGTGAGATTATCTTGGGCATCCCAGGTTGTCCCTTATATAATAGCACCATCTTGTTGGGCACTGCCTAAGGGTCTGCCTTGGCTGAAGATGGCTTGGAACTTGCATAGTGATGGGATGAAGCATTGGTGACTTGGCAACGCCTCGTATCCATGATTTAGGTTAGAATAGCCGAACTCCTTCTGCTTATCCCGTCCCTGCCTCACGCACAATTAGCGTAGTTTCAATTAGTGCATTATCTTAACCAATAAGTTGTAAGACTAAAATGTATGACATGATATCATTGGACAGAAAGGCTCCATGATCTGTCTGCTAAGTTATCCAAGCGTTTCTAACTACAGTAGCTTACTAGCTACGAGTTGACGGCGGGAAGAGACCCTAAGACTTTTAAGCAACATGAGTGGGTGCTTAAAGAGCACGTGGGGAAATTGGGGGCCGAAATAGATCATGTGAGGAGGAGTCAATGACTATAAGTACATGGAAGCTTCTAATCCAAATGATCATCAATTGTCATCACGTCATATCCTGACTTCAAGTAAGAAGCCGAAGCACTGTACACATCTCGAACCCTAGCTCTTTCGATCTGGTATATGCAGTGGGAATGTCATGTCAGAAACAATCCCTCTCTCAAAAATTAGCAAAGAAACCAGATAACACGCTCATAAAAATTCAATCAGACCACCCAGTACGCTCAAATCCTCTTCGCAGCAGTATTAACGCCCTTCTTCTGGTCATCCGGCGGCAACGAATCCGTGATCGAGCGACGATCATACCCAACATGTTCCTCATCGCTAACCGGCTGCCCATATGCCACGCCGTAGTCATCGATATCAATATCAACCTCATTCCAATGGTCACTAGTCGCCGGCACGGGGAAAATACGGGTCAAGATCCAGTATGTCCCGCCGGAGACGAGCACGCCGGTGAAATAGTTGATGTTGTAGATGTACTGCGCTCCGACGGGGACATCACGTCCCACGGCGCCGGCAAAACCGACAATGTTGATCATAATGCCGGCGAAGTAGGCGGCGTAGGCGCGCCAGGAGAATCCCAAGGTGTAGTAGTAGGGGTCGGTCTTGAGGCCGCTGTAAAGAGCTTTGATGTCGAGGTAGCCCTTGCGTACGATGTAGTAATCGCAGATCATCACGCCGGCGATGGCGGAGAGGAAGAGAGAGTAGGCGGATAGGTAGGTGGTGAATTGGTTGGATGATACCACGAGATTCCACTGGAAAGGCAAAATTGTCAGTAATCTACATCTTTCTTGGGAGCTATGATGGTGAGCACATACCGGGCACATGGCTAGGCCAATGGCGGCGCAGATGTAACTGCCCCGACGAATGGTCAGGTACCGCGGCATCAGGGCAGTCATGTCTGTTCCGGCGGAGACGGAGTTGGCGGAGATATTAGTTCCCAGCTGGGCAAGGGCAAATCCAGTGGCAATGACGAAGATGCCGAAGCGCTGTCCAGAACTAGCCCCCTCGAGGAACATGCCAAGTAGGTCAAGTGGGTTCCAGACTGGATCACCCTTGAAGATGACCGACGAGGAAGAGGACACGATGATGCCAATGAAAGAAGTAATACCGAATCCGATGGGAATAGTAAAAAGCTGGGACCACAGGGCGTCCTTGGGCGTCCGAGCAAAACGCGAAAAGTCGGGATCGTTCATGATGAGAGCGGCAAAGTTTCCAATGCAGGTCATGACGCCCTTTACGAATGCCCAGGCTAGGGTACTGCCGTGAACGGTGCTTCCCTGGTGAACGATTGGGCCGATACCGTGCGCCCGCGAGATTGCCCAGGCGAAGAAGGCAATAGCAGCAATGGGCGAGTAAATTGCCTTGACGGTGAACAGGTGTCGCACCTTGTGGACTGGGAACCAGAGAGCTGGGAGGGAGAGCAGCCAGAACAAGAAAAAGCTCAGGAAGTTCTTGGTGTCAACGCCAGCGCTGGCAGAGAGGCCATTGTGCAGGTTCTTGTAACTGGGCCAAATAGCCTCGATCATCAAAGTCACACATTGACCTAGAAAACTCGCGATTATCAGTACTAGGTCCTATGGGCCATGCGAAACCAGATCTTCTGGTAGGGACGCGTACCTCCAATGTAACTCTGCACGCCATACCAGATAATGGCCATGACAACACGATTTATCACGGGCCAAAAAGAACCCCAGATACCAAAGGACGCTCGCGCGGTCACTGGGAAGGAAATATGATAGACGGCACCGATGCGACCGACGAGGCAAACGAAGCCCGCTGCAATGAAATATCCAATCCAGACACAGAGCCATGACTGCCACCAGGAGAGGCCATCGACGATCATAGAGGAGGAGATCATCCATGTGTTCTGGGGGTCACGTTAGACTTGTCTCCGAACTCGGACCCCTGGAAGTAGGCACGGCACTCACGATGTTCAGTGAGTCTGCAATCCAGAATGCAATATAGTTAAACCATCTCCATTGGCGACGTTCGGGTTCGACTGTGGTTCACAAGTTTCCATCGGTTAGCCTGTCTGGCCTTGGAGACGATATTGAATGACATAAAAAATTGGCAAGGTAAGAGATCGGCCGTCGATATGGAATCATATACAACGGTAGCCACGGGCGCGGGGAACGAGCTAATGGAGCTCCGACAATAGTCTTCTCACCTGGCCTCAAATCGTCATTTGTCAACATCAGCTGGGCGTTAGATAGCCCAGGCTCATTAGGGACGGCGGCCTTGTTGAGAAGCCATTTGAGTTTCGACATGATGCCAATCAATGTAATATGCACTTGCAAGAAAAGATAGTCGCTCGGGAGGACGAGAAAGCAGAATCAAGAACAAGCCCGGGATCAACCTGCGGGCAGAAAAGAGGTGATGTAAATTCAAGAATGATATTTGCTAGGCCAAGAGTCTAAGTCAAGACCTGGGGAAACTATGATATAATAAGTCGCCTGAGGGGGCCCGGGCAGCCCATAGGGTTATCATCCTGCTCCGTGGAGGATCCGGGTCATTGTCCTGGAGCGTCGCATCCCCGTTCTACTCCACCATGGTGCGATAAGAAGGGTCAATCAGAAGGGCCCCAGTGGGACGATCTTCGGACCCGGGTCTGCCATGTGCGATATCTCGGATTCACGGTTGCTATCTGACTGAATGAGCTTGGAGATGTGGAGGGTCGAGCACGACCGGCGTTGGGGTAACACGCCTATCATTTCCCGTTGTCTTGAGTTGCTCGAGTAAGACAACGTTTATTCGCGATAACGCGGGTGCAAACGGCTCCACTTTTACACTCCGCAAGCAGAAGAGCCTCGATGATTGGCGGATAGCAGGAGTGGCGCGTATCTAATCATCGAGGGAAAAACTGGGGCTTCAGATTATGGTTGGAGTTGACTCGATGAGATCGAGTAATGGTAAATCCATGGTCACGTGGTTGATTTCGCTGGTGGTCGGCTTGCCGCTTAGGTTGCCGCTTGGGCTGTTTGTATATTTCTGCATGAGATCTTCTTTCAACTATACTTCAATTACAGTGGCAGTCCGATAATCTGAATCTAGAAAACGGTGAAAAGGTTCAGCTAAGTATGCTTCAACTCTATCATTCTCCAGAAATCTCTATGTAATCTACGTAGGTGACGGACGGGTAAAACTGCCGCCTCGGCCCGCGGGAAATGATCGGCTCCCCCGGAGCACAGGGTGAGCAGCTCCATGAGCAACCTGATCGGCCCATTCAATCTCACCTATTTTACCTCTCTATTATGTAAGGTCCTCCGATGCAGCCCTGGGTAGTCGTACCTGCCTGCTTTAGGTGTTCCTAGGAGCTACTGGAACTGGAAATGGAACCTGTATGTGGTCAATGCGGATATCAAGATTCATACTAATCTATCCTAGACAAACAAACCAGCATTTAGCTGGACTAGCTGCCCAGCAGACATCTTATACCTGGTATTCAACTTACTGTCGCCTCCTGAACACCAGGCACTTTGTGTCTTGTGAATAAGAACTTTCGGACAATCGCCGAGCCACTACTGTACTCGAGAATTCGGTTCACTTGGCGAAGACAGCTTGACTACTACTCCAATCTTGAGGCCCCCCCGCCAATCACCCAGCTCTTACGGACGCTCCTTTCCAAGCCTCGGCTAGCGGCTCACATCAGAAGCCTCCACTTAGACGGCAAAGCCTACGCCTTACATGTTACTCGATTCAAACTTCCCAAGATCCACATCCCCGAGAATCAGCTGGACGAATTGATCGCGTTCATCCGCCGGACTGGAGTTTCATACAGAGACCGGTGGAGTCGGGAACTCCATGATGACTCAGTACATGCTCTTGTTGCCCTGCGATTAGCACAGCTCTCAAGTCTGAAATATCTGCATCTTGGCCGTGCTTACGCGACAGAGTGCCCTCACTGGTATAGTGCTCCGATCAGCAATCTGCGAGCCTGGGACTTATAAGCTGGGCAATTTTCAGCATCTTCAAGAACTGTCTTTCGTGCATCGTGAGTCTAGAGACGAAGCATGCGACAGGAAGGTCAGGAATACTGCAGATATCTTGCCATTCTTCTATCTACCGAATCTTCAACACGTGTCTGCCTCAATTGAGAACCCGGATAAATGGGCATGGACCGCACCACACACACCTGTCCCACCAAAGCTTAAATCCCTTGATTTAACTAATATCCGAGAAGGACATCTAGGGGAAATCCTTGCTGTGACTAACAACCTACAAACTCTACGCTGGAAGTGGTATTACGACTCAGGCGTCGAGGATGACTTTGTTACCCAGACCGTGGACCTTGATCAGATCGCTGTTGCGCTATCTCATGTTCAAGGAACTCTAACGGATTTGGCTATTACGGCCGACTGCCAGCCTGGAGCTGCAGTTGGTGATCGATTTTTCCCTGGGTTAGAAGCGGTGGGCTCGTTAACAGCGTTGGTAAACTTTGACCGGATCAAGACACTCCAAATCCCCTTGGCGTTCCTGGTGGGATTCGCACAGGATACGACGAAACGACTACAGGATGTTATCCCTAGAAACGTCGAGTTCCTAACCATCACGGATGACTTGGCGCTACAAAATGTGGATAACATGGAAGAGGAGTGGCCTGAATGGGAATGGAAGGATTTCGCCATCCTGGGTCTATTGGAGTCATGGCTGAATGAGTGGACACGATGGACACCCTATCTTTCGCATTACTCTGCTGCTAAGTTGGATTGACACGGATACAAATCAATGGTCGCCTAGGGCGAGGGAGCAGCTCTGGGGCTTGAGTGCTCAAGCTGGGATTCCACTTGAGTTCGTCAACACAAAGCATCGATTGTAAATACCATCACTCGTCGTCAGTCAAGGCCGGTTCTCCCATCATTGCACCCACCACAGTGACACGATCGATCCCTAGCTACTATATTCTACCAAGTTTATGCAACATACAAAAGATACGGGAACTATAAGGGAAAGGATTCACCCTCGAGGTTGCAGCCTCCACACTTCATCTGAAAGCCGTGGAAGCTACCACGCCGCTAGGTCGCAACAATGGAAAAACAGATCTAGAATTGTTTGATTTCTTTCTGATCGAAACCACACCCCACCAGTCTTCCGACTTCTGTACAAGGTATCGTACACAATAGGAAGCCATGATATTTTCTCTACCGGCGCAGCGCATCTCTGACGGGCGAATCACCCCGGCGGAAAGATGCTACGTTATCTGTTAGCTTATCTCTGTTGTGAAAAAAAAAAAAAAAAAAAAGACAGTCGCCCCAGGTTGGAAGGCTCCGAAGACCCCCATTGCAGTTAGCGGCGGATCCAACTTCCAAAGCTTTCAAACTGGCCAGACCATCATGAGATAGGCTCTGCAGCAAGCAAACTGGAGACTAAACCACAACGCTAGAGCTGCAGGAGCTGCAGAAGAAGCGGCAGGCAATGGTTGGATCTCTTCGAGGCAACTCTCGGGCGACTTGACATAATAAAACGCAGGCATAAACATACCGTCAGCCTCCTCCCAAGCACGACCGGCACCGAAGCCAAGGCCAACCCAGGCAGGCCAGGCCCTCCGCTTGAACAGAAGGACGGAGAAGACAACACCGAAGGACAGGCCGAGGGAGGACTTGATGATCATCGAGGAAATGGCGCGGTCCCACTATACAACCAGTCGATGAATTAGCCCATTGATTCTTTATCCGATATAGCCGAAATCCATCTCCCGCAATGTTCTGTCTCT
This sequence comes from Penicillium goetzii, assembly GCA_037043885.1. NCBI lineage: Eukaryota > Fungi > Ascomycota > Eurotiomycetes > Eurotiales > Aspergillaceae > Penicillium > Penicillium goetzii. The sequence goes on from JAWLST010000019.1 coordinate 115,379, forward strand.
CCAACACTGGTTTGGCAGAGACAAAATGCCGATAAGACCGGTGTAGATTGTCGAATTCAGTGGTAGGTCCGTACCTTCTCGTTAAGCAGAGCCTCGCTCACGGGCTTGGTAGCTCGCGCGACCGGCCGGGTCTCGCTGGAATCGGCCATTGCGAAGGATCTAGGCAGCCGTAGGTTAGCTTCGGGTCGAGCGAACAGCTTCACAAGGTTGAGGCAGCGCACAGTAGTATAAGGAGGGTGAATTGAAGAGGTTGATTGCGTCGGAAGGTGCAGAGTGCAAGGAGTCGGGAGTCGGGAGTGAGGTCGGGCAAAGGCGGTCGGGGAATTTCGCCGCGGTTTTTTTCTCCATTTGCATCAACTTTTTTTCTTTAAGTAAACCAACCCCTCATATCGACGATTTTGTTTGGTTTTCGAGATGCCTTTGCTTGCGGGGGTAAGTTCAGACTCTTAGCTTGTACTCTATTGACTTCGACTGGTATCTAATTTTCTTGTCATGAAGCCCTCGAGCTCGTCGCAAGAGGCGCTCCTCCGCCTTGAGAAAGGTAGCAGCGCATCCCCGACTACCCAACTTCACGAAGCGGCACAGATCCTCGGTGTGGACCTCAACACATGTGAGAGTCATCCAGAGACACACCGGGATGTGAAAATCCAGACAAAGGCCACTCCGAAGGAGGAGTGGGTGCTCCGGTGGCTATTGAAGAGGCTCAGGACTGGGAAGAACTACCGCGTGGATCCAGCTTCTTTCCTGTTGCTGCGACAGCTAATTGGTCTCATCTCGCCTAAGAATTTGGCGACAATTTTGAAAGACCAAAAGTTCTTCTCAGTTCTGGGCGACACCGTTACGGATTTGGAGAATGACATCTTTGCGACGCTTGGAAGCGGTGCCTCTACCTCGAGCTTCGGGTCCGACTCCAGCATTACAATGGACGCGCAACCAACGCAGGGAACGAAGAGAAAGAGAGTGGCTGGAGAGAATGACACCGAGTCTATGGACCTGGACGAAACGCCGCAAACCCCCGCCTCGTGCTTTCTCGCGTTCATTCGCGTCCTGGACTGTCTCTTTGGCGTTGTGACCCTGGCTCAGCGAACGCTCGGTGTGGATGAAGTGGCCAACTCGCACCTCAAGTTGGCGTTAAGAGGGGAGCCCGAAGGAGTCGCAACTTTGTTGGGCAGGTCACTTCAGCTGGCTGCCGTTGCCGTCACGCAGTTCGCGCAGGCAGGTAAAACAACCGATCTCCAGCACCTGCTACTGGTCTTCCCAGCAATGCTCGAGCTGTGGGAGTCAAGATCTTACCGCCAAGATGATACAAGCAACAACTCAAGCAATGATTGGTTTGCCAAGTCTTGCTTTTCTCACGCTCTCCGGCTTCAACTCTGCCTACGAAACGTCAAACTCGATACTGACGAGAGGGCTCATCTTCTCCATGCCATTGAACGCATTGTCGCTCTTCATGTGTTGATTCCAGCTCGGGAGGCTTTCTTCGCCCGCGGCGGTTCTGGCATTGACTACTCGAAGGAAGAGCCAGATTGGAGCTCGGTGAAACCAGTGACTGATACATTCAGACCCATCATCGGCGAACTTTCTGTCATTCAAATGACGCCAGCGAAGTCTGGCAGCCGCTCTTTCCACCCTTCGTGGCGATCAATCGAGCTTCTCCCCGAGCTATTCGATAACGCTGTGCGCGCTGTGCCGAGAGATGATTTCAGACGTCAGACACACGAAGCCCCTTGGCTAGAGACGTTGTTCGTGGCTATTGCGGAGCTGGCTTATTCCACCGCAAAGGAGGAAGAGCCCGCTACTTTCTCTGCCAGATTTGTCTCCGTGCTGGAAGACCTTTTGCGTATTGCTCTCGATCGAAGTGTCGGCCTGTCTCTGCAAACTATCCTTACCCATGCCGGTTATACCGGTCTCCTCGAGCAAGGCCTAGAGCAGGTTCAGTGGAATGTCACGGCTCTGGTTATAAGCCTCGGCGTTGATGTTTTCCTGCCCAACTCAGGACTACGCGATGCGAGCAAGCTACTAGATGCATTACTTGACAAGATCATGCTTCAATGGCGCAGTGATTCTTCCAAGAACTCTAAAGACTACAATACGATCAAGAATGACATTGTCATCCCGCTTCTGCGGGGCTTTGCAGGCGCGAGAGACTTGACATCTTTCATGGAAGTTTGGCACGACCAGCTTGTCATCTTGGAAGAAGCTCGCGTTCGCAACAACAGTCTGCCATTCTTCTCTGTCTGGGAGGATGATGATTTGTGTGATGTCTTTTCTGAGTTGACGCGGACTTCACTCACTGGCGCCAACTTTGCCGCACAGCTGCAGACTGTTGCAACTGCAACTCGGGCTGACAATGGCAAAATCTCCGAGTCCTCACCGTCATATGCGAAATTCGTTGTGATGGAGGCCACCTTCCGAAGCAAGGTGTTGGCGGCTGATTCGGAGGAGACCTTGGCACATTTCCTTGAGACCTTGACATCTACTCTGTCGTCAAAGCAAACATTCCACTGGCGCTGGCGCTTGTGGCGGTTCGTGCGGAATCTTCTGCAAAACAATTTGCTCGCTACCGATAGTGTCCTTGACAAGGCTACAAAGCCTCTTGTGAGCATTGCCGCAAAGTCCCTTCACCGCAATCACAAGAACTTGACCAAAGCACCACTTGCTCCTCTGGAGTCATGGGAGATCTATCGGTTTGTCCTGATGGTAGTCAAGGGAAAGCCCAGCGATGAGCAACTGGACGCATTCACCGATATCTCCAAGGATGTCACCAAGTTGGTCTCATCCATCGCCACGGAGGATTCTCAAGCCTCGATGGAGGCACCCTGGGACGGTCGAATCGATACCTTGTGCTCACCAACTACGCTGGCTTTGGCTTACACTCTGGCGCTAGTGAGGGAACCTGATGCCTGGGAGAAGGTCAAACCTGAGTACCGGTCGAGCTTGTTCAAGCAGCTCATGTCTCTGGCCGCCGCTCAGTACCACTCGTCCTCGTTGCCTCTGGAGACTGTTGCCGATAATGCGCGGTTCCTTCAAGTATGGGCGAGTGTTGTTTGCCATGAGTATCTGCTCAATGTGCCATTCATTGTGCCTGATTTGGTCCTTCTGCTCACCAAGAGCATTGAAGACGACGTCTCCAACCGTCGTCTCTACGTGGAGAGCATGCAGCGAATTCCTGCTCCCTTGATCACCCGTGGTTTAAGAACATCGCTGTTGGATAAGCTGCATGATGTTGTTGTTCAGCAGGACAGCGCCCCGGAAGTGACTCTTGGTCTTTTGACTATGATGGCAAAACTGGCAGCTATGCCCAAGTGCGATGCTAGTGTCACGAGTGACTGGGAGCCGATCTGGACAGAGGCTCGCGCCATCTCTCTAGAAGGTACTGATTTGGATCTGCAAATTATGAAGGCCTTCCGCAGCTTGTATCGCGCTGTCATCGCCAAGTTGCTGGTACTGTCACAGGATGATCGATATGAAACATTCAAGAAACTTTATTCCAGAGTCTCCAAGCAGGCGTCCAAGCTTCGACAGATTGACCGTGACTCCATGGCTTGTTTCCTACTTCGCCTATCTTTGTCGGAACTCTGGCTTCATCGCCAGCAATTGGCCAAGGCCTTCTCGGAGGATGACTTGGCATCGTGCCGTCAACGCGTGTTTGACTTGGTGCTAGCAGACATGAAATCCGTCAAGGATCAGTGCAGAAAGCAGAAGCTCGAGGAGACAATTACCCTCATCAAGACCATCGATGCCCTGGAAGACTTTGAAGATCTGGCGACAAACAACATCGAGGTCGAAAAGTTCCTGTCCAAGCTTGAGCGCTACATGGAGATGTCGATCGACTCGGCTCCGTCGCGCCTGATTCGCCGGCGTCTGATGGCTTCCAAGGGATCCGAGAAGAAGTCTACTGAGCCGATGCTGCAATGCGCTGAGACCCTTACTCTCCAGTCGCTGTACGCTGAAGATCAACAGCTCTTCATCCGAGCCACCACGGAGCGTTTCCACTCCATGACTGCAGAGCAGATCAGTGAAGCAATTCAGGAAATTCGCGAGCTCGGCTTCAGTGGTCAGCATGCCGCCTATCGACTGCTTGTGGTCTATCTCGCGGTCATCTCCCTCCAGCCTGTCGAAGACAAGGACAGTCCTGTTTCTCGCGAGCTCTCCCAGCTCAGCCAGTCTCTCGCAACGGCCCTCGTTCACAGCACTTCCATTGATCAATTCTGCTTCACAGCCGAGACCATCGCCCTCCTGCTCCGCGTGCACACTCGCAGCATGGCTCAGTGCAACGTCGACGACATGCTCGCTGCCATCGCCACTGCCGCCTCCAAGAGTGGCCCGCGCATCTCACCCGAGTACGCCCCGACAATCTACACCCGTCTGTGTCGGTTGATGGGCATCATCCTCGGTCTACAGCGAGTCAAGATTGGCGGCCGCTTCCACCTCGTCGTCACTGCCATGCAGCGGTTGCTGGGCTGCCTTTTCGCGCGGTCTCGGAAGCGCTCGCGCTCCAACAAGGCCACAGTAATCTCCCACCCCTTCTGGCTCGCTCCGCTTGACGCCTCTCACACATCCAACTTTACCCGCCTCCTCACCTCCCTCAGCGACCCGACTGTCTCTGCCGTATTGCGCACCCAGCCTGGCATGTCTCGCGAGGCTCTGACCGATGAAACGAAAAAAGCCAAGCGCATCGCTGGCCAATACCTACAATACGTTATCATGTCGTATGCGCAATGCTCGCTGCGTGGGTCCCTGGTGCCGGATGTCAAGGCCGCCCTGATGCCCGGTCTGTACGCGGCGCTAGATGTGATGTCGCGGGAGTCGATGCGTGCGATGAACGCTGGTTTGGATGCTTCGGGTCGTGCAGTGTTCAAGTCTCTTTATGATGACTATGTGAGGTTTGGAAAGTGGAATAAGGCGTGATCAAATAGACGTCTTGGAAAAGCTTGGGCGTTTTGGTTATCTGGGTACTTACTGTTCTTCTGTACCATATCTACATTACTTGTACTCTGCATAGATTCATGATATCCCTGAATGCATTGATGATAAATTCATCTTCATGAAGATTCTATTTGAATGCGCATAAAAGCAGAGTATCAAGGAGGAGAAAGGTCTCGAACAGAAGGCTAAGGAGACAGAAACTGAATAAGACAGTGGAGGGAAAGCAACCTCAAGGAATTTCATTTGAAATAGCAAATAGGCTTGCTGACTTCCAGCCAGCAGCCGTCTAGAGTAGAGATATCTAAGGGGTATCATAATGTCGTGAATCATGCGTGAGAACAGGATATGGAGAAAAAGAGGAAAGGAAGAAGCATGATAGCGGGCCGGCCAGCAGCTAAGATCAAATCATGGATGTTTCCAGTGTGCGTGGGCTGAGACAAGGCATTGACCCATTTTCCAAGACCGGAATTCTGGAAGTGTGGTTGCCAGCAGTCATAGTCGGTGTTCCGTGAGATGAAGGAACATTTTCCGCGGTGCTGGCGACTGGAGCCTCTGGGATTGGGGTCTCCAGAGCCACGCCATTGTGACCGCTGTGTGTCAGACAGCCGACGCAGCTGCAGTCGTTGCCGCATTGGCAGCTGCCCGTCACGTCGGAGCAGGCACTCGGGATTCCAACCGGGTATTCGATTGTGTAATACTCGGATGGATGCATCAATTGCTGGTTGAAGTGGTGCCCTGATGACAGAGGAGACGAGTAGCCGCTTGGCATAGCCGAGTTGGGATCGGAGTATGGTTCAAAAGGATTTTGGTGAACGCTATGGTCCATGGAGGGTGTCTGTTGCATGAAGAAGTTCATTGGGTTCGTTGAGGCGTTCCTTGGGAAAGATGGAGGTTTGTAGGCGTTGGCCATGGCGTCGGGTGTAGAATCATCTCCATCGAATGTCATCATGACACCCATTTCTTGGACATGTTGACGAGTGGTGTTGTTGAAGGGATGGGCTGCGCAGCCTAGACACTGACATTCATCTCCACAGCTGCAGTCGTGGCTAGTGTCACCGCCGCTAGTTGTGGAAGCATAAGCAGAATTTTGAGAATGGTCCATGGTGAAGGGTGTCATGTTGGGCGGCGTAATTCCAAGGCCATTCATGGAGTTCGAGTACTGTGTAGAAGACACGTTCGGAGCGTATCCGTTCATGTAGAATGACTGAGCTCGAGGGTTTTGCATTCCGTAAGTTGGCATAAAAGACTCCTGTGGTGTAGATGCCATGGAGTTCTGCCAGGAGGGCATCTGCTGCGCAGAGAAGTTCATGTAAGACACGTCATTCCATGATGTAGGCTGGTTGAGATTCGATCCTTGGTCATTAGAGACACCATTGGCGACAGAGTTGGAAATCGGTGTTTTCCCACTGCAGCAAGAACCCGAGCCTTGTGATACTGGAGGTGCGACTGGTGGTTGTTGCGGCTTCTGGGAGCAGCAGCTAGATCCATTCACAGCTTTGGTAGACCCTTGGGGCACCGAAGCAGCCTGATGAGCGCCGGTGTCATTGAAACCATCTTGTTCCGATTGATAAGAAGGAAGATTTCCTAGATAGGTTGAGCTACCATCTTCAAGCTTGAGATTCTCAGGCATTGCGTCTAAGGCCTTGGCGATGCTCTCCGGGGTGGCTTGAATGTTGCTCTGTCTCCTTCCGGATTTTTGGATTTTGCCGGAAGAAGGTGATGACACCGAGGGCATGGAGACCGGAGTAGATTGTGATGAATCGTTACCGCCCGCCGGCACTTTGTAAAGCGGTCGACACAAGCAGCTTGAGCCTGAGCAGATGTTAGATATGTGTCAATCAAGTCGGTTCGCCATGAAACTCCTACCTTTGGGTATCCGGACCATGAAAGCATAGGTCTTTTGGCAGCTGCAAGTCCCTTTGGGATGAGGGCATTTAGCGAGTGGTCGACCCGCCTTGGGCACTTTCATCATAAGTCTGTCGAAGTGTTGGCATTTTGAAGATCGATGGCCGCGAATGCATGGCTCACTGATATCAAGGCTCTGTCAGCAGCGTATTCGAGTGAACAACTCCAGCGCACATTCTCACCAAGACCATTTGGCACCTTCTTCATCGAGAGGCATGGTTGGAAATTTGCAGTATCCGGAACGTGTAGGGTCCAGTCGGGAAGAGGCTGAGATGATCGTCGAATGACGATAACCGACTCCGCGCTGGCGCAAGCGCTGTACCTAGGGCTTGGCGCAAATCTGATGCCCTTTGCAGGGGCTCCTGCGTGTCCAAAATAATCCGTGTGATCTGGCTATGGTTGCGGATTCGTAGAAATTCCTTAGGAACCAAGTATTCAAGCCATATGCGAGATGGGCGTCAGATCGCTCGGTTTTTGGAGCGGGGTCAGGCGGAACCAGGGCGGCTGTCGATGGTGTGTCGGCGATATTGAGCAGCGGAACAAGCCGTATGATTCTAGGGCATCCGTAGGAGCAATGCGACGAGGGAGTAGCGAGGGAGGAGGATCGATCGGAGTGCCAGAGCCGTGTGATTGTCTGATGTTTCAAGCTGAAGAGACAAGGGAAGAAAACGATGCGGGGAGGTGACGGATTACCTAAGCCGCATTGGGCTTGGCGTCGCGGACAAGTTGGTATTCGCCGAGGCCTCCACTCTTCCTTGTTGCTCCGATCAAACAACGAAAGCTTCGCAATGCCGCCACAGGCCACTGAGGGCCCACAGACGGATGGGAATGCCCCGTCCTTCTTCAGAGTCCCACCTCCTATCAAACAACTCTTTGACCGGTTCCCATTAACCACGTATCCTGCCAACGACTTGCCGCAACGGGCTCCGTCCGGGCGCGCGGACAATCAGCTATTTGTCTTTAGCGACGCTGCGAGTGCGCGACGCGGACGGCCTTCCTTCAATCCGCAATGTCTTAAGTGGCAGGTTAGTTTGTTGTTAGTTTGCAACGGGGATAGCTTTCTCTAACGTGGTGTCCGCAGGCGTACCTGAAATTTGTCGGGATCGACTTCGAGATCACTCCTTCGAACAATCATGCTTCGCCGACTGGCGCTCTCCCATTCCTACTTCCAGCATTCCCTACCGAGGCCGCGGTCACAATTCCCTCGCACAAGCTCCAAAAATGGGCCATTGAGCAGGTTCACTGCGAAGAGGAGCAGCAATTGAACCTCCGCTTCGAAGTATATGCCTCCCTTTTGGACCACCGGATACGCAATGCCTGGGTATGTTGCAAATCTATATTCTTGGGGCGCTAGGAAACAATATTCAGGCCACTGTAAATGCTGACACTTCCTTCAAGCTATACATGTTGTATCTAGACGATGCCAACTTCAAGGCCGTGGCGCAACGACTCTACGTGAATCCCTCAACAACTTCCTCCCTCGTTCGGGCCGCCCTTGGATTCCAGCTCCAACAAGCGGCGCGCGACGAGCTCCTCAAGACATCACCATACATCGACGTGGCTGCTCTGGAGGGAGACGCACAGAATGCATTCGAGGCGCTATCTACCCTCCTCGCCGAAGACGAGCACTTCTTCGGCCGGCCAAACCCCGGCCTTTTCGACGCCACCGTGTTCGCCTATACGCATCTGATACTTGACGAGGGAATGGGATGGAAACATAACCGATTGGCACAGCTGCTCCGACAGCACACCAATCTTGTACAACACCGGGAAAGACTACTGCGATTTTTCTAGACCTGTATTATTGAGCGACAAAAAGTGACAGAAATAATATCTCCCCCTGATCACTCCACTACTCGAGAGATGCTTGCCATTGTTCTCACACACCTATGCTTTCTTGCTGAAACAGACTCCAAACCACACCCTGATTCCAATCCACTTCTTGGCCCGCGCACCTAATTTTTCCGCCAGGGGCTCATCCACATCCCGTTCCAGTACCCCATTCTGACCCTCTTGGCCAACTATATCCTCCACTTGGAACCCAGCCTGCTCGGCTGCGACCAGCACCTCTGAGACAGAGTGGCAGTAACTCGTCGGCCGGATCTTGACCCCAGTTTGCGGATCCGTGAACCCAGCCTGGCTGCGCATGCCCATGTCCGCGTGCATGTTGGTCACCAGTAGATACCCGCCAGGAGTCACCGTGGCAGAGGCAGCTTCGAAGAACTCCTTTGCTGGAATGTGCTCTAGTACAAGCGTGGAAATCACACCGGCCGCACCGGAGCTCTGTAGAGATGTAGGTAGTCGCGCCCGCACAGTTGCAGGCTGGAGTAGATCAATAATATCTACGGTGACGTCGGGGCTGTTCTTGAGATCTTCTCGCTGGATCGCAGTGTTGATGGCGGTCCGCGCTACCTCGAGCATGCCTGGAGACGCATCAAGACCGACGATTTCTACCTTGGGCGTGGTAGTAGAATACTTTTGGTTTTGGTTTTGATACTGTGCCAATGCCTCGAGTAGCTGGATCGTGTTTCGCCCGGTACCGCATCCAAGATCCAACAGCGTCAGTTGTCCCGATTGTCCAGCTCGGGCTTGAAAGCGGGTGTAGACGCGGTCCAGGAAGTGAGGCAGTAGTACACGCATCTCGATCGTGTCGAGGCGTTGGAGAAAATTCCCATCTGTGTCGTAGACCTGTTTGAAACGAGTCAGTGCTGGTCATCTGAAATATAGCTTGGATGACTGTTAAATGCATACCGTCGCCCACTTATCATATGCCTCCACCGTTCCAACATATTGAACCGGCTGTGGATCATTATTATTGGGCTTTTCAGCCAGTAATTCTTGGATAGTCTTCATGGTTTTCTTGGAACGGCATATAACAATGTTTATAAATTTGATAGTACAAGGCCCGTTTCGCGAGGGGAAACCTAGTGGAGATATATACTTCAGTTTGTCACACTTTGTTTGACTTTTTTCCACCCCCACACCTCGGTCCCGTCCTAAAGTAGACCCCGAATGTAGGATTGACTCATTCCATCTCGCCCCTCCCTGTAGCAAGCTAAGTGACTCAAAACACCAAGAAATACGAATGCCTCGGCAATTTCGTCACAGCGGTAGTGATAGGGAGATACAAGATAAGCTTAAATATGGGGTTGGACCTGAGGTTGGAATGGGCCACTTATGAATCGGACGAGAAGCCATGTTTTTACGGATGGAGGCAGAGTAGAAGTAGATACAGCAAGGAAATGATATGAGTTAAAAAAAAAGTTGAGATTCAGATTTCAATTCCACTGTAGATTGGAGAAATAATCGATAGGGAATCATACATTATCATGTCGCCATTAGAGACAGGTAAGGAAAAACGGGCCCCAAAAGCCCTTCAAGGAGAGGTCGACACAATTCCAGAATTGGAGAGAGAGAGAGGGAGAGAAAAAAGCTTAAACGAAGCCAAGGAAACAAGAAAGGTTATAGAAAGGAAGAGAAAATAGAGAGTTCCCAAAATCGAAGAAACAAAGAACCAGGGAGCGGGAAAGCAACATCAAGGTCTTGACCACATAATCACGCCGTGCCGGACGGAACATGGAGCTCGTGAAGAATCGAAAAGAGAAAGAAGGCTGAACGAGGAAAGGAGAAAGGAAAGAGTCTCAAAAGAAGAAGGGAAGAAAAGAAAAGAAGAGAACTCGAATATCAACCACATCAATGCGGTTGTATTGCGCGCGGTCTCACCACGAAGGCAGGAAGCCAGCCATCATCGCCATAAAATCAGGTTCAACATCCAGCTTACTACTCCTTAGTAAACCGTCGCTCCAAACGGAGCAGTCTCTTTAAGGTCCTCGACCAAGTCCTCGACATTATTCAAATACCGGCCCAACAAAGCCTGCTTTTCATCCGTTGTCCGCGTATCACGAATCATCTTGCCCGGCCCCGCGGAGGTATGTGAACTCTGAGACATGGGTCGAGAGGAGATCTTGCTGGGGCTGCGCTGCAGACCCGGTGGACTAGCGCCCGGCCCCAGAATCGGTGTTTCAGGCATGAGGTAGAAGTACAGGAACTCCACTAGCTTGAGCTTGACCTCTCGGGAGGTGGCGCGTTGCTTGAACAGTGATGTTACCGTGAGGAGGCCGTCTAGGTCTTCGAAGGTGCGGGTATTGGCTGGGCAGTCGAGGAGTGCGGTGACGAGGGTGAGGAGGGTGGCTGATTGGATGGCTGGGCAGTTGATCGGGTCTAGGAGGTCGAGGAGGAGGTTCATGTAGATTTCGCGGGCGAAGAGGGTGCGTGAGGGCGGGTGGAGGAGGAGTGCACCTTGAATGAGATCGAGGGTGCAGACGATCAGCATGTCGTTGGTGCCGTTGCTGCCGCGGCCGAGCAGGTGCTCGAGACAGGATACTAGGCGCATGGCGACTGGAAAACAAAGAAAATATGACATGTTAGAAAAGACGATTCAATGTGATTGATATCACCGATCGTTATCTCGGATCCGGGGAAATTGCGCACCATTCCACTGGAAGCTTTCTTGTAACTTGAAGAATTCTCTGAAAGCCGGATCATCTCGCAATTCGGCCAGCGCCTTGGGAGCAGGCTGGGCCTCGGTAGCCAAATATGACCGCCGGCGGTCGGCCGTGCATTTGGATTTAGACAGGCATATTTGTGCCAGTAGGCCCTCAACCTGGCGCAATCCTTTGCGGACTTTGCTGGGTTCGTATGAGGAAAGATAGTCGAATGAGTGCGCTAGAAGAGTCTCCATGAGGGTCTGACGAAGGTGAACGGGCGGAGGAGATAGTGGGGGAGTGAGAAAGTGGTGAAGGTAAAGATGAAAGATGGTTTCGAGGAATGAAGCAAGTAAAATAGAGATCCGCTGTTAACCCTTGAAGAGCAAAAAAATAGCGTTCAGCTCAGCTGAGGAGGCTGGAAAAGCATCAAAAACCGAAATGGAAAATCCAGGCAATCGGTGGTGGTCCGTGAGGCCGATGAGGTCAGTTCGGGCGGCACCAAAGAGAGTCCATTAAAAACCATCATATCAAATAACACTAAATCATCATAATAATAGTAAATCTGGTAAATAAAGCCACCCGAAAAGGCAAGGTGGGTGGTTGCCCCGGACGACCCACCAGCAAAACCACACAGTCTAGCCCGTTTTAGTCCGCTTCAGCCTCCTCCAGCCCCCTTCTAAGCGCCTTAGCCTTGCCTAATGTTCCTAGTTTCCCGGTTTCAAGGGGAGATCGTGCAGACCTGCAGAGCTTGGTTCCCCCCCCCCCTTCGGTTCCTTGGATTGCTAGGATCTCCATGGCGTCAGTTGAAGGTTATTCTGACAGGCGACCAAAAACCGGTTTTGGAGTCTGGGGAGGGACTGTTTTGCTTGTTTCTTATTTTGGGCCAGACTCCAGGTACAGGATAAGGTAATCTGGTCGGTCCATGCCCGATCTCTTCACAAGTAAATTTATTCACTCTCAAGCCCAGAGCGGTCTAGAAGATTGTACAACTCATCGAGAATCCTTCAAAGTATATTTTTTTTCAAAGATGACTGTGATATACGGAGTCGCCGGACACGTTGCCCTGGCAAACTCACACCTTACAGCCAGCCTCTGCATCCTCCTCCCCGCTTCTTCATGTCATTATTTAACCCTTGTCTCATCAACAACATGATCACGGAAGAGATGAAAAATTCTCGAAGGGATGGGTTATTGCTCTGCCAAGTAACTCGTTATCTGACCTGTCTCTTTCCCCCCTCATTTCCTGCTCCTAACTTTCTGCCCTAACCTCCTCGCCTACAAATATGAGCTCGATCGATCGATCTGCAGTATCGACGGTGACGGTGCCGCTGCCCCTCGTGACTATGCCCGATTAAGTCATCGTTCGAGGACAGCTCCGTAACAGTGTAACCTGCTCGCTTAGTCGTAGGTAGGACGAAGAAAAGAAGACAGGAAACGACCATCGATGAAACGAATTAATATGGTTGAAGCTGACTCTACCAAGCGAAGCTGTTGTACAGAGAAGAACCCGAAAGGCCCTCTCACTCACCGCTGATGCCTGTGCGACCTGGAGGTTGATGTCATCTTCTCTCCGCATGGAACCTTTTAAGGTTACTTACCCCTCCAATCTTCCCCTCATCACAATCACAACTTCCAATCCTCATCCTCAGCAATGAACTCTTCATTTCAACCACCGAGTCCTATCCCACCGCGGACCAGCTCCGCTGGCGCTGCAAATGGATCAACGAGTCCGCCCTCCCACCGGCATAGAAAATCCGTCGCGGACGGCGAGCCGTCTGCGACCGAGTTGCCGCCTAAATCGAAGCACCGTCGCAACAAGTCCAGTGTCGATGGGACAAAGTATAAGGATGGGACGTGGTCGCCGAAGAATGAGAAGATCCTGATGGGTCCTTATGAATATATGCACCAGCATCCCGGCAAGGATGTACGGCGCCAGTTGATCCAGGCGTTTAATTCATGGCTTCAGGTCCCGCCGGAAAGTTTGGCGGTGATTGATAAGGTGGTGACGATGTTGCATACCGCGTCGCTTCTGTGAGTGCAGGACAAGATCCCCGCCTCTCCTGAGTCCGTCGCTAACCTCCCCTCTCCCCATCCAGAATCGACGACGTCGAAGACTCCTCCGTCCTCCGCCGCGGCATCCCCGTCGCCCACAACATCTTCGGCACAGCCCAAACCATCAACTCCGCCAACTACGTCTACTTCCTCGCCCTCCAGGAAATCCAACAACTCCACAACCCCGCCGCAATCGACATCTACGTCAAAGAACTCCTGAATCTGCACCGCGGCCAAGGCATGGACCTCTTCTGGCGCGAAACCCTCACCTGCCCCACCGAAGATGAATACCTCGAAATGGTCGGCAACAAGACCGGCGGCCTCTTCCGGCTAGCCGTGAAACTTATGCAAGCCGAGAGCGCGACGGGCAAGGACTGCGTCGCGCTGGTCAACGTCATGGGCCTGATTTTCCAAATCTGCGACGACTATTTGAATTTGTCGAATACGACGTATACGCAGAATAAGGGGCTTTGTGAGGATTTGACCGAGGGGAAGTTCTCGTATCCGATTATTCATAGTATTCGGTCGAATCCGAGTAATCATCAGTTGTTGAGTATTTTGAAGCAGAAGACGCAGGACGAGGAGGTGAAGCGTTACGCGGTGCAGTATATGCAAAGTACGGGCAGTTTTGCGCATACTTGTCAGGTTGTAAGGGAGTTGAGGGATCGGGCGTTGGCGTTGATTGAGATGATTGATGCTACGCCGCGGATTAATGGTGCGGGGGATGGGGAGTTGGTGCGGGTGGTTCTGAATAAGATTGTGGATTCTACGTTGTCTGATGAGAATGCGCAATAGTCTGGGGTTTGGATTTGCATTATGACGGACCTCGTTTATTCGAAGTTGCTTCTGATGATGGGATTGACGGGACTTGAGGAGTTTTGGCGCTTTGATATACCCTTCTCAATGTTTGATGCTGTTGGCTATGTGAAGCGATTTGGAATATACGATGTCACGATGTCACGATGTCACGTTGGACAGTGAGCTGTCTCCTTTCGGTACATGATTACAACTCCCATCTCCATAAATGACTCTTACTCTGGTTCTTGAGTAGGTGAAATAGCAACAGGAAATTCATGACCAATATTCGTTCTTCCATGTACGGGGTATAACCAAACCCCCGCTGTCGTGAGTCGTACCCTCTGGTATATGTCGCCAAGTATGGACCAGAATATATCCAATATTACACCACAACATGATCCCATATCCACAGACACGACTGTGCATATCTCTATCCCTCCAAAATCAAACACCCAATAGATCCCAATAGATCCAAACCATTCCACAGTAAAACCGCTTTACATAACAACACAGCACGCCTTCTCCAACTTGCGCAAGACCTTGGGCAGCAGCGCATTGACAACCTTCTCGATCTCGTCCTGCTGCTGGGGCTGTTGCTGATGGTGCTGTTGTTGTTGGTGGTGTGGCTGTTGCTGGCCGGGGTATGACTGGCCGCCACCACCGTGGTATGGTGCCTGGTGCGAGGGGTAGGAGGGCATAACGGCCTCGCCGCCGGTCAGGTTCACGTAGATCCGACCGGCGTTTTCCTCGGTGGCATACTGCAGACCGAGTTCTTGGCAGACTTGTTCGACGCGCGGCTTGATCTTTTGGACGTGGCCGGCGGAATGGTTACCCTTGCCAACGATCCTGGGAAGGGGTTAGAAGATGACATTCTCATGCGCACAGCAAAGCTTCCACGGATGGTCCCCACGAAATAGTAAAGCAGTGTTGCTGGGGAATCACACGTACACATGAAGATGATTCTGCCCATGCGCCTTGGCGTATTTAATGCGCTCCTCCAGAATCTCCTCGGCCTCCTCGACAAACTGTCCATGCAAATCGATCGTATCGGCCTCAACACGCCCGTTGGCATTGTTCTCGCGGAAGATAAACTCGGACGCTTGCTTGTTGTATTCCTCCATCTTGCGCCCGTGCGCCTTGCCCTCCTCCGACAATTGTTTGGCGCGCGCACCGTCACCGCTGGCGTATGCTTCCTTGGACTGTCCACATGACGAGTTAGCACTGACTGTATCTCTACTAGACGCAATGCTCTGACAATGGTGCGCCGATAGTGTAACAGAGAGAAGATGAATCGGGGCGATTGGGCGCGCATACCCGTGAGAAACATTCTCCACGCTTCGAGGCTTCCTGCCGTGCGAGGTCGCGCAACCGATCGTATTCCTGCTCGGCGTCACCGCTCTGGTCGTGGTTGAAGGCTGTGGAGATTTGCGGTCAGCTGGAGATGGTCGGAGAGAGACTGAGGCGCGCGCATTGATGTTTCGCGCAAGGGACTGCATACCCCGAGGGCCCAGGTGGGACATTTGGTAGGACATGGTGATCGTTGTGTGACAGCGACGGCGACGGCGAGGGTGAGGATTGACTGGGGATGGAGGTCTGGACTTGGGGGCTCGCGCAGGGGCAGGGCAGGGCAGGGCCAGGGCGAGCTTAAAGGGTTCGAAGTGGGGAACCACTCAACCAGAGGGACGCCGAAAAAGCAAAAAATTGGAACCCGATCGGTTTGGTTTGCCTCCGACGATCGAGGGATCGGGGAACCATGGATCGGGGGAATTACCAGAGTCAGAGCCATTCAGGGTTCATTATTGGGTAGGAGAATATCTGTTGACTAAGTATATTGAATATACTACAGGTACTCTAGTTATGGAGAACAGTACTCCGTACATTTAATAATATTGGTACAATAGTTTTGTTAGAGCATCGGACCAATGTAACTGGGAACGTAATTCCTCTAGAACAAACTACACCCGCGAACCTCAGGCCGCCCCAATAGTCTTCGCACTATTGGTACACCAGTGGAGTCATTCCTTGTCAACATCCCCTATATCAACGCCCATCAGATTTCTCCGTACGAAGTACTTTTCTGGCCCACTGTGAGGCTGTCTGAGCTTGGTCATTTGCGTTGAAGCATCGTCTAGTCTCATATGGCTGCAATCGAAGTATAGGAAATGTAAAGAAGAGAATACTCCAGGTCCATCCCGCAAGGGCCAATTTCACACAAGTTTCTCGTACAGTTGATCCTCAAAGTCGTCTTTCAATGATTCTGGGCGTGAGATGACCTGGAAATTCAAGCCCGTTTATGTATGGTGCAACTTCAACTTATGCAAGAGCCCCCGATAGCTAGACCTCTACATTGCCACGACCTGACATATATGCCATTTGCTCACACGGTCACCTCGACTTGATGGAGCGTCGCGCACCAGCCTGATATTATGATCTTATACTAGGGAATCACTATAAAATCTATTTGTTATTACTTACATCGCCCTCTCGTCCAGACTGAAGGAGGCTCAGGATAGCGGACCGAATGTTGGGATTTTGCACACTCTCGGCCATCTCCAAGGGGGTTTCGCCATAGTTTTGTGTACCTTCTGATCGGGCTGTGCGGTCTGCGCCCGCATCCAGCAGTACTTTGATAGCGCCTGTCTGGTGGTTACGGATAGCGTAATGCAGGAGAGTGCCCCATGTAGCGTGGGATACATTCGGATCAAGACCCTTTGCTAGAAGAAAGGAAGTCTTAAACTGTGGCAGAGCCACGCGTCGACCTAGGGCGTAAAATCAGAGCTCCGATTCTAACTTGGCTCCGTATTCGAGAAGCAGCTCAGGTAGAGTCGTATCTTCTTCTCGAAGGCTTATAATAGCATTAGCGAGAGAAGATATCCCCCGTGGGCCGAGACGGTTAGGATCAGCACCTCGCGAGAGGAGTTCGCGAACGCATTCGGGATCATTCATGTAGCTATTATCAGGAGTCAGTCCTCAACCTAGATCCTCCGCTACAAAGGCTAACACGTACGCGAGGATAGGCTCGCTATTAGAATAGGTTGCGTTAGGATCAAGGCCATGATCGAGGAAGAGGCGAACAACGGTCGGGTGCTGCGCCTTCAGGCTACTTTCCCTAGGGGGGGTCTCCACCGGTTCGGTCGACACACTAGCACCAGCGTCGAAGAGCGCGGCCACGATGTCCGTATGTGCCGTTAAAGCTGCGTGCGAGAGTCCCTCGTCGAGGTCTTCGGAGCTCAGTCGCCCGCTGGCGAGGACTTCCTGGGTCTTTGATAGGTCACCCTCGTAACAAGCATTAAGAAAGGCCTCGACAAAAGGATCTTCGAGTGTCATGGTGCAGGCGATATGGATTCGTGAATGCGAAGAACATAGAGAGGTTGAGCTTTGGGTACGTTGGAACGTTGATTGGAAAGAGATTAGCCGACCAGACAAGCCAAGGTCATGGAATTTGAGAGAGTGTTGGTCTGTTCCTGTCTCCAATCTCCATATTCAAGCGGGGGTCAGCCAGAGCCTCAGCCTATTGATCTAAATGATCGCCCGAAACTTTCCGAACATTACCTATGTATCCTGTGTATTGTATGCACTCCTGCCATGCAGGGCCATAAGATGTACAGTATAAGTCTTGATTTGTGTAGTTTATACCTCTTGGCGGTTCGCGGTTCTTAAGTTTCAACTTTTTATTGGCCCATTTGTACTCCCATCCCCACTTTGGAATATTCTCTAGGTGATCAACATTTAGTCGGTTTAGCTGCTTTCCTTTTTCGCTTCGCAAAAGACTCTACCTCATATTATGTATTGAGCAATGGCCCCCATCGCAGGCCGCAGTCTGTCGGTTGGCTCCCGCAGTCCTCATCTAACCATACAACCCCACCATCGATTTTCAGAATGATTTTCTGCCTGGTCTTCGTTTCATTCAGATTCAATTCCGCTTGAGCTCATTCGCCTATCCATCCAACTCTGTATATACTCGTTTTAGCTTGCTTGAACATGTCATTCTCCACTCCATATTGTGATGTGTCTAAGGCTTATACTTGTTGATCCCTTCCTTTTAAGTCCATCCTTCTCGTATCCCTGGGTGCGCTTTGCCCCCAAAGCCGTATCTTATTCGCAGCCTGGTCGAGTCGCCAGTCTCTTTGATTGGAGCCTCTGCCAAAAGTCTCTTGCGGAGGGGCTCAGGGGGTTCAAAAGGCGAGTGTTGGGACAAGAGGTCCGCGTCTTCTGCACTCCTGCAATGACAGGAGGACAGTGTCGATAGCATCGAACAATGTCGTCTGCTCTTCCTTCCGTGCCTTCGACCGTCTTCCCTCCGACGCCCACGTCTGGCCCTGATTTAATCCCAAGACCGACAGCGTTCAACCTATCAAGGAGAGCCGACCATATTCCATCGAACTTTTGCGGCTGGTTTTCGGGCTCAGGCTATGGTATGTGTTCTATCTTTGCGATATAGATTTGAACGCTTCACAATGCGGTGCTAAATCTTACATACTCCACAGATCAAAGATGGACGTACAATGATCCCTCAGTGACATGCTTCTGGAACAGCGACGCCCATTTTGTTGGCAATGCAATCCCGCCACAGACGGCGTGTGTAGGAGAAGCCCAATGGAGCACCTGGTCCTGCAGTGGCTCTGGTTGTTCTTCGAGTGTTGCAAGGTGGTAGGTTGGCGCATTCATATCTGATCCATGTATCACTGATTAATATGAGTTTCTACGATATCCAGTACTGGTACTCAGCCCTATTGCGTGACCTTCTCCTATGATTTGGACTACTTATCATTCGTATGCTCGGAAAAGGAGGGCGTCGAGTATCAAATGGAGCCATATTGGAGCGGATTTAGCGATCCCATTGCATTTCCCGTTTACACCGGATCAAACGGCGTCTCGACTGGAACACAATATCCAGCTGGATACCCTACGCCATCTTCGACCACGAGCTCAAGTTCTACCACCAGCACGAATTCCAACTCTGCGAGTACGTCCCAGGGGAGCTCAGGGTCGTCTGCTAGTTCAGATCCATCCGATCATCGCGGTAGTTCTGCCCCTGTTGGGGCTATTGTTGGAGGTGTCATCGGTGGCCTGGTCTTCATCAGTTTGATTGCGGGAGTCATCATCTTCGCCCTACTTCGCCGAAGACAGAGACCACGGCCAGAACAACCTCAAGAGCCTACGCCAGGTTTCCCACAAGGCCCTCAACCGTCCAATTCTCAATACCCTCATCCGGCAAGCCCAGCCATGAACACGGGGTTTCCTCCGAATACAACAGCCCCAACAATCCCTCAGCCTGGCCAAAGCCCTCCACAAAGTCATCCGGCTCAACAGGCACCGTGCCATGAAATTGAAACGCATTATAACAAGCCCGAATTAGACATATCCAGACAACAACCCGAACTGACTTACTTGAACCAGCAAGCCAGGGTACCGTTGATGCAGCCTATTCAGCCGGAGTATGTGTCGATGGCACAGCAGCCCTCCAAGGCAGAGCTTGCTTCCCATTCGGCCAGTATAAAGGCTAATACCGAGGCGGAGCTTGTTTCGGCTGGGCATCATAGAAAAGAAGGGAATGTCTATGAGGCACCGTGAGACTAACACTCTTTCTGGAGTCGTATAGCTTAGGCCCATTATGTAGCTCTTAATCCTATTTTCTTTTAACGAAGCTGAGATTAAGTCAGTACCTCATTTTTTGACTACTCGTGTAATATTGTGCGGTATCTACTCACTCCGCCCCAAGTTTGGCAGTATTGGCGTATTTTCTCCTGGTCTTTGATATCATTTTGTGGGGCAAAGTGCTTCTTTAATTTTGAACTGCGCGCGGACTGGGTGCTTAATCGATGCCTTTGATGGGTCTCTAAGTAATCAGAGCTGGCTGGTCCCACTAAGTCTTTATGTCTTTTGAGTCGTACGATGTCTGACGATCCGCCTCGGTTATTAGATGCGAGCCTTTGGCCGGCCCGTAGTCTACTCACTATATATGCTTATCCACCTGTACTCTAAAAACGTACAGTATGTGGTCAGAACTTGAGTGACGGATAGACTGGCGGCATGTATCCCGACCAATCGCCGGGAGGTAAGGTTTGTGTGGGGACCCCTCTTTGAGAAGATATCAAGCGCCGTCGATCAGGAAAATGTGTACGAAGTACGGAGTACATACAGGGTAGAGTTTGTGCATAAGATTTGCTTTCCAGGACTTCGGTCACGTCTTAACGCCTGTACATAGTATACGTAGCATGGTATTACGATACAGCCATCTCTATTTCCAACGCCACAGCAATCAGATGAGCCCTATATTAGTGTTTACAGTAAATATTAAAATCATTCAACAATCAATTGTGTTTCATGAAGAGTATGGAAATTTATCTCTCTCGATCCCATCGTTATGCCCCTTCTCCTACTGTAGGAGTGTGGCGGCAAAAAAAAAGCGGCTAGAAGCACTAGATAGTGGGTCAGGGGCGATAGCGCCTTACGATGTGGGAATTCCAGAAATTCCACAAGTTCAGGGGCGCCCCATACACTAAAAGGCCATGTGCGAAAAAGAGGGGGGGAGAGAAGGAAGGGCAAAAAAAAAAAAAAAAAAAAAAAACAAAAGAAAATTTAGCGATAACCTGCTCCATGCTGATGATTATTAACCACTCCTATAATCTTCCCACATATCTGAGCGTGAGTATTACACGTTGAGCATGAGTACAAAATTGAGTACGATCAATACGCTCTTTTTTTGGCCCGGTTTCAGGTGCCCTGGCGGGTCGCCTGGCTTTTCCATCCCACAATACTGCTGCATGTCATTAGAGGCAAAAAAGAAAAAACAAAATTTTGGCGGCGATGCCGATACTTGTACGCCGTAGATGACTCCGGAAGATATCAGCCAGCTCAGGTTGGTGCTTAAACTCTCGCTTGGTTCAGTACTCCGTACTCCATATTTGGTACTTTCTTCCCCTCTGGCCTCCCCATACCCCTAGAGATCGGCAGAGCTTAGTGCTCAGACTCCAGGTCTCTGTGGAGTTCGGTCTTGAGAGCGGGTCGGTGACTTGGATATCACGTTTCGCAAGGTTTCAACTTCACGGGCGAGATGTGGATGATGCTTTTTTTTTAAAGATTCGGGTTGGTATTGGAGCCGCAAAGTATAGGTAGCGGTCAGTTCATAGTTACATAGTAGTTCATGAGGTCAAGTGTAGGTGGCGCAGGTTTCGGATCTTTCTTTCATCGGGTTCCAGGCTGAGGCAGTGGCAGTCTGAGGAGGAATCATCCTAGAATTGAGGCTGCACAACACAACAGTCTGGTCAGTCTCATGCGGGCGGATCCAGGGCCGAGAATAGTATTCTGTATGATCAGGTTTTAAGCGAGCGAGGTACGGAGATATAGAGCAGTTACGGAGTATGGGCATAGTACTGCATAATTTATGTGGGTGGTAAGCCTCCATTTAGCTCATTGACTATACTGTAGCGAGAAGTACCACAGAATAGCCCGTGTATAGCGTACTCCGTATACCTTGCTAAGACAGTCTCCTTTGTCGTCTAGGTGGGCTCATCATCGTCATGCTGGAGCAACGGGTAACAATGGAGCTCGGAGCATGGAACAGACTCAGCAGAGAGAGGAGCCATCAGCGTCGGACAATAACATTTGTCTGACTGGGCCCCCACACGAAGATCTGCATGGGAATTGGTTTCCCTGCTGGTGATCCCCTGAAGTGGAGGGTGTTATACAAACGAAGGATAGCAGGGACTACAACAGTATGTCGAGTGCAAATGTGTTATATGGGAGCGTATATACAGATGCGTATATGGTTCTTGATATGACCAAAACTAAATAATGAGGCCGGGATCTTAGGCACGAGATAACCCGAGCCTCCTGATTATTCAAGACACCAGGTCAACAATCTTGGAAAGTTGTGAAGAGAAACGAAACACCCAATCGGCGAGTTGTGGGCGACCATCGAAGGCAAACCAACAAAAGGGGGTCTCGGAGTGATCTGATTGGTGAATTGGTGGGCGCGAAAGAGAGATGGGTCCACAGTGGTAGCCAATCAGCAGCCTTAATCGACCCCCAGCGATGCCCAAATCGACCAGCGGGTACCAAAATGGTAACGATTGGTAAGATTCTGTAATATTGGGTAATCTTCCATACGGGGCTGATGATTGTATCGTCATCTTTCCCTTTTTCTGCCTGTCCACGGAGTGTCCAGTGTCCACTGGCGCAATTCCCTCCCTTCTCTCTCTCCCCCCGGCGCGTCTCCGACCGCCTGGTAATACGAGCGTATCCCCTTTTCCCTACTGAAACTTCCCAATTTCCCCTCCTCCTCGCAACCCCCTTACCTTAAACCTCCCCTTCTCGCTCAGCTGGTAATCGGCTTCTTTCTGTCCTTTCTCCCTCTATACTTCCCAAGGCCCTTGATTCCATTCCTTTCTCGCGTGTGTTTTTTTCCGTTATTCCCACTCCCGCCATCTACCAGGGCCATATCCCGGTACGTATCCGTTGATTTCTCCCTCTCGTTGCCTCGTTTTTTCGCCCTCCCTATCGGCAGCTTCCTCGCTCTTCTCGTTCTCGTGGGAAATCCGACTTCTCCCTCATCCCACCCCCGTTTCACCCTTGCGTCCACCCGATTCCATCCTGAAACGTCGGCTGTTGACGGCTTGTACTACCTTTTCGCCAAGTCTGCGTGGATTGTTTGATGCGATCTGTGACCAGGGAGCGAGAGAAAAAGCCAGAGAGAGCAAACACACACCATCCAGTTCCGTCGTGCTGACTTATTTCCCGCGCTGCACCAACAGTCCCCCGTCATTGACCCCTAGCCCTACGAGTCGATTGGACTCGCACTACCCGCACATACTATCGTTTACACCGAACCCGTACGACCGCCATCATGGGTTGTGGCATGAGTACCGAGGATAAGGAGGGGAAGGCGCGGAACGAGGAGATTGAGAACCAGCTCAAGCGCGACAAGATGCTGCAAAGAAACGAGATTAAGATGCTGCTGCTCGGTATGATTACACCCACGGATACAATGTGGAAAGGATGCGCGATGATCATGGGATGATGGTTCGCAATTTTGGTGAGAAACATCGATTGGCTGACGAAAAGGGGGTTTCTTGATATACAGGTGCCGGAGAGTCTGGCAAATCCACCATTCTCAAGCAGATGAAGCTCATTCATGAGGGCGGTTACTCGCGCGACGAGCGTGAGTCGTTCAAGGAGATTATCTACAGCAACACAGTCCAGTCCATGCGGGTTATTCTCGAGGCTATGGAGTCTCTCGAGCTGCCTCTGGAGGATGCGCGCAATGAGTACCACGTCCAGACTATCTTCATGCAACCCGCTCAGATTGAGGGCGACAGCATTCCCCCCGAGGTCGGCAACGCTATCGGTGCCCTGTGGCGCGACACTGGAGTTCAGGACTGCTTCAAGCGCTCGCGTGAATACCAGCTGAACGACTCTGCCAAATAGTAAGTGGGAACCTTGGAGGGTTTTTTTTTTTCATCGCTCCTCACGCCTCTTCTTTTTCTTTCCATTTGTTTTGCTTCACGCCCACGGCACAATGCCCAACAGTTGCTAACATACCACTTTCCCCAGCTACTTCGACGCTGTTGACCGCATCGCTCAGCCCGACTACCTCCCCACCGACCAGGATGTTCTCCGTTCTCGTGTTAAGACCACCGGTATCACCGAGACCACCTTCATCATTGGCGATCTGACCTACCGCATGTTCGACGTTGGTGGTCAGCGTTCCGAGCGTAAGAAGTGGATTCACTGCTTCGAGAACGTCACCACTATCCTCTTCCTGGTGGCCATTTCCGAGTACGACCAGTTGTTGTTCGAGGACGAGACCGTCAACCGTATGCAAGAAGCACTCACCCTGTTCGACTCCATTTGCAACTCTCGGTGGTTCGTCAAGACCTCGATCATTCTCTTCCTCAACAAGATCGACCGCTTCAAGGAGAAGCTGCCCGTCAGCCCCATGAAGAACTACTTCCCCGACTACGAGGGTGGTGCCGACTACGCTGCCGCCTGCGACTACATCCTCAACCGCTTCGTGTCTTTGAACCAGGCCGAGCAGAAGCAGATCTACACCCACTTCACCTGTGCCACCGACACTACCCAGATCCGCTTCGTCATGGCCGCTGTCAACGGTATGTCATTAACCCCGGAATGCGGAATGCCCTCGGCTTTTCATCATCCCCTCGATTATCAATTTGTACCATTTTACTAACTTGTCTCTCCAGATATCATCATCCAAGAGAACCTCCGTCTCTGTGGTTTGATCTAATGAATTCCCATTCCACGGGTGTCGCAGTGTGTTGAATCTAGATCGCATGTGTCATTTCTTTCGGCTTGTAATCGTATCTCGCCGGGATGTGATCAAAAGCCTCGTCCTCATTCCCAGAAATTCCGGCGTTGAACATTTTCCTTATTTTTCCCTCATCTGTCACCAATTTCTTGTGTGTCTCTTTTTAATTGCGTCCGCCCGTTCACATTGACACGATTTCTCTTTCTCTCTCTCTCTAGCCGGTTCTTATCTTCCTGCTCTCGATGACGCGGAACAGGAACTCTACCTTTTTTGGACCATCTTTCTCTTATTTCATTCTGTCGTCTACTGTCCTATTTCTATTTTTCTTTTTTCTTCATGTCTTACCCCCTTGTGTCTGATTTGAAATGCTGGATATCCTATCATCTATCTCTTGATTTGCACTTTGCCCACATCCCTACCTTACCCCCCGTTTTGTCCAATTTTCCTTTTTTTCGCTTTTTTTGTGTCAATCTTGTATGTAACCATACCGTTATCCCCTTTCTCATTTCCTTGGTCTCGCGTCCGTTGGAAGCCTCGAGCGACCATCCGGGCAAATTGGGCACGAGGAAATGGACAGGATCCGCGGAGTTCTCATGTCTCTTCTCATGTGTCATGCCAGGTCGGTCGTTGGGTTATAGTCAGACAGGAATTGAATCTTCGGGTTTCCGACCTTTACTCTTTCGGATTGGTACTTAGATTTGGAGTAGATACTACGTGATAGATACGAGACCAGTTCAGATATAGTTGAAATCAACTACCTTGTACGGCATCTTATTCCAATCCCACTAACCACTCAACGATCGCAATATCAAATCAAATCCAGGGTATCAAGCATAAACAGAACCATCCATCCATCAATCCATCCATCCATCAATCCATCCATCCATCAATCCATCCATCCATCAATCCATCCATCCAAACACAATTCCCTTCCTCTCCCTCCACTCAATTCAAAACCTCAACTTCGGCCCAACATAAACAATCAAAACCGCAACAACCCACAACCCAAAAATCCACCCATAAAGCATCATCCTTCCCCACCACCCCTTCCCCTCCGTCATTCGCCGTAACATACCCATCCTCTGTCCTGCCGCTTCCATGGTGCTACTCGTCTTATCGATGCCGGACACTGCGCGGTCTAGCACGGACTTTTCGTTTTCGAGAGTCGATTGGAAGGATTGGGAGGAGGCTTTTAGTTGGCTTGCGAGGGTGAGGAGGGAGGTTGTTAGGGTTTCTTGTTCGAGGCGAGAGGTTGTGAGGGCTTCTTCTTTGCTTGAGGGGGTGGGGTTGGTGGGGGAGGTAGTAGTGTGTATGCCGGTTGCTTTTGTGGATTGGGAGGGTGAGGGGGTGGGTTGATTGAGGGTTGGATTGCGATTGCGGAGGGTTGATGTTGGGATGGTTGTAGCTGTGCTCGTGGGCGTGGGTGTTGATGTTGTTGTTGTGGAGGGCAATGGGGTAGTTGTAGGTTCCGCTGCCGCGGTCTTCGACTCTTTTTCGATAGGCGTGTCCGTCGCTGTCACCGCGATGGGCGTCGCAAATAATTCCTTCCACTCGTCGTCGACCTCACCCTCCGCATCATCGTCCTCTGCGGCGCGGGCCTCCTCCTCATCGAGGACACTTTGCATGCGCTTGAGTAGCTGTCTGTCCCGCGCAATTTCTGCCTGTGCTTCGTGTCGCCGTTCGAGTGGTTTGATTTGCGGGAGGGAGCGTTCTAGTTGGGATAGGAGGGTGCGGGCATAGTCGACGTTCTGTGGAGATGAGGTTAGAAGTTGTCACAGAGTGGCATGTAGCCCATGTAAATGCCTCGTTGCTCTAGCTATAGCCATAGCTATTGCGAGAAACAGTAGGAATGAATCCTACCTTGGCAACTCGCAGACGCTGGAGCTCAGACTTGCGCAGGGTGCGGAGCTCGGAGCCGGGGGAGAGGAGGTTGTGTTCGAGTCGGGTGAACAGTCGCGCCACATTAAGGAGCATGAGATTGGGGGACTCCTCGATTGAAGGGAATGCCGTGACTGCCATTTTGTGAGATCCTTGAAGGAGGAAGACAGGGTTGGTGTGGTTCGAGTAGTTGGAGGAGTGGGACTAGACAGAAGCCAAGGTCGAAGATGCCAACGGGCAGGCCGCGGGCCCGATATCATTGATGACTCAGCGCCTGGGCCGGGCGTGCGGGTGGTGCCTTGGATCAGATCTAGGCAGCCCATGGATTCTAGGCAGCGCACAGATTGTTTTTTGTAGATCTTCCTGACCAACCACTCAGAACAATGAACCTAACCAGATCACATTGGATCAGAAATTAATGGATTCACTTTTTCTCGGCTGTCAACTATACACCTGGGGTATCAGGCCATCATACTTGAAGCACACAAAAGCAAAAAAGCAAAAGCCGAACCACCCAGAAAGAGAACACTAACGATAAGAACAAATCAACAAGTCGACATAACTAACAACAAGGATAAAATCAAAGTACCTCCGGGCTAAACACAAGGTCAAATCGAAGACATCAGAAAAGAAGCAAGAATAACTCAACAAATCAGACACAAAACACAACATTCGCCGCCATCACCATCACAACCCCCCAAACTAACTATACTCAGTCACCACCCTCCGCCAAGTCCGCACCCCATTCCCATCCCCATCAACCTCCCGCATCTGCTGCACCAACTCACCACGCTTCTGCACTGACCCACCACCCTCACCCTCAACATCACCACCACTACTACCACTCTCCTCGGTCTCGGGCACCTCGGGCTCTTCGGCCTCCATCATCGCCGAACCACCCATCATCCCCGGAGAAGACGGAGATGCCTTACCCGTCTGCATCTGCATCTGCATCCGCTCACGAGCCCTAGCCGCCACCGCCCCGCTGGAAGGGAACGCACCACTCTGCGATAGAGGTTTCAGCACGTCGCAGGCTGAGGATGCTGGTGGTGGTGGCGGCGAGGTGCTTGCTGGACTAAGACTTGTCGTGCCTTTTTCCATGGCGTCCAGTTGGGATAGTTGGCCTGGGTGGAAGGCGAGATATGTCCGTGTCGCTGGACGGTGGTAGTAGCGCGCGATGTGTCGGAGGATTAGGAGGAGGGCTAGGATGGTGATTGTGAGGCCGAGGGCTAGCGAGGAGATGTGTGGGAGTTTGTAGGGGCACGGTGGTTGCGTGTGTTCTTGTCCAGTTGGGGGCATTGCGTTGCGGGAGGGATTTGTTAACCCCGAGTGGTTTGTGTTGCTGACAGCCTTTGGCTTAGCTGAAGATGTAGGGAGAAACAGTCGTGGAGCTGAAGGACAGGGAACTGAATGCCGGCTCTAGTCTGGTTGATTGCGAGACTGATGGTGTAGGTAGGTCCCAATAACCAGGATGTTGGGTTGTATGGACTAGAGTTAAAAGTCCAGGGTCTTTGAGGGGACGAGAATGGGCTCTTTGGGACAGGAAAATGGGGATAGAGAAAGCTTGGAGGGGCTACGAAGTAGGGCACAAGGGCTGTCTGTAGTCTATATTTATAGGGTAATTGCGAGTTCCGGGGAGGGGCGTTGAGGTGTCGAAGGCGTCAAGAGCTGGCGGCCTGAGGATAGGACAAACAAGAGGAGATCGACCGGTAGAAGTAGTACATAGTGGGTGGCGGGGCAAAGGGGGAAAGACCTAGGGTACTAAAGATCTAGATGATGTTATACCACTAACCAAGATCAAAGATGAGATCCATCCTAATCGGATCGATCTAGGAGGAAGTACAAAGCACAAAGTACGAATTGAGTATGAACTACGCATGAAGTATAGCGTTCCTGGGTGTATACACCCGTCAGCCTCGACTGTCCAGTATTCCCGACAGGAAGAGCAGATGTCAGAATGACAAGGTGACACAATGGTTCGCAAAACTAACTCCATCTATGCAGTCAGTACGTTATAGTTCATGGTAAGACAATCTTCATCTCGAAGTATAACCTCCTACCAACACGCTGTGACCCATCACAAAAGTCAAACTCAAAAGCAATGGCGGTTCAATGAGGTGATCGCCAGAAAAGGCAGAATACAGCTGGAAGTAAAATAAAAACGCATATCATTATTACTTGAAATGAAAGAGGCTGTCACAGACTCACCGCAGTCATTCCAAGCGAGGCTCTTCGACCCTAACTGTACTCCGTACTAGGTACTAAACTCCACCCATCCATCCCTCCTCTGTCTTCTTTTTTCCCACTCCCTCCAAATAATTGCCAATGCATGTACTAAACCCCACCCACCCACCCTCATCGCGCTGCTTTTAGCGCGTCTCCAGTGCCGCGACGATTTAAAATTTACGAATTTACAAATTTAGCTGAATGAGAATTTCCCAAAAGGGTAAGTCAAGTGGGTAAGGCGAGGGGTACTTCCAGCTGCACACCAACCAAGCCACGACTCGAACTTGGTTTGTGCGAGGGGGATTCAGCTGTACTCCCCAGACGCCACTGACAGGCTCCAGCAGAATAGATTGTGGAATGCCAAGGATCTACATCTAAAGGTCTGATCTGGTCGAAGGAACAAAGGTCTGGCCGTGGGTCTTTGTCTATTTTGTCTGGACTGGACTGGATGGACTGTGCTAAGCGACAATACCTTAACCCCCTGTCGCCTACGCCACACCCAGTACAATTGGACATCCTGGTCGTAAAATCCAGAAACATGTCACAGTTCTGGTAGACAGGTAACAAATATCTACAGGGATACCCGACCCACGCCCACGGCCATGGTTGCGGAGAAAAAAAAATCCCAATCCCAGTCTACGGCGTCGATCCTTCGTGCATGGCTGGGCTGGACCTCTTCCTCCGTCCAATGTCCATACTCGCGAGTCAGCCTCGAGGCTCAAGGCCAAGCCAAGTCCAGCCAAGCCTGTCTGGCACAGCTGATAAGTCTCACTCTCAACTCTCAATCAAGTTCAACGGGAGCCTGGGAGGAGGCCCTAGAGGCTAGAAGCGCTAGGCTCTCACGCCCCTCCGATCGTGGATCACGATCTCCATCGCCGTTCAGACTTTCAGCTGGCCGCTGGATTTAGGGCCTCGCGCTAAGGGCTCAAGGCTGTCCGCGCCGACGAATCATGCTGCGCAGGCCCACACCGGTCGGCTATGTCACTCCTTATGTGGTGTCTTAACTTCTTGACTGTCTTTGCTTAGACTGCGTCTCGTTACCGGGGCCATGGATCTCCGTGAGGGATCGCCGCTATCTAAGGCAGATTGTATTTGCATCCTGGTTTGCACCCCTGCTCGTCTGCATGTCTGTAGGTGGGGGTGGTGTGTGCTTCTCGAAGGAGAAATTGGATGGAAGGGAATACCGACCACTAGAGAGGGAACACCCTGGTCTAGCGAAGAAACAAACAATACGATATTCGGTGCACTGAGCACTCGACATTATTGTAACTGGCTGGCTTCGGTATACTTCTATAGGAGTACAGAGGTAACTGACCATCGCTAAATAATGCAAACTCCACACTTCACACTCCACAGCCCACACTTCATACTTCATACTTCATAACACCCTAATTCCCTACAATTTAGCTATGGCACCTCCTCCCTGCTTCAGCTCCACAACCGCCTGTTCACGCAACGCCTTGCGCAAGATCTTGCCGGAGGGGTTCTTGGGGATCACGTCGCGGAAGACCACCCCGCCGGTGATCCGCTTGGTTGCGGAGACTTTGCCGTCCATGAATTGGACGATTTCATCGGCATTGGCGGATTGACCGGGTTTGAGGACGATGTATGCTCGGGGGCGTTCGTCATTGTTGCTGTTGTTTTTGGTGGCGGCTGTCAGTGAAGGAGTTTGGGAAGAGGAACCGAGGAAAAAGCAATGTTGCAGGGAGGAAAGAAGGAAAGAAGAGACGAGAAGAATGAATGGGTAGGATAGAAACAACGAGGATGATGGCTGGATTTACTCACACCGTGACACCGATGACAGCTACGTCTGCCACAGCTGGGTGCTCGAGGAGGAGTGCTTCCAATTCTGCGGGGGCAACCTGGTTGCCCTTGACCTTGATCAACTCCTGCAGTGAATCATCGTTAGCATCGGACATATGGTTTGTCTGGAACTGTCTTTTCCAGATTGAATTGCATAATATCACTACTTACCTTCATCCGATCCACGACATGGAACTTGCCCTTGTCATCCACGTAGGCAATGTCCCCAGTCCGAAGCCACCCATCCTCGGTCTTGGTTTCCTTCGTTGCCTTGGGGTTATGCCAGTACCCCTTCATCACATTAGGTCCGCGCACCCACAGCTCGCCTCGCTGGTTGCGTTCCAGGATCTCAGTGACCCCATCGTCGGCCACGATCTTGGCCTCACAGTTGGCGTTTAGTTCGCCGACAGAGGCAGAGAAACTCTTCTCTCTGGGGTCCCAGCCCAGAATGGAACATGTTGCTCTATATATCATATTGTTAGCATTTGTCTGATTTCTTCAAGACCCAGCATCTGTATATCATCTGAAACTTGGGTTAGCAGATATCACACTCACTCGGTCATCCCCCAACCCTGTTTGATATTAATCTTCCCCTCTGGCCACAACTTCTCCACCTCAACACAAACCTCCCTCCCCAACGGCGCCGCACCACTCCCCACA
Source organism: Penicillium goetzii (assembly GCA_037043885.1). Classification (NCBI taxonomy): domain Eukaryota; kingdom Fungi; phylum Ascomycota; class Eurotiomycetes; order Eurotiales; family Aspergillaceae; genus Penicillium; species Penicillium goetzii. The sequence goes on from JAWLST010000019.1 coordinate 146,387, forward strand.
CTCTCCACACTACTCAAATCATAATTCTTCACCGCAGGATGCTTAGCCAGCGCAACCACCACCGGCGGCACAAGAATGAACTCCGTAATCCGGAACTTCTGCGTATACTCCAGCATCTGGATAAAGTCAAACTTGGGCATGATATACACGGGGGTTTGTCGGTATAACGCCGCCGCGATGAAGATGTTCTGCGCCATGGCGTGATACATGGGCAAGAAGCAGAGCCAGCGTGCACGAGCGCGTCGCTCTTCATAGTCTGGGTGGAAAGTGCCCATGTACGTGTATTGCAGCATGTTCGAAACGTAGTTCTTATGCGTGATCTCCACGCCCTTGGGCCGTCCTGTTGTGCCGGATGAATAGTTCAGTGCGAGCGTGGTATCCGCCAGGGCAGGTGTATTCAGTTCCTCCCAGGTAAACTCGCGTCCTTCCTCTGCCGAGGCGACCAACTCGCCCCAATAAGGACACCCCTTCTGACCCTGGCCACTACCGTCGTAAATCGCATTGTCGAAGACAAACACCTTCTCCCGCGCCATCCCCGCCACCCGCGCAGCTTCAATGCCCGTGTCCAAACTGGCAGCCGCGCAGATGAGGAACGTCGCACCACTATCTTCCAGTTGGAAGGCCAGTTCGCGGGCAACGTAGGTTGGATTTGCGCCGGTGAATATACCACCTGCCATGATGATGCCCATGAACACGACAGGGAAGAAGAGGTCATTTCCGGAGAAGAGGAGGACGCGATCACCGGGTTTGAGCCCGGCTTTGCGCAGGCCGGCTGCGAAGCGTTGGCTCCAGAGGCGGAAATCATGGGTCGTGAAGTAGTGGGTGTCTGGGCGGGCGGCTTCGAGGTAGCATCTTTTTGTTTGGGAGAGTGGTGCTGTGGGGGAGGTGAGGAGGAGAGAGGCGAGGTGGGTGTTGGGAATGTCGATTTGCCAACGGGATTTATATGGCATCGTGGAGGAAGGGAGGGGGAGGGGGGAGATTGAAGGGGTGGTTTGGTTGTATATGTATAGAAAGAGACTGTACAGTTTCCCAAAGATTGGAAGGTGGGAAGTAGAAAGTAGAATATAAGTGTCGTGTGCTGGAGTCAGTGGGTGTTGCGCTTACTTATTCAAATCCATCTGAGCTGAATAAAAAACATTAACTTGGGCCTCCCGGATCGCTTAACACGCTGAATACACTAATCATACTCATACAGCCATATATCCAGGAAAGGACTGAGTTGCGATCGAATCACAATGCGCGCCGTGGCTGATCGTTGGAGCTTTCCCCGCATAGATCGGTTATGCATGCGGGGAAATCCGAGGCGGAAAGGGCGATGCCTCGGGTGGATAATAATGGTGACCCTGAGAATTCAATGATTAAACTTTAGCATAGTTCTGATATTAGAGCTCTTTTGGTCTATTAGATCTGATCGTACTTTGATATACATGGCCACGTATTTGGTGAGATCTTGAAAGTGCCGAGGGCTTGCATACCAACCTTGTTAGAGCCCGGTATATAGAGCTCGGCATATAGTACCAGGTATAACACTCCACTTTCTCGGCATTACTCTATAACATAATAACTCAACATAACGACCGAGGCACGGACTAACATCGGTAAAATAACTTATGCAAAGCACAAAATTAGTCAATTCACCCTACACTTTAAACTGTAAACAGCATCTCTTAGGTTATATGATCGACAAAATGCAAATGATCTCAATTGAACCCATGCGAAGGAAAAACTCGACTACACCCCTATCCAGCCCAGGATACATGACAAATAAGAAACACTTTGGAAAATGGCTATAAAATCAACATGGTTATCATGATTCCTCCTCACCCCCTAAACAAGCCACCGCCGCCCGTAGCTCGCTCACAACCTTCTCCTCCAGCCGGTTCTCGGCCCCAGATCCCGCGTCAGTCGGCTTCTGTCGCGACCATTCCACCTCCTTCTCGTTCGTAGCGACAATGCGCGCCCGTAGCGCCGGTCGGCGGCCCAGCAGCTCCTCAATGTCCTCCTTGACCTGCGCCTTGTCCCACTTCAGGTCCTGGATGGATTGCGCGTCCAGTCCAGCGCTGGCACCTGCTTCGCGGAAGCGAATGAGGATGAACGAGATCAGGGCAAGCGAGTATGCTTCAGAGGCCATACTCAGGCTAATCCATTGCGCTGCCGGACCGGGGGTCGCCGTAGTGACATGGGGTGCAGAGAAACACTCTGATGCGCGGTTAAGCTGGCCTTCAAATTGATTGAGGAAGGCAGCAACTTCCGGCGCCGCCCGTACGACATTGTACAGTAGATTCAAGCAAAGTGGGAGGAATCCACCAGTCCAGATAGTGTACAGTCGGGGAACGGGGTCGAAGGGACTGAAGCCCTTGGGTTGCCGAAGGATGTTGGTCAGTCGGCACGTCGACAACTTCATCAAAACGCCCTCCACAGCCAGATGCTCAGCCAGCAGGGGAAGAGTGGACATCTTGACGAGGATCGAGATACTGAGATCACCGTAGATCGGGTCGCCCGCCACGGTCAGCTGGTCGGCCCAGGAGAACAAGGTCGTGGCATGGCGAGCAATATCGTTCTCAGCGATGTGGAACGCAATGTGCTCATACAACCGGTCCGCATTCTTGACCTGTAAACAAGTTTGAAGGATGGCAATGATAATGGCAAAATCCTTCGGCGTGCACTTCTCTGGCTTTTCGTGCAGATACGTAGTGAGCGACTTGAATCCCTGTGCTACAACAGTCTTGACGATATCGACCACCACGCTCAAGTCAGATGAGACACTGGGCTGCTTGTTGAGGGCTTCGGGGCTGGCGCGGTTGGGTCCCGGCAAGTGGAACTGGAGAGCCAGGAAGAGCACGTTGAGGAGAGACCGGTAGTACTCGGTATCATCACTGATCAGGGCTTCTTCATAGGTCCGGTGTCGGGCACGCAGAGTCCTAAAGACAACATCGAGTAGCCGGAAGACCTCGGCTCCATGGGACTCCACTTCCACAAGGCGCTGGAGGAGGGCCTGGGCAAACTCAACCCGAACTTGTTGAATTCGCTCAAAGATAGCCTCCGGGGGCACACTGCGGGTGTTGGCTTCGAGACAGTTCTGTGCCACGACCGCCATGGATTTTTGGATTTCGCGATCCGGCATGAAATCCGCGCAATGCTCGATGGCAAAGAATTTCCAGCTGTTAAGAAGAGACTATGAGGTGTCAGTGAGAGTGATAAAAAATAAGAAATAGTGGAGGGGAAACCAAAACTTACCACCTGTGCTTCAACCAGCGACAAGTTGATGTTGGCACGCGCAAACTCCTCAGAGAAGCCCTGGTTCCGGCTTCCTCCAGTCCAGGCAAAGTCGAAAGACAGCAACTTTTGGCCCATGCCAAGATCGTAATAGTAATCACTTCCCAGGCTGCGACTAGCGAGTGGTGTCCGCTTAAAGTCGATCATCTTGCAGCCAGTGTACCGACTCTCGAAATTCTTCTTCAAGTTGGCATGCAACGAGTAATTGTAAGCAGAAACATCCACTGCATCTTTAGCATACCACTGCACGAGGGGAATAAGAGTCTTGACGAAACTCCAGTCTCTTGCTTCCTTGGCCGAGTGGAGATAGACAGCAGAGATGTCAGCAACGACAGCGGCAATCCGCGTGGCGTAGATTTGGTCTGTAACGGACAAGGACGAAATCTTCAGCTTCGAGACATAGTTCACGATGCTGGTGAAGAATTGAGGGTGGTTCTTCAGGTGGGGTGTAGCCCATGGCCAGTTCTCTTGCGCACGGGACACAAACTCCAGTAAAGCCAGTGCGACTTGGGGTTCTTCCTTGTCAATGTTGGCAAGCTTGTCAAGGGCCATCTGCAAGAATGGAATACCTCGCATGGCCGGGCCCTCAACCTTGTCGGATTTCTTCAAGGTCTGACGGGGGGATGCGCCGGTGAGGATGAATACTGCAAGCCACTGTTGGCGCTTGCTCACAAAAGTTGCTAGCAGGCGCCAGACCGAAAGCAACAAAGAGTCATCGGCAAGCGGCTTATCGAGCTGCGAGAGCACATCAAGGAATAGACACGATGACTCGGCGCCGAGGTGACCGACTAGCGAAGGTGGCTCGTTGTCCGGATCAGATGCAGCGCTGGTAATGAGAATCTCGAGCAGCCTCACAACTGGCAGCCGGTAGGCATCATGCAGTGCATACAGCTTGACCAAGACTGGGGTAGCCTTAAATAGTTGCTCTTCCAACAAAGATGCGGGCTGTTCTGCGAGTCGCGCTGCCTGTACGAGCTTGATGCAGAGGTTCAAGGTGGAATTGACCTGGCTTTCGATCAGGGTGAGATAGCGCATATGGAGGGTAGGCGGGGTTTGAAGACCATCCGAGATTAATCGGAGAATCGGGTTGAATGGGAGGTCGGCGGTGGATCGAGGGCGAAGCAGGTCAAGGAGGTATGCTGCTGATGCGGAGAAAACGCCAGTGATTTTGGACTCCAGCTTTGCACTATCATTGATTCCGTAGGCGTAGTACAGAATGCGATCAAAAGAGGTAGCCAACATGCCGTTGATCTTGAACCGCTGCTCCGGGAAGTTGAACCTCCAGTTGCCGTTGCTGTTGTAGATCTCGACCATTATCCTGGTGAAGTTGAGCAAAATACTCCTCATGACATGGGAAGGAATTCCAGCACTGCAGTCGGAAACTATCGTCGACTTTCCAGCAACGCTGCCGGGGCTCTTTCGCAGCACTGCACGAGATGCAGCATCATCTATAGCTGCCTCGAACAAGTTGACGCAGCTAACAAGGAACGGATATTCTCCAGAGGGAATCTCCACTGCTGAGATCACTCCAGACATGACTCCTCCCTTTCCATCCGATCCAATGAAGCTACTGCGGCTGAAGAAGGGCCACACTCGGCTGGGAAGAACCTTCAGGACCTCTTGGATGAATCGCAGGCAAGCCATGATGGGGTCCAACGTGTTAGCAGCATCACCCTGAGTGCCAATGCTTTGCAGGTTCCGCTCGAAGATGTCCAAGACGACCGAAATGATATCGCCCTGTCGAGAAAGGCCGTCACTGGCCATCTCCAAGATCCGTTTAGCAGTTGTGCCTGCAGAGTCCTGAGCGCGAACGTCCTTCGCACTGGCGACGAGATCTGCCAAGAGTCCAATGATCTCCGTGCCAGACTCGGCATCCCAGCCCGAGGAGACCGCGCCGGTTTCACTCCATTCCTCGAGCCAGCTTCCTAGATAGCTCAGGCAGGAGTATTGATGTTGCCACATGATGACTGCAGGCTTTGACTCGGAAATTACCTGGCCAACGGTTGCTGCTGGAATTTCAGATGAGCCACTGACGACCAAGGCATTGCTTGTCTCATTGCCGAGGATTTGGTTATGCGATGAGCCTTCAAACATCGGAAGGGACCGAGTAAGGGACACAAAGTTGGCGTTTTCATCCTCGCGAATGGTCGCGTATCCTTGAAATGCTGGAGGGACGATTTGAGTGAAGGTGTTCATGTTTTCCAGCTCCTCTAGGACCCGGGGCAGGCCATCATCATTCACAGAGTGGCCGCTGACCAGCGCTCGACAAAGCCTCAAGAAAGGAACTGTTTCGTAAGGGAATCGAGACCGCGCAATGTGGAAAATCTTGTCCATCAATATGTCATTGTTGACAAAGGCGGTCTTGGGGTCGGTTTCAGGACCCAGAGACTTCGTGGAAAGCCACGAGAGGCCATCGGATGTGCCGGTCAAGATTCCTAGCACCGCCTCCATGATCTCTGGTGAGTAATCCAGGAAGTATGTGGCAATTTGAATGAGATCGAGAAGTTCCAAACGGGCCCATCGAGCTGTCAACTCGTCGTCCACGGCTGACATCGAACCTGCCTTGACGGAGAGTGCGACGATTTGACTAAAGACTGATTCCCGGACAACATCAGATGTCATCTCTGCTATCACGACTTCTGCGTTACCAAATTGAGGCGTTCCAGCGCATTCCAGTAGAGATTCATACAGCGAATCTTCTGATCCGTGAGAAGGCGCAGAATTAGGTCTGTTGGCGTTAAAAGAGTCCACAGCACTGTTGCACTGTTCGATCTCTCGAGCGTTACTGTCATTGATGGCAACCTCGCTCATTGTATTGAGAAGTAACCCCCAAGAAAAGCCGGCCGGATGAACCGTGCACAGTTGATGAAGTGATGCGCCCACCAAGATCTCGCTCGTTTTGGACATGGTATCCTTCGATAGGAAGTAGGCCGGTTCTCCTGAAGGTATTGTCTCGGGCTGCTTCTTGTTGAGAATGGAGTCGAAGGCCAGTGGGAGTTTCAAGAACGCCAAGGTGGTCAGTGATACGAAAGACTGAACAGGCAACAAGACTTCCACCGGTTGTTCACAGGGCTAGATATAGGTGTCAGAGTTTTGAGACGCCTTCCGAACAGAGGATTATACGATAACTCACTACTTGTAGTTTCTCCAAGAAATCATACTCAAGCATGAGTTCAAGCCATGATAACAAAAGAGCTCCACAAGGAACAGCCTGTGACACACGGAGCTGGTGGAACATGATCTGGAGAATGTGAACAATTTCCTCCACGAGAGTAGTTCTCCAGATATCCTCTGTCTCTCCGTTGCTTTCCGCCACTCCAAGCCAGGAGCCACTGGTCTCCAGGTCTTGCAGTCGACTTTGAACCGCGCTTATGCATGCTTCGAGGAGCTTGTATAGGCCTTGACCAGTGGACTTTTCCCGGAAAATTGTGATTCCTAGCTTAACCAAGTCATTCTCACGTGTGCTGAAGGGGGCCGGTTCTGTTGGTGTGTGGTGTGACAGTGCGAGTAGCTTGCGGAACGTCTTCAGGAGATGGCTCCTCTCTGACAAATACAAGGTGCGCAGCCGTAAGCGCCTGCTTTCCTCTGTATCGAACGTGGATGACCCTGCGTCGCCCGCGGTCTGCTTCAAGATGTTCGCCAGGTTAGGGCCAGCCACCGACATTCGCAGATTGTCCGAGCCTGCCGCACTCTGCAAGCTTGTAGCCTCTTCGCTAGAAAACGTTGTTGTCAGGCGAGCCGCAGGGCGATTCTGCCATTCAAGGACGACGATGCGCAGAGCGGTGATTTCATCGATCCTTGCTTTTTCGCTGAGCCATTGGGCATCGGCCTTGATCTCGTTGAGATCGAAGGATTTTTTCGCATTTGTTTCAACATGGATTGCGGCTGTCTTCGAATTGAACTCGGTTTTGGATTGAGGGGAGGACTCGGGGAAAGAGCTCACGCTGCGCGACAGCAGCTGAATGCTTTCAGGATGCGACAGGAAGGCTGTGATAATGCCCCCATCGTCGGCGTGGGATTCTGGATCATTGACATAGAGGAATGCCCTTCTCCAAGACCTGTTGCAAATCAGCATCATACCAAACACGCAAACGAGCTCGGCAGGGCGTACAAAAGTTGAACGTCCCCGGAGAAGCACTTGTCCAGGGACGGGAAATAGGCCTCCGGGACGGGAGCCATTTGGCGAGGCGATTAGATCATCATAAGATTGAAGATCTAGATTGAAGGATGGCGAGAGGAGAGGGTGATGGAATCTCCCGGGGGTTCAGCTCTTATAGCTATCAGGAAGCTCCAAACAGAACCTGCACTTTCTTTCTGCGCGTCTGCGGTCAACAATCCGCACTTCCTATCTGGGTTTAGGCTGCTTTACTGCCGGGCGGTGAATCGTTGCGAAGTCGCCCGCCTTTCCTGGACTTTTGAGTCACCGGTAGAATGAGGGGCTGCCCATACTTGGTGAATTGACGAAATTTTGTGCGGAGCTTTGTGGCAATCGATCTCTCGCAGCCTTTATACGATTGATTCTGCAAATTCGGCTTCCTCGTTCACTACAGCTGTTATGGCGGATCTCGTCGACCACTCCCCCCGCCATCCCACCGTAGCCGCGAAGCTAAGCAGTGCCTCGAATGTTATCTTGATTGATAACTACGACTCCTTCACCTGGAATGTTTACCAATACCTCGTGCTTGAGGGTGCGACTGTCACTGTGTTCCGAAATGACGAAGTTACCGTGGGAGACCTGATCGCGAAGAACCCGACCCAGCTGGTTATCAGCCCCGGACCTGGCCATCCCGAGACCGATGCAGGAATCAGCAATGCGGCAATCAAACACTTCAGCGGAAAGATTCCAATCTTTGGTGTATGCATGGGTCAACAGTGTATGATCACGACGTTTGGTGGCAAGGTGGATGTGACTGGCGAGATTCTGCATGGCAAGACCTCGGTCTTGAAGCATGACTCTAAGGGTGTCTATGAGGGATTGCCCGAGGTCCTCTCTGTCACTCGGTATCACTCGCTTGCTGGAACTCACTCGACAGTGCCTGAGTGCATGGAAGTGACCTCATGGGCAGAACTTGAGAACGGAAGCGGTAACAGCGTCATCATGGGCGTGAGGCACAAGGAGCTTGCGGTGGAGGGTGTGCAGTTCCATCCTGAGAGTATCCTGACCGAGTATGGTCGGACCATGTTCAGGAATTTCTTGAAACTTACCGCAGGTACCTGGGCTGGAAACAAGGGCAACTCTGCCCCTAAGGCTGCTGCTCCCGTGGACAAGAAGTTGTCTATCTTGGACAAGATCTATGCCCACCGGAAGAGTGCCGTTGAGGAGCAGAAGAAGGTTCTTGCGCTGCGTCCAGAGGCTCTCCAAGCTGCTTATGATCTGAACATTGCGCCGCCACAGATCTCGTTCCCTGCCCGGTTGAGACAGTCTGACTATCCGCTTTCTCTGATGGCGGAGATCAAGCGTGCATCTCCTTCCAAGGGCATCATCTCGGCCGATGTGTGCGCGCCTGCCCAAGCCCGCGAGTACGCCAAGGCTGGCGCCAGCGTCATCTCTGTCCTCACTGAGCCTGAGTGGTTTAAGGGTACTATTGACGACCTTCGGGCAGTCCGCCAAAGCTTGGAGGGGCTCACCAACCGACCTGCTCTTCTGCGGAAGGAGTTCGTCTTTGACGAGTATCAGATCTTGGAGGCACGTCTTGCCGGTGCGGATACCGTTCTACTCATCGTGAAAATGCTCAGTGTTGAGCTTCTCACGAGGTTGTACAAGTACTCTCGCAGCCTCGGCATGGAGCCTCTTGTGGAAGTGAATACCCCTGAGGAGATGAAGATTGCCGTCGATCTAGGATCCGAGGTGATCGGTGTTAACAACCGTGACCTGACCAGCTTCGAGGTCGATCTCGGTACTACTAGCCGTCTGATGGACCAGGTGCCCGAGACCACGATTGTCTGTGCTCTCAGTGGTATCACAGGCCCCAAGGATGTGGAAGCTTATAAGAAAGATGGCGTGAAGGCTATTCTTGTCGGAGAGGCCCTGATGCGGGCACCCGACACTTCTGCCTTCGTGGCACAGCTTTTGGGCGGGTCTTCTGACAAGATTTCTTCGACGTCGCCTAGCTCGCCTTTGGTCAAGATTTGTGGCACACGGTCCGAGGAAGCGGCCAAGGCTGCTGTTGAGGCTGGTGCTGATCTCATTGGCATCATTATGGTCCAGGGCCGATCAAGGCTGGTCCCCGATGATGTGGCGCTGCGCATCTCACAGACGGTCAAGTCGACGCCACGACCGGGTGTCCAATCGACTGGCTCATCTGAGCAAATATCAAAGACCACCTCTTGCGAATGGTTTGAGCATTCCACAAAGGTTCTGCGCCATCCTACTCGTGCATTGCTTGTGGGTGTCTTTATGAACCAGCCTTTGTCATATGTTCTTGCCCAACAACAGAAACTCGGTCTTGACGCAGTGCAGCTCCACGGCTCTGAGCCCTTGGAATGGGCCAGCTTGATCCCCGTACCAGTAATTCGGAAGTTCGCTCCAGGCGATCTTGGAATTGCCCGCAGGGCCTATCACACGCTTCCTCTTTTGGATTCTGGCGCGGGAGGTTCTGGGCAATTGCTCGAGGAAGCAGGTGTTCAAAAGGTCCTCGACAGCGATGAAGGCTTGCGAGTGATCCTGGCCGGTGGTTTGAACCCCGACAACGTTGTTGATATCGTCAACAAGTTGGGCAAGGCAGGCTCCAAGGTGGTGGGATTGGATGTCAGCTCCGGAGTGGAGACCAACGGCTCTCAGGATCTGGAGAAGATCCGCGCCTTTGTGAAGGCAGCCAAAAGCGTTCGTGCATGATTTTTCTCAGCAGTTCGAGATTTCAGTTTATTAGATCTTTTGCGAGGGTGACTTCTCTTCTCATCCCGTAATTTAATACTATCCATTGCAATATGATACTCCTGGACAAAGAAATGCAAAGGATTGGTACATATACTCTCATACAGCTTTTGTATATCCGTAGCAACATGAACGAAGTCTTGATTGCGGTCTAATTAGGCCCAAACAAACACTGGAGTATTCTTGTTAAACGTCTGGAAGTTCCAACTAAAGTGTCTGTGAGCCTACTACTGCCAGACAGGAAACATCTGAGGCTCCTACTTAGCCTATCGTCCGTTCTCTTTCTTTTACCCTGTGTCCCTCGACGTTGTTCCCCTTCTACTACAACCAACACTCAATCACCCGAACCGAGCCCTCTCTTCCGTTCGACACATCGTGGCCGATAACCCGACTAACAAGTTCAAACTCCTTTTCTCTTTCACGTCATATTTTTCGCAGATTATTCGCAAAACCGTCTCAAATCCGAGTTTGACAATCTCCTCGATCTTCCCACATTCACGCCATCCCGCAAGGACAGTCTGTCGTTCAGATATCGGGGGTTCAATCTTCTGACTTTGAACAACTACCTCATTTTTCGCGGAATATCTCTCAACCTTGATCCTCACCAAGTCAAGACTTCCGTTAATTCTCCATTTGACCCAACAGGTGCTCAACTTTGAATCTCTCCACACAACTCGCACTTTACCCTTACATATACCCTTCTTCTTATCTCTCTCAACAACCCTCCGCAGCGCTACACCATGCCGTCTCCTCCCAAACAGAACGCAAAAGCCCCCAAGACGGGTAAGGCTTTCCGGCGTATTCGTGCATCCATGGTTGGGGACCTCTATCAAGGAAACCTATTTCCTCAGTGGCTACGCAGAAATGGCGGAGAGTTCCACGACAAAGTGTCCGATAAGATCACGCATCTGATTGCCTCAGAACAGGCCTATGAGGAGAACGTGGAAGAAGGTAAGTAATATCAGATTCACGTCATTCCCCGTTCCTTTCATTATCCTGCAGTGAATAGCGGTCTGCGAATTGAATATTGATTCGAAATAGTGCGAGCCGCAAAGGCTCTCGGAAAGATCAAAATCGTCTCTCGAGACTGGCTCACTGCTTCGCTACACGCCAATCCTATCCGCCCAGTTCCTGAGAGACCGTTTCTTCTGGAGAACCTGGTTAAGCCTGCGAAGAAGACTGCTGAAGGCAAAATTAGCGCAGACAGCAAGGCAGACTCTGGAAAAGCCCGGATGCGCTTCAGTGTGTTAACCCACCCTCTTTTGAACCTTCGGTCGAGAGAAGTTACTAATTTATGTTCCTGGTGTAGAGGATCCTTTTATCCAAAAGAAATCCCCCAAGGGCTCGAAGAGCAATCCTCCGCGTACGTTCACATTTGCTCACACCTTAGCCTTTGATGTACGCAACACTAACAAACGATGACACAGCCAAGAAGGTCATCTCTCGCGATCCTCAAACGGGTACAGCCTGGGACGCGGTACTCGTGCGTGCGGGAAAAACGACCCGTCTTCGGGAAAAATATCGTCTAGCAGTGAGTATAGCACTACCTATATCTGTGTACATTAGTCAATTAACACAAGATAATAGATGTTCGAAACATCATCCCAGCCACCCACCTACTCGACGTATGCAAAGTATAGCCGCGTTGGGACGTCTCGTGTCGAGGAGCTGACTCCTCCCAAGAGTGACATGGCTGCTGCCGTGAACGCTTTCAAGGAGTTCTTCAAGGCCGAAACAGGAAAGGATTGGGTGGATAGGAATTATGCTAGCCTTCCTACCCCCAAGACGGACAACGAGGGCAACGTCCTACCCGCTCACGAGGGCTGGTATTTCTACGAAAGCCAAGACAACATCTTCACCAGCTACTTGATGCAAGCCGGACCGTCTGATGGAAGTCCAGACACTTCTATTTCTGTCGGCCATCGAGACACATCCGATGAACCAGAGACAGCCATTGCCCGACCTGAGGGAACTGTTGTTCCAGAAGTCTCTGCACAGTCAGAGGAAGACAGCGGCAATAACGCCGACGTTGAATCTGAGGGTACTAACGTCGACACCAGCTAAACTGCCATATCTGATCCAGCCGTTGATAGCGATACGGATGTCAAGGCCGGACACAAAATTAGGTAGGGATTGCAGAAGGAAATGGTGGATATACCGACATTTGAAGCATTCTTTGTGCATGGCTTCTCGCAAGTTCCACTGCATGAAGATGGAGGACAGTTTTTGCTTTTTACATGATATTTAGTCTCGTGGATTTGGAAATTTATTCGTTTGAAGCTTGATATCGCCCTCTTCACTCAACAGGGTATAGGGACAGTACCAACAATGATATACATGAACTGGCGAAAATGCCTTTTTAGTTGACCGTAAAACTCCAATGCACCAATGATCTGAAAACCAAAACTTGTCCCCGAAGAAAACCAGACCGACTGTATCATAACTTTGCGCGCCTGCAGCCGACACCAAAATGCAACTTCGTGAAGAATCTAGAGGTAGTCCTTCTTTCTGCTGGTCCTCGTGTACTGGGTAAGAGCCCATTCCACGTCGCCAGTGGAACCCTTCTCCATAGTACCTCCACGAATCTCGAAGAGACGCATTGTCATCCGAGGACCGACCTCTGCAAGTTCCACATCCCGGTAGCTGCTCTTCACGAAAACGTGATGGCGCACCTCAATGCTGTCCTCCTTGTTCACGAAGCTGACAACACGAGTGCCAACCTTGCCAGGCTCGCGGGGTGGGAAAAGGTGCTTCAAGATCTGGACAACGCGCTGGCCCAGCTTAGTCGTGAAACCCTCAAAGATCAAATGCGGGTAGCTCTCGGAAACAGTGCCTCGGTCGGCATTGGGAATATCTGCACGCAGAACAACGTTGTGAAGAGAGAAGCTGGCAGTGGGGCCGTGGGGAAGATGTGAGACGGTAAGGGCGGTAGGTGTACCACGATGTTCGTGCAGAAGGATCATGTCGGTCAAAGAGGCGGAGGTTGCGCTAGACACCAGGTCCGGCATGACGAGGTTACCACGGTTCAGGCGGATAGAAGTCGGGAGAAGCAATCGAATTTCTTTAGCGAAGGCTCCTAGGCGAGCAGAAGGCGAGCGAGATGTAGTGACCAGCGGACGAGGGTCGATCAAACCGGACGTCAAGGCATATTCATCGTCCACATCCACCTCATCCTTTGACTCGTCGTACTTGAAATCTTCACGGAGAGATTTATCGTTTGCGATCGAAGGGTCGAGGGGCTTTCCAGAGGCCAAAGAGGCCTTCAGCTGGGCGCGCTTTTCGGCAATTGAAGCATCGCGGAGCTGCAGTGCTCTCCGATAAAGGTAATCGCGACGCTCGCGGGCTTGACGACGCTAGTAAGGAAGTTAGTGAATGCCTAATGAACACAAAATGTTATCTCATTCGGAACGAAGCTTACCAGCATCTTGGTGAGCGGGTATGAATGTTGCTTGTAGTACTTCCAAGCCGATGGAAGCGGGCAACTTTTTTTTTTCTAAACTCCGGGGCTGCGCAAGTGGTCCGTCCTCACCGCCGTAGTGGGATCCCACCGATAGAGAATGCGGATCGCAATGCGGAGGTCGGTTTGCGTCCTTCCAAACTTTTCCACTCTCTTTTGTGAGGTCTCGGAGACAAAGACGTGGCCTGGATGTAGGTAGTACCTAATACCTTATTGACTGCTTCGCTGACTCGATCTTTGATATTCTAGAATCCCCGTTGCATTGCCCCCTCAGGCACACAGACGGACTGGGCCTTGAAGAACCGCCTAAGGACGATCGAATCGTCTCGTACGCTCTTTTAACTAAGGACTTGGCTTGTGACTTTCGACTTATCCGCATGTTGTTCTTAACTTGATTTCGCCTTTCGATTTACCGTTAGACCTTACTCTATCACCATCTTTGACAACCCGCATCTATCATGGATAACTACCAGCCAGGGTTGGCAGATGATGCCTCGGTGGTGGCAGACCAAGACGACAACCACATGGGCAGTGTCGGTCGTGCACGGCCACGCCGTCATGACGATGAAGACGAGGGTTCTGATATCCTGGAGGACGACGACTTGGAAAGCACCGTCGGTGGTGCAGTGTCGCATCACAAGGGCCATGGAAACGGCGAGGAAGAGAAAGAGCTTCCTGCCCATGCATGCGCGTGAGTGATCTTTTTGTTTTTGGCCTACCTGTCTCCGTACTGACAAATGATACTCGCTAGGTACTGTGGCATTCATAACCCCAGCAGTGTGGTGAAGTGTCTCTCTTGCAACAAGTGGTTCTGCAGTGCCCGAGGCAATACCTCCTCTTCGCATATCGTCAATCACCTTGTGCGTGCTCGCCACAAGGAGGTCCAACTGCACCCGGCTTCTTCCCTTGGTGACACTATTCTCGAATGCTACAACTGCGGCACCAAGAACGTTTTCCTACTCGGTTTCATTCCCGCCAAGTCCGATACCGTTGTGGTTCTGCTCTGCCGCCAGCCATGTGCGGCTATGCCATCGTCTAAGGATATGAACTGGGATACTTCTCGTTGGCAGCCACTTATCGAGGACCGCTCCTTTTTACCCTGGCTTGTGTCTGCCCCTACCGATCAAGAGCAGCTCCGTGCCCGCCATCTCAGCCCGCAGTTGATTGCAAAACTGGAAGAAATGTGGAAGGAGAACTCGCAGGCAACTTTGGAAGATTTGGAAAAGGCTACTGCCGTCGATGATGAGCCAGCGCCTGTGCTATTGCGCTATGATGATGCTTTCCAGTACCAGAACATCTTCGGGCCCCTCGTCAAGATCGAAGCCGACTATGACCGCAAGCTCAAGGAATCGCAGTCGCAGGATGGACTAATTGTCCGATGGGACCTTGGCTTGAACAACAAGCACCTTGCAAGCTTTGTCCTCCCCAAGCTCGAGCTTGGAGATGTCAAGCTGGCGGTTGGTGATGAAATGCGCCTGAAGTACACCGGCGAACTGCGTTCCAAGTGGGAAGGTGTTGGATACGTCATGAAGATCCCAAACAACCAGTCTGACGAGGTCACCATTGAGTTGCGCTCTAAGGGCGACCACAAGTCGGTCCCTACGGAATGCACTCACAACTTCACTGCCGACTATGTTTGGAAATCGACCTCGTTTGATCGTATGCAGCTCGCCATGAAAACCTTCGCCGTTGACGAAATGAGTGTATCGGGCTACATCTTCCACCGTCTCCTCGGTCATGAGGTTGCTGCTGCCCCCATGAAGACACAGATTCCGAAGAAGTTCAGTGTCCCTGGGCTGCCCGACCTGAACGGCAGCCAAATCAACGCCGTGAAAAGCGTGCTGCAGCGACCATTGAGTCTGATTCAGGGTCCTCCAGGAACCGGTAAAACGGTCACTTCGGCTACGATCATCTACCACTTGGCAAAGATCAACGGAGGCCAGGTTCTGGTGTGTGCTCCCTCCAACGTCGCAGTTGACCAGCTCTGTGAGCGTATTCACCGCACAGGCCTGAAGACTGTCCGTGTCACTGCCAAGTCTCGCGAGGACGTCGAGTCTCCGGTTGCCTTCCTCTCTCTGCACGAGCAAGTTCGTATGAACGATAGCAACATTGAACTGGTGAAGCTCAACCAACTGAAGGCGGAGCTCGGTGAATTGTCCAGCCAGGATGAGAAGCGTCTGAAGCAACTGACTCGGGCCGCCGAGCGCGAAGTCTTGACCAATGCCGATGTTATCTGCTGTACTTGCGTTGGTGCTGGTGATCCTCGCTTGGCCAAGTTCAAGTTCCGCACTGTCTTGATTGACGAGTCGACCCAATCTGCGGAGCCAGAGTGTATGATTCCCTTGGTCCTTGGCTGCAAGCAAGTTGTCCTGGTCGGTGATCACCAGCAGCTTGGACCTGTCATCATGAACAAAAAGGCCGCCAAGGCTGGCTTGAACCAATCTCTCTTCGAACGTCTTGTCATTCTGGGTTGCTCGCCTATTCGCCTGAACGTGCAGTATCGTATGCACCCGTGTCTCTCAGACTTCCCATCCAACATGTTCTACGAGGGTTCCCTGCAGAATGGTATCACCATTCATGACCGTCTTCGCCGCGATGTCGACTTCCCTTGGCCCATGATGGATAACCCCATGATGTTCTGGTCGAACCTAGGCAACGAAGAAATCTCCGCCTCCGGAACTTCCTATCTCAACCGCACCGAGGCGACCAATGTTGAGAAGATTGTGACACGCTTCTTCAAGGCCGGTGTGCAGCCAAGCGGTATCGGTATTATCACTCCATACGAGGGACAGCGAAGCTACATTGTCAGCTCCATGCAGGCCACTGGCACCTTCAAGAAGGAACACTACAAGGAGATCGAGGTGGCATCCGTCGATGCGTTCCAGGGTCGAGAGAAGGATTACATTATCCTCTCCTGTGTTCGTTCCAACGACCACCAGGGTATTGGTTTCTTGAGCGATCCGCGCCGTCTCAACGTCGCTCTTACCCGTGCTCGATTTGGTCTCGTCATTCTCGGAAATCCGAAGGTGCTCTCCAAGCATCCTCTGTGGAACTGCCTGCTGCAGCACTTCAAGGAACGCCACTGCCTCGTGGAGGGACCCTTGTCTAACCTGCAGGAGTCTCTGATCCAGTTTAGCCGTCCCAAGCAGGCTTACCGTGGTCCTCAGCGCTTCCACATGTCGTCGGGCTTCAACCAGGGAGGTGCTGCCGCCGTCGCGGGCGCTATGAACGGCCGCAACGGCCAGCGCAACGAGTATCAGGACACTGGCTCTGTCGTTGGGTACATCCCTGATGATGTCTCCTCGGTGCACTCCTCTGCGGTCGGTGGAGTCGGTCTTCCCTCCGGATACCCTCCGATGTTCCAGAACTTCGCTGATCAATGGCCATCCCTTTCGGGTGGTCGCCGTGCAAACGGTGGCCGGGCCAAGGGTGCTCCTAGTGTTGCTGGAGAGTCTGTTGCCGCTACTGAGTCCGATGTCACTGGAAGCATCATTGATGGTCGCAGTGCTGACCAAGGTGGTGTCAGCCTTGCTGGCTTGAGCATCAACGAGATGAGCAAGCAAGCGAGTCTCAGCCAGTCTGATCGTCTGAAGCGCTATGTGGAGTCCGGCGGCCGTGAGCCCTATCGTGGTGGTGTCCCCGACAATGGCAGCATCTTTGGCGGCAGTTCAGCCAGCATTCGCGTTACTCGCGGCGTCCCGGGACACACCGTCAATGACGACGATGATGCCCGCAGCGTTTCGACCGCGTTCGCTAGCCAGGTTGGCGGCAACTACGACTGAGTGACATGCTTTATCGCTACTTTATGCTAGGGCTAGCCTCCAACAGGTTTGCCTTTTCATCATGTTCATCTCGAGGAAGCAGAGTCTCGCACGAAACGTTAGAGTCCCTTCCACCAGAGTCTTGCCCGTCCATTCTTCCATGCCGATCAGGACGTCAACTCGGTGAGGCCAAACTGGCCCGTTACCTTTATGGGTGCTGCAGCTTTACCGAATGATTACTCAAGGCCACCGATATCCTCAGTCAGTCTGAAGAGGTAAACCTTAGTTTGCTACTTCGAGACTCTGTTGTCGCAGTGACGTTCCCCTCACGTGCGGTTGTCGATGGGTCGAGGCGACAAGCATTGGCCTTCCAGCCCGTCTGCGTTTGGGCCTGCTGTCTGAACATGCAATGGCTGGGTTTCACTCTCCCGCCCAGCTGAGTCCGGTAGTCACCTATCGGGCAGCTTTGCAATTTTATCCTGATCCCCCCTCAGGCTCGATTCTTTCTAGCAGTCTTTACCTAGGTATCCACAATGTTGTTGCCTTGAAAAATCGAGACTTGTTATTCCTTTAGTAAACGCAAATCGTAGTCTTGTAGACTGAAGTGTCTCATATTAGGTGTCTCTAGGGGTGGGCAACCATGTAGTATCGCTTAACCCACCTTGTTTTCTCTAAACTGGGAGTATATTCGCCATCTTTCAGCCAACAGAAGATGCCGAGAGAAATGTGTATACCGCCTGCCCAGACCACGCCACTCCCAGTGGCGTGGGGTCGTGGTAAGTTAATACACACACATACTGTAACAGAGTATATGTAAACCAGGATCTTGCACTTTACATGCGCCTGAACTTTCAGCTGAAGAGAAGCTGGAGGTATGTAGCGATCAGATCTAGTGTTCGCATTTTGTCTTGGCATTCTCGATGTCACGATGACACTGTTTTGAACTTTGATATCGGTATTTGACCTCTAAAGTCGATATTCTCCTTATCTGCTGACGACATGACGGATAGCAAGCATCATGGTTCGGTTACGGAACGCATTCCGCAATCTATTCACGATGATCATGGTATTATCTCAACCTCTAGAAACTAATACATATATCTAGGATGCATATAAAGCTGTAACAACATTGCCTCCTTGGCTTTCGTACATGAGTATGTTCTTTCTTGCTGGCCTCGTTAACCAATACCATTCACCATGAGCAAAATCTATGCTGTCTCACCGGCAATGGCTTCTAATCCCTTCGCTGGTTACGATGACACAGCTACTTCGACTGCTCGATTGTCGTCATCGACATCCGCCTCCTCTTCAAGCGAATACTATATTCCCGTTCCCGCGCTTATAGCTCACGGCTTCCTGATGACTTTCGCCATTGGCTTATTCCTCCCAATAGGTGCCATGGTCATCCAGGTAGTGCCTTGGCACAAGAAAGTGACTCGCATTCATGCACCACTGCAAGCGTTCGCCCTTACTATGCTAGTATCTGGGATGGGCGTTGGCATCTACCTAGGCGTTGCGACAGGCAAAATAGATTATTATCATCCCATCATCGGCTTCATTGTCGTTGGAGGCTTGTTGCTCTTCCAACCTCTCATGGGTCTCTATTCACATCTACACCTCAAAAAAACCGGTGTTAGGAGTATCTTCGCCCACATTCATCGCTGGTTTGGTCGTACTATGATTATACTTGGCATCATCAACGGCGGCTTAGGTTTCAGGCTCGCAGGAATTGGGTCGCCCGGAACTCCAGTTGGTGCGGTTATCGCCTACTCCGTCGTGGCTGGAGTCATAATAAGCGCCTATCTTGTGGTTGTTATCTTCCGTACTGCCATGCAGGTGGCCCGTCCTAAGACATGAAGAAACCTATAACATCTGTGAGACTGTGAGGAATTGACAGGGAACTTCTACAAGAATTTTTTTTTGACAGAACTTCCGTTCAATTTGGTGGGTACAGGAAACTGAGGACAATGTAATTTATTGACGCTCTATTCCACCAGCCCGTCTTGACTTCTTTCTCCTTTCCCCTCGGCTTAGTGTTTCCGTGTTTAGCACCTAATACACTCATCTTTCCTCTTTTTAGATGGATTATATAACAAGACCCTATTTAATGCATTTGAGGCATTTGGCAGTGCGCTTAAAGGAGTTTGACCGTCCGCCCAATGGCGTTTGAAATGCGCATCTAGCGGTGTGCGACACAGGCATTAAGGGAGACGCAACAACCATCCAAAGAAGGGGACTCAAGCTTCAGTTTCCGAATCTACTCAGTTCTTTTTGGAGTCTTTTACCGTCCTACTGATTGATCCCTCCTGTTCCACCCCCTTATTGCATTTTTCTGTTACAGATTATTTGTATCTCAGAAGGACAGTCTTCGTGACGGTAGCCAATCTAATGATCATACGAAGAGAATCACAACCAAAAGAGTGCATTGTACTAAGATTTCGAAGCTGAAGAGAAAGAGAAAGAGAAAGCGAAGCTGTGTACGCATACAGATAGCTCTGGTCACTGTCGAGGAAGTGGAGCGGTAACTTACTGCAGAGACAGGATGATTACAATTGATCTAGATTTCCTTTTGTTTTTGTATGGTGAATTGGATTTTCCGGTAACTTGGTTGTGGTAACCCCGAGTACCAGAGACATTCAGGGGGTATTTCAACCTCCCCCAGGGCATCTTCTACTTTGATTCAATCAACCATCTTATTCATCTGATGTTGGTTCCGTTTGATCTCATTCGCCAATATGTCTTCCCGCTAACAGCGACTTGGCACCAGAGCCAATCAAATCCTTGGTTTTTCCCCGCTCCAGTGGATCTCAAGATAGACTTGGTCTGTCTGTCATCAAAGATGCAGCCACTACTTGGAACATACAACGCAACGACCCAGTTGATTGAATCCGCTCAACTGACTCCAACGGAGCACTCACTCTGGAGAGCTTTTCTGAACGAGGCCGTCGATCGAGAGTATGCTGCTCGGTATATCTGGGAGAGAATACATGACCAGTCCGGTCGACCTCCAGAGCAAGTCCTGAAAGAATTAAAACTCGAATGGAAGCAAGTCGTCACCAAGTGTCAGTCGTATGAGAACACGGATCTGCTTCGAGTCTATGCTAACCAACAAACTAGTGGCCCAGCGTGATGCTGTCTCGTCCGAGGCACAAACTCTGGTCGAAGCTCGAGATGGTTCAAAATGCTTTATGGTTGATCAGAAGTCGTCGGACCCCAATGTATCCGTGCACTTCGACCATGCCTGGGTGATTCCACCAAGCCTTTTCAATGACAGTGACATGAATCCACAGGTGGGTATTGATCAGGCATCTCTACGCGCAAAATTTGAGAGTTTCTCTTTGATCAGTGCTAAGTCTTGATATAATTAGGGTCCTCTTTATGCCCTTCTACAAGCGTTCCTTACTCCTGCTATAGTTTCGGAGCTCCAGGCCCTTCTACAGACGAACACAATGGAATCTCGACTGAGAAACCTACTCCTGCTCTCCCCTAGCATTCATTCGGCTTTTAGAAATGGTCACATACATCTTTTTCCTATTACTGATACCGCAGACCGTTGGAATGACGAAACCGAGACCAAAATCAAATCTGCAAGCAAAGTCTACGTATGTGCCTCTATGGATCTTGACTTCTACCCTGAGTATTTTGAACTGACTTGACCACAGTACTTGGTCTCCAGAATTGGGCCAGAGCCTTGCGGCTCGCTGTTCCTGAGCGATGGTACTTCTTGGGACCGTACGATGCAGATGTTCATAATGGAGAGCCGGGACGCCAAACTACACCTCCCAGATCCATTCTTACTCCGAACCCACTTTCGCATTGCAACTTCTTTGCATTTATTCCATGTTGAAGAAAGCATTTCTCAGGGTTGGCCCTCGCCTCCATTGGGTATGAACCACTAATTCTCTGCATATGAGACACTAAGACTGATGGACTCATTTTGAATAGTCCAATTGAATTCGACAACAAAAAGAACTTTGCGCTCTCTCTGGCATCTCGTGCCCAGATGGATACGTATCCAGTGCTATACTTTGCTTATCAAGCTTGGCAGCTATCTCTATCCACGGTCTTTCACAGGCCTCGTCCACCGGCTGCCGTTCGGACTCTACGCGAAGGAATGTGCTCGCTCTCCGCGTAATGAAGCTGAGGCTTTGCGCCTAGTGGAGAAATACACTTCGATCGCAGCACCTCTCTGCATGGATGAGTACCAAGGGACGCACCCTATTCTCATTATGACGGCGGTACATGGACAAACTTTAGACACAGTCTTCCATCGGCTCTCATACTCGGAGCGCGAACGACTGTCGAAAGACCTGAAAAGCGTTGTATCACAACTGCGTTGCGTCCCAAACCAGACCCCATACGTCTTTGGCAACAGTCACGGCGGCCCATTGAGAAATCATCGTTTTCCTTCAGGCACGTGTGGTCCGTTCAACTCGATCTTTGATTTCAACGCCTTCCTTGTCCATCCCTACGTGCGCCAGGAGACGAAAGAGAAGATTTCGGCAGTACACGCCCGTACCTACCGATCTGTCTTCACCCATGCGGACCTACATCCGAGCAATATTATGATTGATCGTGGACGTCTATCTGGAATCGTGGACTGGGAAGGTGCTGGGTTTTATCCTGAATATTGGGAGTTTACAAAGCTTATGTATGGCGCTGAGAGGTTCCCCGAGATTCGACAGATCATTCGTGATGCCTTCTCAGAGGAACATTATGAAACGGAGTTAGAGGCCGAGACGCTCCTATGGAATGATACACCGTTTGGTATATAGAATTGAGGAACTAAGCTTGTGTTATTTCAATTAATTAGTGTAGTTTGAAAGTATAAGAGTGATCTAGTAGCACCCACATCGAGGGAAATTATTAATTGCAAGAAATGAGGGATCTATTTTTAAGGTAGCAGAGGTAGGGAGTTGTACTTAGTTAGGGCTCAATATTAATAGGTTCTAGACTAACGTTCTACCCCGCTGCCCCGCTCGACCTGGATCTTTACGACTGTATACGACACCAAACTACTGGTTTCTTTGTGAAACATTGAATCAACCATTCATCATGGACACTGCGCCTCGGGACTGGGCAAGAGATGTAGGCTCGGCAATGGTGTCTATTGGTACTCATTGCCTATATACCTCAATCAGTGGACCTCCCCGCACACCCCAAGATCCACTCGTCGTGATTCTCGCCGGCGCCGGAGACGTCGCGTCCTCCTACACAGCCCTCTCACCCCTCGTAGCTCAGTCCTCTCGGATCCTGATCTACGATCGTACTGGACTCGGTCGCAGTGAGCCGAGACCGAGCTTACCAGGATCCACAAATTTGACGACAGCTACGGCCGTTACGGCCGCCGAGGAACTACACAGCCTTCTGGTAGCGACAAACTTGCGCTCGCCGTTGGTCCTAGTCGCCCACTCCTACGGCGCTATCATTGCGCGCGAGTATTTACATTTGTACAATGACCAAGTTGCCGGTATCGTATTCGCGGATGGCTCCACCGAGCGACAATGTGACTATTTTCGGCTCCCGGATCCCAATATCAACGCTGTGCTTGGGGATCTCAAAGTGGCGCAGGTTACGGGTCTACGGGCGGACTCGAGACTTTCGAGAGACGAATGGAGAAATCGAGCTATTGATATTGCGCGTGGTGCGGCTGCAGCACAGGTCGAGGTTGATTCGTATGTGGGCGTTTGCCATACACTCGCGGATAAGAAGCAGTTTCAGAATCGGGCGATGGGGGATCGACCGGTAAGTGTGATTCGCTGTAATGGCGCCAGGGACTATGAGCGAATCTATGATAAGGGTGTTGAGGTGGGCAATGGGACACCACAGCAGCAACGAGCATTTCGGGATCGACTGGATCGATGGGAGGCGATAGACAAGGAGCTGAAGGAGGAACAGCTTCAACTTTCTTCCACTACGCATCTGGTGCATTTGTCGGAGTGCGGACATAACGTACAGTTGATACGGCCGGATATAGTTGCTGACGAGATTCGATGGGTATTGGATCAGCTGCGGAGTGCGCGGGATGATGCGCTGAAACTTTGATTGTATCATAGTCCAGTACATGATTGTACATGATTTGACGGAGCTTGTTCCATGTCCAACAATCCTGTTTGGAGATCCGATTTGATACTTGTGCTGGTTTCTGTCTTCCCCTTGATTTGTGCGTATTGTTGTAGCCTGCAATGACCAAGAACCATCGAGGATTCACTGCCACTGCCATGGATATTCTGGGGGTTAGTCTAATGCAGATTGACTATGAATAAGGTGCTTCGCCTGAAGATTCGCAAGCATTCTGCATGTCGATCAGTGTCCATACTATCTTTAGATATAGATAGCAGATGTCCACGAGGGAAAAGTTCTAGATATTCGGCAGCCTAAAGATGCAGGAGACCAAGAGCCAGTCAAGTGTCTTCCAAGTGTAGCACAGCCTCTGCCCTACCTTGCTTACCTAACTATCCCACGTGATCTCACAGCGATCGGCAAGTCCCGTGACCCTGCAAGGCATCACCGCCACAAGCAATCCCTTAGTACATGCGCTCATTCATCCTGTAGGAGACGCCGCAGGTAACTAACTCCGTAGGGGACTCCGTAGGGCTCCATTCAAAATGAAGATTTGTAAGGCACCCATCGTGGCGATATTTCTGGGCCGAAGTGCAGCAGCAGGCTTCGCAGGCTGTCCCAGGCAGGTAGCCTCCCACCGGGATGGCTGCCTGACTTGATTTTTGTTGGCACTGGAGACCCAAGACTGGGTCGATCGAAGCGACCAAGGCGACTCTTATTGGTACCCCGCTAAGACCGCTATGGCCGTGGTCGGAGGTGGACATCTTCGATCGTATGAGTCATTGTTGACAACTGTGCTCCGTAGTAGAGTCAGGGTGGCGGTCACAGCTCCATCCAGGATGGGCCCAAAGCAAGAAAAGCATTAAAAGGCCAACGCATTCCCCCTGGCTGGCGCCTGCATACATGCAGTAGTATATGTATAGATAGATCTCCGGTCCAGTGAAGAATTTGCCCTGCTGAACAATAAACCCCCCAAAGACCCTCTTCAGCTGGTCGGTAACTCCGGGACGGTCGTGGACGAAAGAAAGTCCGAGAAGCGCGGCAAACCCAACTGCGCCACACAGTCCACAGTGGCGGTTCTTGACGCAAGCGGGCGGAACCTTTAAAAGGAGAGGGGGATGCCTTGTTGAGACCTGAAAATTTGGGCACTTTTCCCTTCCCATTCATCTACAGTACCATCCCCAACACCTTCGCGACCATCGTCTTTCCTCTGGACTTCGGTCAATTTATTTGAATCCTCGCTTTTCCTGATCCTCAGGAATTGTTTCTGCTTTATTTCCCCCAACCCCCCTCTGAACCCACTCCCTGTGTGGTCGTTGAGTGATCGGTGGACGCGTCTTGCCGGTATCTCTATTCCACCACAAATCCCCTCAGTTGGTGTGGGGTCGACACGATACTATGGGCGACGGATCTGACTATCCTAGTCCGCGAAGTGAAGCTCCGCACGTGGTTACGGTTGCCTCTGCCCTCGCCTCGGCCACAGAATCTCTCTCTTCAATTGCCAGAATGAATGAACAAGCTGCTGCCCTCGGCTATGGTGGCATGGAGAGTGCGCGCCCGCGCCTCTCTGTCCGACGCGCCCGCGATCCTCCCAAGAACGCCGAAGGTCAAATCTATTGCGACCATACCGACTGTCAGGCTGCGCCGCCTACTTTCCGTCGTCCTTGCGAATGGAAGTAAGTAATTCATCTCCCTTTTCCACGCGATCGTCGCTGGCGGTACCTCCATACTAACTTGTTGTTCCTAGCAAACACATGGATAAACATGATCGCCCGTACAAATGCTACGAACCCGGTTGCGATAAGATTCAAGGCTTCACCTACTCGGGCGGACTCCTGCGCCACCAGCGCGAAGTGCACAAGAAGAACAACGACGCCAAGAAGCCCTTGATGTGTCCCTATGCCGATTGCAACCGCAGCACCGGCAACGGGTTCACGCGCCAGGAGAACCTTCGAGAGCACTTACGCCGTCGCCACATGCACACTGATGAGGGTCCCACGGCTTCCATCCTCGTTGACATGCCATGGGAACGCGCCAGCGAGCTGGAGGGCGTTCGCGCCAACTCCCTCCCAGCCACCGGTCTTAAGCGCAGACACGATTCGCCCAACGGCGACCTCCCGGATCCCGATGAGAATGGTGACGACCTCCACAACGAAGTCAAGCGACTGCGTCGCGAGGTCCAGGAGAAGGATCGCCGCCTGGAGCAGCTGGAGCGCATCGTCGCTGATCTCCAGCAAGCCATCCCTCAGCCGCCTGTGCCCGAACACGATCCTCAGCTTACGCAGGCGATGCCACCCCCTCCACCCCAGGCTGCTGCTCCTCAGCTTTAGAGCCCACTGTCCTCTCTACTCCACCACTTAATCATCTGGGATGGCTCTTCTCTTTCTTGTGATGTTTTTCTTGCATTCCGTGGGCGTTCTCCCTCTCAAACAGAGGTCGCGAATTATTTGCTTTTTTATTATTTGACGTTTCTACTCCCCTAGTTCACCATGTCTACTGCATCTGGGTTCGTCGTCGATGGCCAGTCTCGATGGCCAGTCTCGATGGCCGTCAAGCTAGCTGTTAGGGTACTAAGGCGTTTTGCTTGACATTGGCTTTCAATGGGTCAGGCGGTTTTCTTTCCACGGGATGTATCTTTCGCCTCATATACCCATGGTGTACCATTGTCTTTTTATTATTATTTCCCCAAGCTATTATTTGCCCGAATTCCCCTGCAATTTTCAACCTACTCCGTTCTTACCCATCATCTTAGTCGCGGATGCGGCTCCAAGTCTTTATTCCCAATCTTCTCGTTATAGTTTTTTTAATGAATACGGGTCTATCATCGAATAACTTTGAATCTCGTATTCTCTCATAGCCCTAAACTGTATACTCCGTACCTCGCAGCCTCGCAAACAAGGCATCCGCAGATCCGTCGATCCCTAGAAAATGGGGCCAAAACACTGCACCCCAGGCTCCCCAGCCACACACCCGCGTCAGGCAACCATCGGCACCTGAGGCAGTGAGGCCGCCCAAACCAGGCCATCCATCCCATCTAGCTTCTAGACCCTGCCTAGCTTAGCTTTCCCTTCCCGCCCGCCCCATCTAGTAATCCCGCCTAGCGGCGCATGAGCCTCATGGTGGATTTGGTCTCCGTCCGCGGGCACCCGATTCATACGAGGCTGACGCCGGGTCCGTCGGGATACGAATGAGTCATGTTTGATGGGGGATTCGTCATGGTCATGGTCGTGGTCGGGGTCCTTGCTGGTGGCTTTCGAGTCACGGGTTGGCTTGGGGTTGCGGGCTCGGAGTTAGTAGGTCGGAGGTCCGGTGGATGACTGTGGATGATGGTGGACGACGACTTGCGATGGGTGTAATTGTAATCGTGAGAGCCGGGTTTGGCTTGTGGGTTTGACGGCGGCGTTGTACGTGATTGGGGATAGGCTAGATGTCAGCGTGGATGGTCCGGGATGTTGCAACGGTGGGTGTCATGGAGCTGCGGATGCCTAGGACTTTCTGTGTATGTAGCACGGTATGATGTGGAAGGCTGTGCCTGATATACCGGGTCATGGCTCGGGTATCATGTGCGATGGTTCAAGTCTGCTGCGGAATAAACAGAAGTTAGCACAGACTGTCTAGAAGGTTGTCATGATGGGTAGCATGTAGCTTGAGATGCTCAAGATGCCCTTCTGGGTACGCTGGGATGTAGAACATTGATGACACGGTGGACCATGGCTCGGGTGAATGGCATGGCACCTACATTACATGAGAGTCCGAATGGAGCCTTGTGGATGAGCGTTATGACCGACACGAGCCGAGGACGAGATGAAGCGCTCTGTTCACGATTCGCTCTGCGCTATCAAGCGCACTCTGCTGTGGTGTTCGTGATGTGGATGTAGAATCGGGCAGAGGCATAACCCGTGATCTTGCAATGCTGTTTCCATGTGCAGATGCTTCAGGTACCATGGATGGAGATCAACGTGGTTGATGGGAGAGGTATCCATCCAATATCAAAATCAACCCCGTGGGGTACTAACCTTGAGATCAAGACCAACAAATCATGATTGCCCCTTGCGAGTACCAAAAAAGACCCACATAACTGGCGTGGCCGCTGGGGATAGAGTGGGGACCGAAGTAACGCTGTTTGTTTGCTTCGGACGAGTTAAGGGACACTTCCAGTCCCAACCCTTCAAGAAGACCACTTAGGTGGCCTAGTGGTAAAACACTAGGTCATCGCACATCTCCGGCGGGTGGGAGGTGTTCGAAACCGGGTGGTATCAATGCACTCGCCTAATTGATACCCTCTCTCCATGATCGTCTAGTTTCATTACCTGACGGCCAGTGGGGCGGAGTTAGCGGGTGACATGGTCCAAGGTCCCACCTGGGCGGCCCGGGTTCGGTCTTCTTCTTCTCTTTTTTTTCATCTTATTGTTTTAAAGTTCCTCATTCAAGTGTAGTTGCATAGAAACGAAGCTAGATGCATGTGTCCCGTTGTGGAACTTTGACCTCGAAATGTTGACTCCATCCGCATGCGGCTCAATAACGTCTTACGTAATCTCACAGCAGCTTCCATCCATCCACCCTAAGTAGGTTAAATCAACCTCACCTCTAGACCCGATGGTGGGGTCATTCTTTCAACGCCTGGAGCAGCGATCAGAAAATCTCAAAACCCGACAAGAAGTGCGAATATTCTCCTAGGAGTTTTTCAGTCACAGAATTGAAGCCACTCCGTGACGGCCATGCGACGGTGAAGGCAAGCTTTCTCCAGCAGCACTTGGGGCATGTGAAGGGCCATTCCACTTTTCACCGATTTCTGGGCTGCTCTGCTGAGTAGAAGTCTCTCAATTTTACTTCTTCCTTTCAATCAGTATCACTGAGGTGGTATCCTTGACATCTCTCAACAACCACACGCGTCAGACATTACATGCCATGGAAGACATCATGTCCAAATCCCTTCCATCGAGTGAAGTGCCAATGTCCCACGATACACAATCACATTATGTCCGCACGCAGGAGTACACCTCCGCCCCAAAATACCCTCCCAACGCTGGTATGAACCCAGCATTAGGCTACTTTGGCCTTGGGCAGTTTGAAGATGACAACGACACGGTGGTGGTTGACAACAAGATCTTCAGCCGAGCAACACACCAATTTGCGGACGGCGATTTTATCTGCCCTGGATTCTTCAACCTCGCCTCTCTTGACGGGTTCACGCGTCGTTTCAAACACTCACAGTGGAGCTATGAGATGCGCCGTGCGCCTCAGCCTATCCTTCCCTTCTTATCGCTGGGACCATATTCTTGTCTACGGGACTTTGAGCTACTCCGCAGCCAGGGCTTCACACTTCTTCTAGCGATCCGCAATCGCCAATCCGCTCAAGCACGACTCGTTTCTGGTGACAAGGCCGCCAGTCAACTCGGCATCAAGGCTGATACGATCGACGTCCTTGATAACCAAGAGTTGATTTCCGCGTTCCCTCGAGCCATCCGCCGAATCAATGATCATCTCGCGGGAGTGGACGAGAACAACCACTCTCACTTGATCTCTCCGGCGGCTGGCAACTCGCTACCCAAGAGGAAGGTCCTTGTCTTCTGTGAATCAGGAAATGAACGTTCGGCTGGTGTGGTCATTGCTTATATCATGGTCATGCTTAATCTGGATGCTGTCCACGCCACACATGCAGTCCAGCAGCATCGATTCTGCGTTTCTATTGAAGATCCCATGAAACGCATTCTCGCTGCGTTCGAGTCCATCCTGATGGCCAAACGTGACGTCGAAAGTGCTAAGCATGCCAACATTCAAAGTGGAGCAGCGACTCTTGCGCCTCCTCCTGTTCCTCCTGTGCTACTGGCAAAGAAGCGTAGCTTCGCAGATCGTCAGGAACATGATACCGACATGGCCGATGCTGACATGGACATCGATGATGAGGGTCATTCATCCATGGATCGAATGCCACGTGCACCGTTCCAAGATCGAGTCGCTTAGATCAAATTCCATATGCTTGCTGAACAGAGCTCAAGTACTCTGTTTCCACATCTCGACAGCATATATTCATCCCGGCTCTTGCTATGTCTAACAGAATTTAAGAAGGTGTAAGGGGTTTGATGGGTCTGGATCATAGCTTACAATGTGGGATTTCTGTGTTGCTGTGGTTATATGGTGGCTTTCTCATTGTTATGGCTGTTTTTTTAGAGAGCGAGGGTCTTTTTATCCGTGGTTCTAAACGTCTTCGACGGAAATACACATCTGATATTGCATATTTATTGCTATTTGATATTCAAACATCCGCCAGAGTTCGTCAGTCCTGTTCTGTAATGCCCATATTAGTCCATAAGTAGAAGTCAGTAGACTGGGTTTCCTTGGTCGCCCAGCTTCGTGGGGTTTACATATGCAGCTCTGAGGCAGACTCGCGCGAGCTCATCCATCCACGACATCAACAACTACTTTCCCCTCTCACTCTCTCCTGCTTCCTCTTCCCCCATCTTCCTCCATCATCATCTTTCTTCACCATCCCCTCCTCTTTCAACTGCCCTTGCCTGCGTTATCTTGCATCCTTACTGTCTCTATTTTTCTTCGCCAGCCCGAATATCCTCGTGAAGCCTCGCATCTTGTGTCTTCAGTTCAACGCATCTCTCACTTGAGGGGCAACTCGAGGCACCAACCTCGTGCCTTCTCTCTGTGAGAAAGTATTGACTGCTGTACCTTTTTTCGCGGTTCCATCCCACGCTCATCTGTATCTTTCACGCGTCATCTTGTGAGAAAGAAGCACAACTGTTGATACTGCCGTTGGACTGTCTCACTAGTCCTGTGAAAAAACCAACAACCCAGAACCGACCATCACCGCGTCTCAACGTGAAGCGAATCAAAATGGTCAAGAAGAAGACAAAGAACAAGAAAAGGTCGCGCCCCTCCGACCATGTAGAGGAGCCTCCTGAGGTCGAGGAAGAAATTCTCTCGCAGGATGAATTTATGGAGCGCATTCGAAAGGCCCGCGCCGCAAGGGCTGGCGTGGAGTACCAACCTCCACCCCCTCAGTCCAAGAAAAAGGGCCCCGTGAAACCGTTCATCCCCCCATTCGATCCTAACCTTCCTCCGGCGGCGTTCCCAAGCCTCCCGACCATTGGACAGCCGATACCCACCGGTACCAGAGAAGGACACTTGCGTCGTGTCAAGGAAGACCGCGAGAGACGCCTTCAAGGTCTTGAGCCTCTTCCTCGCGAATCCTATCACCCAGGGCCGATCTTCAGGATCAGTGGTCAGAATGATGCACCCGAAGTCAACGAGCCAGCAAACAAAAACGCTGTGGGTGCCAATGCATTTGATGCCGAACATGAAGCCCCTGACAGAACCAATGTGGACTGGGAAGCCAGTAACACTGTCCTGAACCCGGCCTACAAGAGCACCAGGGCGGTCATAGTGGGTGAAGGACAAAAAGTCTCAGCTGATGCCAACATATTGGATCTTGCAAATCGACCGGACATTGACTTCTCAGACAGCGACGTTGAAATCATTACCGAGCGAAAGTCTCCTATTCCCAAATGGAATGACCTCACTCAGTCGCTCCAAGCAGAGATCATGGACAACCTTCTGGAGAAAGATACCTGGGCGCACGCTGTCACTAAGCTCGGTCTGACTCGAAAACAAGAAAGAAAGACCAAAGAGTACCTGAGCCGATTCCATAAAGCGATGGAGCACGAGGTCGAAGAATTGAAGAAGATGAGAGACAGACAGCACCAAGTTCTATTAAATCGAGATCACAGCAATGATCAAGATGTGCCAGATGAGCACGTTCTTGGCCGAATTCTCAACGAACATCTCAAGAATGTCACGATCGACCCGAACCAGAAGTTTCTGAAGTGCAAGACCGGAGACCTACGCGCAGCTTGGCGATTCCTGGACGAGCATCAGCTACCTCGGGAGTTGGCCGGAGTCTGGAGCAACGGGGTCGAAGAGATCCAACCTTGCGAAGACGAGGAGCCTCTAACCAAGCGCGTCAAATGGACCGATCCTCTCACTACCACCGAGGAGCCTCCGGTCATTTCAATCAATGCCGGTCCTGCAACGCAGCTGTCTTCGGGAGAGAAGACGGGCTTCTCCAACAACGTGGGTCAAGGAGGTGCAATCGCTCCATCTGCTCCGCGGCAGCACCCAATAGAGGACATGGACAAGCATTGGGACGACTGGGAGCAGCTCTTCACTCAACCCGATGAGAACCGGGCTCACCTTGCCCGTGAGAGAAGATTGCAGTTGGCCTTCGGCGCAGAGGGTGCGGCCGATATCATGGCCAACCAGAATGGTCCCGCGCTACCAGAGCCTGCAGTTGCCCAATTCCGCTACAATCAGCGGATTGAGCGAGCCAAGCGCGAGGCCGAGGCCGAGAAGCGCGCTGCGGCCGCAAACACTTTTCCCTTCACGGGCCGCGACATCACGGAAGGGACCTGGGAGCAAAAGCTGGAGGCTCGGTATGAGAAGCTGGCCAACGATTGCCAGAAGCTCCTCCTCAGCTACGACTCCCGCCCGGATGTCGAGTACGAGGAGAATTCAGAGCTTGATGAGGCGGCGGCTCTGGATACGTTGCTGGCGGAGACCAGCCAGTTCAATGAGGAGTACCGGACCCTCTTGAATGCCGGGTCCTACTCACAGTCCCAGGACCCTGATGTGGACATGGAGTGATCTTCTGCTTGCCACTACTGAACGACGAGGAAAGCAGAAGTGAGCGGCCATGAGAGTGATGTTGAGTCAGAGAGAGTGCAATGTGGAGGCAACATGGGTGACGATATGACTTCTGACGGCCTACTCGTTGCTGATTTACAGACTTTGAATTTTCGGGATCTATCAGCTTTCTGTCTGAGGCCATGTTGGACTGGTCACCTTGGACGCTTGTTAGTCAGGGAACCAGAGTGAGACAGACCCTATGATGTGATATTCGGACGAGGAAGTTTTCGGGAACCTGAAAGTTTGGTCTGTCAATCGGAAATGAGTGGATTTGGGGGGATATCTGTTTCTGATCTATTGCAATGTTGGCCGTCACATCTTTTTGTATCTACTCACAAGTCTTTGTATGGAATAGATCTGCTTTGTTCGATTAAAACTTGGTCCGTGCACCCGACGCGAAAATCCGCGTCAGACACGCGTAGACTTGCCTCCGATGTCGAGCCCTCTTCAAGAGTTCAGTTGATTCCCATCAGAGTTCACGATATTGCAGGAATTTGTGAAAGAACAGTTGTGGGCGTCATTCAGAGAGTTGTCGTTCTTTCCACTTTTCCCAAGAATCTGGTTTTGAACAAATTCTCACCCCTGGGAATGACGTCTCACCTCTCTTGGATCGAGATCTAGCGCACACTCCTTTACCCACTCTTTCTTGCTTGCTCTGTTTCTTTCCGGGTCGCTCATTCGATCCCGTTGAAATAATTCTCTCTGCTCGCAATGTCTGCGGTAGACTCGCCCATTACGCCTACCGATTCCCGGGCTGGGACGATCCAACCCGAGTCGACTGTGCCTTCTTCTCCAATGACCGAGCCTACCGATCAAGACCCGAAAGAATCCTCGGAGAAGGAAACAGATGTGGAGACTCGTGAAGATGGCGACAAAGAGACAAGCGCACCGAATGGCGACTCGACAGGGGCGACAGAAGAGGCGGACGATACAGAAGGCATGGATGTCAAGGCAAAGGCCTTGATGCATCTTCTCAAGACGAGCTCGGTAAGCTGCAGATACTGTGTGACTGTCTTTCTAGAGCCGACAGCTAACTCTGCTCTGTTAACAGGTCTTCGTTGCCATCATGTCAGAGAAGATGAAGAAACAACAGGAGGAAGCTAGACAACGGGCCGCCAACCAGAAACGAGACGCCACCGAGCCAAAGGCCAAACCAAAGCCCGCAGCTAGCGCTCGGCGTGAGACCCGGAATAAAGTCAAGGAGGAACCCGCGGCTGAGGAGACATCGAATGAACCAGCTGCAGGGAGGAGAAGGGGCCGTCCTCGCAAGAGCGGCGCTAATGGGAGCACAATCTCCAGCTACTTTCAGAAAGCCGAGGTCAAGGTCGACGAGGACAATCCTACCGTTCAAGAGGCACTCGAACAGGCTGCGGAGGATTACGAGGCCAATCCGACTGCTCTTGGTGAGCAGGAACTGGTCGCCACCCAGCAACCCTCTTTGGTAACCGGCGGCAAGATGCGCACCTACCAGCTGGAGGGTCTGGAGTGGATGAAGACGCTGTGGATGAATGGACTTTGCGGTATTCTTGCAGATGAGATGGGTCTGGGAAAGACCGTGCAGGCTATCTCCATGATTGCTTTCTTGAAAGAGAACAATGTCTCGGGTCCTTACCTTATCGCAGCGCCCCTTAGTACCTTGAGCAACTGGATCGACGAGTTCAAGAGATGGACTCCCGACATCGAAACTGTTCTGTATCACGGTACCAAGGAGGAGCGTGCGGCCATTCGGAACAAGTGCATGAAAACGCGTGACCAGGGAAAGATGGATTTCCCCATCATTTGTACATCTTACGACATTTGCATAAACGATGCAAAGTTCCTTGGACAATACCAGTGGAGGTACATCGTCGTGGTATGTTTTAGAATACTTCTGCTAATATGAGCAATGCTAATCGAGTCTCCAGGACGAGGGCCATCGCCTCAAGAACATGAACTGCAAGCTCATCAAAGAGCTAATGACATACAACTCTGCCAACCGATTGCTCATCACGGGCACGCCATTGCAGAACAACATCTCCGAGCTATGGTCACTGTTGCATTTCCTGCTCCCGGAGGTCTTTAATGATTTGAAGAGTTTCGAGGGCTGGTTCGACTTTTCGTCTGTTTTGGATGATTCAGGCAAAGCAGAAGTCATTGAGCGTCGAAAGCGCAACTTGGTTACTACCATGCATTCCATCCTGAAGCCGTTCCTCCTACGGCGTGTCAAGACAGACGTGGAGCATTCTCTTCCTAAGAAGCGCGAGTACATCCTGTATGCTCCGCTTACTCCTGAGCAGAAGGAGCTTTACCGGGAGATCCTGAGTGGCACTGGACGTCAATATCTTGAAGGCAAGGCTTTAGAGCGTCTGACGGCTAAGAGCTCTACCCCTACTCGCTCTCGCAGCTTGAAGCGTCGTCGCAGCAGCGATGAACCAGAGACGCCCAACAAGAGTCAGCGCACAGCCCGAGACAGTATGCCGGCCAGCGGCACGGCTTCAGCCCGACGACGCCGAGGCCCTCAGAGTTACAAGGAGATCAGTGACAGAGAGTTCAATACTAAGTTGCGCAAACTTGAACAAGGAGTCGACGAGGATGAAGAAGAGATAGACGAGCCTAATGACACTGAACTCGAGGAGATTGAGCGGGCAAACAATCTCAAACTTGCAAGTAAGTTCGCGACAGCTATTATGCAGGTATCATACTCTGCTAACAATTCTCACAGAGAAGGAGATCAGTCAAAAGAAGATGATGAATCCCATCATGCAAGCCCGCCTAGCCTGCAACTCGCCCCACAACTTTTACTGGCCTTGGATGGACGAGTCCTCCACAGTTGACGAAACTCTCGTGTCTGCATCCGGCAAGATGCTTCTTCTTGACCGTCTGGTGCCCCATCTCTTCAAAAAGGGGCATAAGATCCTCATCTTCTCCCAATTCAAGACGCAGCTCGACATTCTCCAGGATTGGGCTACGCAATTGCGGAACTGGCCCTGCTGCAGAATCGACGGTGCAATTGCCCAGGCCGACCGACAGGCGCAGATCAAGGCATTCAATACCGACAAGACCCACAAGATCTTCCTGCTCAGTACTCGTGCCGGTGGACAAGGCATCAACCTCGTTGCTGCGGATACCGTCATTCTATTCGACTCTGACTGGAACCCTCAACAAGATCTCCAAGCTCAGGACCGAGCACACCGCATTGGACAAACCAAGCCTGTAATCATCTACAGACTAGCCACCAAGGGTACTGTCGAGCACACCCTCCTCGAGAAAGCAGATTCTAAACGCCGCCTTGAACGTCTGGTCATCCAGAAGGGCAAGTTCCGGTCTCTCCTTGACACGGGTAGTGCCCAGGACGTCGAGGAACTGAGGAAGGTACTCGGTGAAGACGAATTCGAGCGCTTCGAAACTGGCGCCGACCCTGCGTCTATTCTTTCGGATGAAGATCTCAAGATCCTCACGGATCGCAGCGAGGAGGCATATGCCCGTGCTGAAAAGGGTCTTGAACAAAGTGGTCTGGCATTCGTTTCTGTCGAAACTAAGCGTGATGCGGGCGAGTCTTTGATGTCTTAAAGGTACATACTTCTGTTGGCTTTTCTTTTGTATGGTGTTTATCCCGAGCCTGGTGGCTTGTTGGTGGTCTCTGTTTTATTCAGGTGTTTTACGGTGACCGTATACTTGCAAGGACATGGTCTTGTTTTCAATATGGGTGGCTTATTGTGGGCTTTTTGCTGGTGTCCTGTCCTCCTTGCTGGTATTTGCGACAAGTGAAGAGTTGCATCGTTGTACAATACGTGATGTTAGATTTCTCTAGAGATGGCTAACTCTGTCTTCAATGACAATAAACAAAAAAAATCCATTAAGCGCCTGGAGCTCCTCGCCAGAACTATGGCTGTACATGAAGATCAACGATCAGCAGGTTAAAGTGTATAAAATGAAGCCGGCCAACATGAGTCACAAGAACATTTCAATGCTCAGCGCCGAGACCTCTCCTCCTCAATCTCATGGCGCAGATCAGCAAGAACCCCCTGCCGCTGAGCCAGATGACTCTTCAAACTCTCAACCTGCTCGCCCACAGTCTTAACATCCTCCCGCGCCCGTTCCAAATCCTGCCCATCCTTCGACCGACCAACACCCTCCCGAAGCTCCCGAAGCTCCCGCTCCTTATACTCCAAAAGCTGGAGCGCCTCCTTCTTGATCAAGACCCAATTAGGGCGGCCGTCATTACGCGGCCGATCACGTCGAGTCTCGGATGCCTCGCGGGCAGATTGCAACTTAGCCTCCATGTCGGCAAGTTCCCGACGCAGCCGCACCTTCTCCCACTCCTCGTCCTGGATTGTTTCGCTAAAGTCCGTGCCCTTGGGTTGGTACGAGCCCTTGCCGCCAACGCCCAGTCGGCTCAGGTAGGTATCGCCGAACTTGGCCTTGCGGCCGGTTCTTGTCTCCTGGTTGCCGTCGGCGCCCCAGCGTTGGGCGGGGGCATTGTTGTCGATTTGGTAGTCGATCTGGTTGCTTTCGAAGGAGGACCGGAGGGAAGCTGGGATGGTGCGCGGGATGCGGAAGCCCTCGTGGCGGTAGTTGAGGATGTGGAGGAAGGCGAGGGTGGCGTCTTTATTGATGGCTTGGGATGCGGAGGGGTTGACGAGGTTCCATGCGGAGCGGATGTCGGTATCCGGGACATCGAGGGACTCGTAGAGGGGTTGTAGGGATTCAACTGTGAGTATGTGGTTAGCGATTTGCTCCGAGATTGCGCAAGTCTGGGGAATCTCACAGGTAATATCGCCGCGTTGGGTTCGGCTGGAGTTGTAGATCTCCTCGTACTTCGACCTATCGGCAGGCTTCATGTACCAGTCAAACCCGTCTTTCAATCCCAGGGAGTCATCCTCTTCCTCTATCCGCTCAAACTGTTCCGGGCGATGCAATGCCCGCGTGGCGTGGACGAGATGTGATTTGGATTCGGGCACGAGCCAATCTGGCAGCACGGGCGGGACTTCTTGAAGCTCCTATAATTAGGCACGTTCACGTTAGCTTCGTCGCTTTGCCTCGTAAGCAGTATTCTCAGAGCGGTACATACGCCATTGACAAGGTCAAATACTAGGCGCATTGCGACGCAGAATTCCTCAAAGTCCAGCTCTCCATCACCGTCCACATCCGCAATGTCCCAGACCTTCTCCAGCTGGTCATCGCGCAGTCCACTGTTGCGCAGCACCGAGGCGGCCTGCGAGCTGTTCAGGTGTGTCTGGCCATTTGAGAGCGAGGAGAAGATCTCCCAGTACCGCTCAATCTCCCATTGTTCGATCTTCTTATTCGACATGGTGTGGGTGTAATTGGAGTTGGAGGTTGGATGATCCGGGCCGGAGTTTGGGGGGTAAAGACGGATTGACCCGCTGTCCGCCTTCAGGGGATCTGAGGTCATTGTTGTTTACCGCGCGCTTATGTTCATTACTATACGGAGTACTCTCTAGACTATAATGAGTTATGAGATTATTTTTGAGTCATTCGTTTACAACTTTGGATTAATGTTAAAATCCACTTTCACAGGCGGCTGCCAAATGTGTAAGTTTACATCTATCTATGGACGTGATACCTATCACTACCAAATGGAACTGTACTGCAACCCAACCAACTGGTGACGGGTATTCCGCTTCAAAGTTTAGAGTTGTCTATAGATCGAGAAATCTATTACCCTTACATCAAGTTGGTAAGATGGCCGAGTTGGTCTAAGGCGTCAGGTTAAGGTCCACCTTAACATAAAATCCTGATCTCGTTTACGGGGCGTGAGTTCGAATCTCACTCTTATCACTCATTTCTCTTTTTGCTTTTTGCCCGTCTAACATCGATGGTCACTTTATTAGTTTATGTCTATAGGACAATGATGTTCTTTTTTTTTTTTTTTTTTGAACCATCCCTAGTGATACTAGGACCAAGATGAGCCACCCTTAAGGTTGTACCGCAGCGATGGATGTGTCATGGAGTGGGAATATATACCTAGTCGCCGAAGTGAATGTCCGTCTCGTCGGAATATATATATGCGTGAAGAACATAGAAGTACATGGATGCAGGTGGCTTTCACTTTGACGACTCGCACTCAGGTAGAAAGAGTTTGGAATTGCAATACAGAATAGACGTACGCCAGCAATGTATAGTTGTGCGAGAGGACTGCCAGTAGGTAGAGGCGGTCCGGTCCCACCTACAACCATCACCGAGACAACTGCCCCCATACTAGGTAAGATGCCCCCATACTAAGAATCCTTTGCCTTCCGACTCGACGTCAACGCATCGCGAATCAGCTCCTGAAACCAGGATGGAAAACCGCGAATGCCACAAACAAACGTGAATCGACTGGGTAATATGAGCTGGGCACCTTCTCCAGAATAAAGCTGGTCAACGATAGCATCCGAAACAGTCTCCGGCTCCAGACAACAGTTCCGTGACTGTTTATTCCGGGTGATATGGTCCACAAGAGGGGTACGTGTAAGTGTAGGATGGACAATCCTAGATCGGAGTTAGCCCACAGACCAAGCCATATTTATGTGTACTACATGAGTAGTACTAGCATGTACGTACGTTGTGCGAACCCTCGGAGCATTGTAACGATGTTTTAGCTCCTGTGTAAGCCCTTCGTGAAAGGCCAAAGCGGCGGCCTTCGTACACGCGTAGCTCACGTTCTTCCCTTGAGTAACGAAGGATGCCATGCTCGCTACGGTCACGATATGACCGTGGTTCCGCTTCACCATGGCGGGAAGAAATTCTCTCACGAGATGGAAGTGCGAAAGAATATTGATGTTGAAGATTCGTTCGGTCTCTTCCGTCGGCTGGTCTACTATCAGCATGCTGTTCCCGGTGCCGGCATTGTTGATTAGGACCGTTGGATCGCCGTGTTGTTGGCGAATATCCTGTGCGACTTGCTCGATCGCGGCTGCAGATGATATATCCGTTTGGTAGAAAAAGACATTTTCCGCTATGAACTGTAAGTAACTTCCCATCTGGTGAAGGTTAAAGGGTATATACCTGTTTTCTCCAATGGAGGCTGTATATCAAGGATGATGACCTTGGTGCCATCATTTGCCAAGCGAGATGTCACCGCAGCTCCAATTCCACTAGATCCGCCCGTGATGACCACAAGTTCCTTCAAAGAGTCCCATTTGGAACTCGCTGTAAAGGCGTTGAGGTAGCGCTTCGAAAGCCATCTGTTGGTTTGGTAGAGAATTCCCGCCCCCAAAAGAACAGCGCACCAATTCCGGGCACCATGATTCCTTGCAAATTTGATTGAGTCGGACCACCAACTCGATTCCTGAGGTTGCCAGTTCAGGATCAAGAGTAGTCCGCCGGTGACAAATGGCTGGAGGAGAACCTTTAGAGGTGAAAATAGAGCCTCCA
The DNA here is from genome assembly GCA_037043885.1 of Penicillium goetzii. Taxonomy (NCBI): domain Eukaryota; kingdom Fungi; phylum Ascomycota; class Eurotiomycetes; order Eurotiales; family Aspergillaceae; genus Penicillium; species Penicillium goetzii. Next base: position 185,868 of record JAWLST010000019.1, read on the forward strand.
GGGTAAGCCCTTCCCGGGGTAGCTTCAGTAGCATTGTTGTGAGGTTCTTTTGGTCCAAAGTGTGAACTTTGGAGGGTGAAAGAGTAGAGGAAGGCTCGCAGATATGAATAATTCCAAGCGGAGTGATACTGTTGAGATGAGGCGCTTTTATTGGTTTAGGCGTGCTACTTATGTGCATAACAGCCGGGCAAGGCTGCCGCCGACGTGATACGCTTATTCCAAGTCCATTATGTTGTGCAAGGCTATAGTTGGGGGGTATGATCAAAGCTACAAATATCTCCCTTATTTGAAACGCATTGCCTGGAAATTATCACTATAAAAGAAGAGAGCCCGTAGTCCATCAATTATCGTTGACCTGCACTGGACTTACAGCACAAGCGATCGTAAAGCTCAACCTCACTTCCTTATATCTCCTGTCTGGAGCTGGGCCACGAACTCGATGCACACATGCTCGTACTTTGTCCCTGCCCAAAAGACGTTGTAACCGGGTACCCGCCAGGACAATAACTTCATTGGGGTTTGCAGGAACGGGCAAGAAGACCGCTTCTTGGCCTATATTCTTGCTACCAAGCTTGCTTGTAGATTGACGATCGGCAATTTCCAGGCCATCATAGGTACTATCATCCCGAAACAAGAGAATCAATGTACCTGTATCCATGTGTGGAGGGTTATACTCGGATGTATCATTGCCCAGTCGCTGTGGGTCGTAGAAGTTGATTCCCAAGGATTCGTCATCTAGCGGAGGTGTCCCCGTTAAACGGACGCTCGAGTTGAGGATATCATTAGACATGATTGGGAATATGGTGTCTTTCAACAGTTTCCATTTCTTCCGCCTGTATGTTAGATTTGGTAATATCGTGAGGTGAAAAGCTCATGAAGCGTACATCATGCAACACGACTACAGAGTCGTGAAGAGCAGAAGGAGGCGGGTTTCCTTGATGGTCGCTTCTTCGAAAGAAATAGATCGACTCTTTCGGTATTGGGGTGTCGCCGCGAATAAGTTCTGTATCGAAACCGGAGAATCCTTTCGTCTTTGCTTTCACTTCCAGCGGGAGCTGAAAGAATTCAAGGGCCTGCATGGTTTCAATTTATCAGAATGTATAGTAAAGGAGGGTAGAAACATATACTCACATTCTGCCGTAGCTCGAGAGAATAGGCTTGCTTGAGATCAGGAGCCCAGAGGCGAAAGGCACCGTACCGAAGAAGCGCTTCTTGCACGTTGGTGATCGTGGTCGAGTCTATGATCCCAGACAGATCAAGAAGGGGAAGATGGTCTGCGGAAGCCATGTCGGTAACAGTTGTAGACAGAAGGGCAACACTTGTTCAGGGAGATATCCCTCAGGTTCTATCGGTTATCATGTCGAGGAGGAGGGGCTTTGTAGACTAATGCATAATCCCGGCTCAGCTGTGGTGAGTCACGAGTCACCGACAATTTCGAGGCAAAGGGAGCGACATGACGACGAAATCCAACACCAGGATATTCCTCAAAATGAAAGATACACAATCATGCAGAATCTCTATTGGAGAGCTATTGGCCCTGTGTATATGGGCTATGGTACATCAACTATTAAGACAAGTATCTGAAGCGGGGTTTTCTCTATCCGGTGCCATTCCCTTTCCCAAAACGAAAACGTAAATGTAGAAGATTGCTGGGTTTCAGATCATGGTATCTTCTTCTCCTCAGATTGGGCCTCTTGTTCTTTCCTCTTCTGGGCTTCCAGCTGCTCCGTGACCTGGACAATGGCCCGCTCAGCCTCCAGGGCTAGCTCGGGAGCATCCAGTATCGAGGCCAATTTCTTAGCATCGGACATCTTTAGTAGCACACGGTCATCGCTCTGCTCAATGTCCTCGACCAATTCAGATGCCGGCTTATCGACCGGGGTATCGTCTAGTACACGCGATGCGCGCTTGGCGTATAGCTGCTCTAATTCGGGTAGGGTAACAGGATTAAGGAGATTCTTCTCCACGAGATATTCCAGGTGTCGCGAGCCATTCAGCGCTAACAAGGACTCTGATTAGCGATTATACTCAGATGGGAGGGGGATTCGGGTTGAACCAACCGCGCCAATGGGACCAGCCTCGGTATGCCATGTAAAAGAACGGAATATTCGGGACTCTGCAGTAGAGAAAAGCTTCGTCAGAAGGGAAATTCGCCGAGGAAGCCGATCAAGCAACATACATTGGAACCAGTGCAAATGGCGCTGTAAAGGGAGCAATGCCAAAGCTCCACCACATTTTCTTCCTATGAAACTCCTGCCGCTCTGTCGCGATCTTGCGCAGAACGGTGGAGATATTCTCCAAGCGTACCGAGTTCCCGGGATAAAGCACATCGATTTGCTTGCTGCCGTGACTCTCATCTATGCGCCGTTGTGATTTGAGTGACGGGATACTCTTAAGCCCCCATTCTTCGAAGGGGATGCGCTGTTGAACCTTATTGCCCCAGGTGACAAGGTGCTTCTTCCAGCCCGACTCGGCCTCCTCCCATTTCGCCCATGTCTCGGCTGCCTTGCTTGTGGTTCGATCGAGTAGTGATAGTTCCTTCGCGGCGTCGCGTCGGAGTGGTCGAGCGTAGATCAATGCTCGCCGCGTCGAGATGGGGATCAGGAAGAGGCGCATCGCGGCGGGGGATGTGGATGTTTGAGGATGGAGTATCGGAATGTCGCTGGAGACAGGATGGGTTAAAAGAAAGGCGAGGCGACCAAGAGCATGCCCTTTTTGTCTGCACGTCTAGCGAACAGCGTAGTGGCGAGACGTGTTAATCACTTTTTTTTTTTTGGTTTCGAGGGGAGCCAAAGGGTGTATCACGGGAAGAGAAGAGGCCCAAGAGGTAAGCAGGGGGCGGAGACGTCATTCCCGCGGCTGGCAATCTCGTTTGGTACTCGGAGATAAACTTGGACCTGTACTAAGTTCCTAACCACTAGGGACCTGGATCCAGTCTCCATCCCGGAGCTCGCATCGTGACCCATTTCTCCCTCTTTCAGTGGGCATTGAATTTGCCCAATTCTCGGATCTTCGTCTGCAATTACCACGAAGAGGCATGCGGAGCTTGAATTGACTCTTACCGCCAGCTCCAATCCTTTTTACCCTACGCTGCCATGGATACCATGCACAGCTCTAAGCCCGACCACGCTTCGGCACGAATCGTGAATGAAAGGCTGTCGGATAAAGTCCCTACAGGGTCTTGCTCGCCGAATACGCAGACAACATACCTAAGCATCGATACCCAGTCCGCGGTGCACAACGGATCTGACTCCCCAGCCACGGCAACACGAACCCCGGATGGTCAGACACTGGAGGAGATCGCCCGATCTCAACATTTTACATTGCGCACGCTACCAGGTACACCAACATACTATTTCTGAATAATTACGCACTTCAGACCATGCGGCTGACTCCACATTCCCTTTAGCTTGGATCCGATCGGTCGAACAGCTCGAGGATGACGCCGAGGGAGCTGCGGCAACCGACCGACTACTGCCCTCCCAGCCTCGTGACGCGCAAGTCGCTCAGCATAACCACACTCCTTATAATATCGCTAGCCATGACTTTGCCCAAACGCATGATCGAGGGTTCTCCGATGAGGACGTGCCGAGCCGGGAATCACGGTGGGCGACGTTTTCGCGTATGATTCAGTACCCACGAGAGTACATTGACGAATCCAAAGAGGTCACTTCAGATTGGTTGAATGATAACCATGGGAATTACTCGGGTCCATGGCGCGGCAAGCTCCTGGACGGAGACAGCCCCGAACACCCCTTGCACATCAATACGCGCAGGCGGGAAATCTGGACCAAGCGCTTCCAAACTTCGCTGTTGAGAAGTCCAATGGTGCCGCTGATCTTACGACTGACGGTCTGGTGCTTCTCGTTGTCTGCGCTGGCTTTGGGCGGATCTATACAGCACTTGTCGGATGAGCGCCATACTGACCAGGGCCCGTCAGCGCTGATGGCAATCATTGTTGACGCGGTGGCGCTGGTTTATCTTGTGTATATCACTTTCGATGAATACACATCGAAACCTCTGGGCTTGCGCTCCCCTTCAGCCAAAGCGCGGCTCATCCTTCTTGATCTTATCTTTATTGTCTTCGACTCTGCCAATTTGAGCTTGGCATTCAACTCCCTGTCCGAGGTGACGGGCTCCTGCACAGAAGCAGAGGTTAATCAAATATTTGACCCTCGGAATGACAGTATCTGTGTGCGACAGAAGGCCCTTGCATCCGTTTTGTTGGTTGCTCTGCTGGCTTGGCTCTTGACCTTTTGCCTCAGCGTTCTCAGGTAATCCCATGTCCACACTCAACAACATCCGCAATAGACTAACATTGTGACAGGCTCGTTGAAAGAGTGAAACACTGAGATTGACTCCCAACTCCGGCATGGATATTGGAACCATGCATTTTTGGATACTACACGAATTGGAGTTGGATCATATACACACATTGCTCTATACATGCAGGGCAGGACCATCATCCCCATATAAAGGATCGTGATGGAACCATGCCAGATCTTGGATCTCCTTGGTTTTCTCCTCTTCGTCCGCCTCGCCATAGCACATATCCCACTGTTTCCCAGGAGGATATGATCCCACCATTTTGAATGGTTTGTCGCCCTGATCCTCCAACAAGCGATGTCCAACTCCCGCGGGCACGATGATCAAGTCACCACGCTGGACCGTCGGCTCGAATCGCTCAGGATTCTCTTCACCACCAAAACAGAGTCGAGCCTGCCCTGCCACGACACCGAGAACCTCGTGGGTGGTAGAGTGGAAATGAGTCGTGCTATACATGGTATATACCCATTGAGGCACCACTTCACCTACTGCTTCCAGGCGACTCTCAAGCTCGGCGGGTGTGGCGTCAAAGGCGCCATGGTATATCATGAGTGGTCTTGATTGGATCGAGGTATTGGGAATGCCCTGCCATGCGGGTATCTGGCGACAGGTCACTTTGATATCTGATGGTGGGTGGAAAGACATGGTTATGTTTGGAGATGGGAGGCTTCAAGTCCTCCGGCCTCTTTTGGACTCGGTCGGCCACTAACCGTGACAATGACGTCATTTGCGGACATACCCTTCTATGCTGGTGATCAAAGACCATCTGCGAATAATCAGAAGAGATCACAGCTATGGCCTCTTCTTGAGCTAGGAGCTATCATGGTGGGCATTTATCGAATGTGCGACGTGTTCTACTCCAAATGAAAGACTGAGGGCGCTGCTAGGGTGCAAATTGTCTATCTGCCGCATTATATAAGATGGAGATAGCTTCTTCCGTTGTTTGAAGTTGCATTTTGGCCGTTCTATAGAACTCGAAAGAACAATAGACACTACCATGCTCAATAGATGAAAGAAAGATACAAAAGCAAACAAGTCCATTATCATAATTAGTACAGAAAGGGTAAAGTACAGTACATGAAAGCCCGACACCCAAAAGCAAACCACTACTAAAAAAGGCGAAGCTTCATTCCCCGAAAAGTCCGCGCGAATCGAGACCCGCACTCACCGCCTTCTACAAAAGAGCCCATTCCCCACGCTTGTCGCCCTTCACTCAGCCTCATCCACTTCTGCCCGCCACACCTTCTGCCTGGTCCTCTTCATCTTTCCTCACTTTCGCTTTCCTCCTCCCGGGTGGTCTATTCCCTTACTTCATCACGTTCCGTTGCTGCCTCGTCGGGGTTGGGAACCCTGTTCACGCCCAGTTACGCGCCTTCCGTCACCACGACCATCTGACGGCGTGACTTGTGGCGCTACAACAGTCTCCGGTCTTGGAGAGTGTCGGTAGCGTAAGTTCCACCCGGAGAACAGTCCAGCATCCCATATTGGCAGTGAATTCTTTGTCGGTCACGGCTAACTCATCATGTCGGTTCCCAGATTCAAGACATTCTCTCTTTCTTAGACGACTCCGCCCCTTGACACTATGCCTCCCGCCATGCCGCAGACCCCGCACAAGGATGACCTCGAAGAAACGTGAGTTGGAAACCAACCTGCATGGCTCGTCAATATTAGTCTGTTTGGACAGACCCCCCTGACTGTGACATAGGTGGTCGTTCTTGGAGGCGGGGATCAACAGTGTGATGCTGAAGCTGGAGGAAGGTGTTGACATGAAGACTGTAAGTCACGGAAATCTTGATAAGAACGCAATCTGTTCTTTTCTGCTGGAGCTAACTTCTGCCTTTCTTGATTTAGTATATGGCTCTCTACACGTGGGTCTCCTAGCTCTTCACGATACGGTGCTCGCTCCTTGCTGACAAACCGACATAGGGCCGTACACAACTTCTGCACTTCTCAGAAAGCTGTCGCCAACAATACAGGTTTACAAGCTCATAGGGGAGGTTCGTTTGCCATCCCAAGCCCCCGTGGTGCTGAGCAGTTGAGAACCGATCAGCTAACGCGGGGTCATTTCCTCACAGCACACCTGTTGGGCGAGGAGCTATACAAGCTTCTTGGAGAGTACCTCTCCCGGCATCTGACGGTGGTCCTTAACGAATCCAAAGGACATGCCGAAGAAGCCCTTTTGGGGTTCTACATTCGCGAGTGGACCCGCTTCACGACCGCCGCCAAATACGTTAACCACCTCTTCAGCTATCTGAATCGTCACTGGGTTAAGCGCGAGATCGACGAGGGAAAGAAGAATGTTTATGATGTGTACACTTTGCACCTGGTCAAGTGGAAGGAGGACTTCTTTGAAAATGTTCATTCGAAGGTGATGGATGCTGTGCTCAACTTGATTGAGAAGCAGCGAAATGGAGAAACCATCGAGCAGTCGCAGATCAAGAGCATCGTCGACTCGTTTGTCTCGTTGGGTCTGGATGAGAACGACAGCAAGAAGTCCACTCTGGAGGTCTATCGCCAATACTTCCAGCGACCCTTCATCGATGCCACCCGGACATACTACGAAAATGAGTCACGGCAATTCGTCGCAGAGAACAGTGTTGTGGAATACATGAAGAAAGCGGAGGCTCGGTTGGAAGAGGAGAAAGCCCGTGTTGGCCTGTATCTTCACCAGGATGTTGCCAAGACCCTGACAGAGACATGTTTGGATGTTCTGGTGACTGGCCACTCTACCTTGCTTCGTGACGAATTCCAGATTTTGCTGGACAACGAGCGCCAGGAGGATCTGGCTAGGATGTACCGACTGCTCTCGCGCATTAAGGAGGGCCTGGACCCCCTGCGTTCTACCTTTGAGAACCATGTGAGACGGGCTGGTCTGGCGGCAGTGGAGAAGGTCGCTTCAGAGGGCGACAGCTTCGAGCCTAAGTTGTATGTGGATGCTCTGCTCCAGGTGCATACCCGGTACCAGAACTTGGTTGATGACGCTTTCAACGGCGAATCTGAGTTTGTCCGCTCTCTTGACAATGCCTGCCGTGAGTTTGTCAACCGCAATCGTATCTGCAAGACCACCACGACCAAGTCTCCAGAACTTCTGGCACGGTATACCGACTCGCTGCTCAAGAAGGGATCAAAGGCGGCCGAGGAGTCTGAGCTTGAGGAGATGTTGGTCCAGATTATGACCGTCTTCAAGTACATTGAGGATAAGGATGTCTTCCAAAAGTTTTACTCCAAGATGTTGGCGAAGCGCCTGGTCCATGTCAACTCTGTGTCTGATGATGCCGAGACCAGCATGATCAGTAAGCTGAAGGAGGCTTGTGGTTTCGAATACACCAACAAGTTGCAGCGCATGTTCCAGGACATTCAGATTTCCAAGGATCTTAATGCCAGCTACAAGGATTGGCAAGACAAGGTCCTTGATGACGATGACCGCAAGCGCATGGTCGATGCCCACTACCAAATTCTGGGTACCGGCTTCTGGCCCCTCCAACCCCCGACCTCCGACTTTACCGCCCCCATCGAGATCAACAGAACTGCTGAGCGCTTCCAGAAGTTCTACTTTGACAAGCACAATGGCCGCAAGCTCACCTGGCTGTGGCAGCTGTGCAAGGGTGAAGTCAAGGCAAACTACATTAAGAACGCCAAGGTGCCCTACACCTTCCAGGTGTCTACCTACCAGATGGGCATCCTGCTCCTTTTCAATGAGACGGACACCCTTTCCTACTCTGACATTCAAAAGGCCACCACTCTGGTCCCTGAAATCCTTGATCCCAACCTGAGCATTTTCCTGAAGGCCAAGGTGCTGATCGCCAGCCCCGAGGGCGCTAAGCCCGACCCCTCCACCACCTTTTCCCTGAACTACAACTTCAAAAACAAGAAGATCAAGGTCAACCTCAACATTCAGATCAAGTCCGAGCAAAAGGTGGAAACCGACGACACACACAAGACCATTGAGGAGGATCGGAAGCTGCTGCTCCAGGTAAGTTATACTGTGTCTGTCACCTTGATGTTGTACATTATTCTAATTGCTCCTTTCTAGTCTGCCATCGTTCGCATCATGAAGTCTCGCAAGAAGATGAAGCACGTGCAGCTGGTGAACGAAGTCATCCAGCAGGTCAAGTCCCGCTTCCCGCCCAAGGTCCCGGATATCAAGAAGAACATCGAGGCATTGATGGAGAAGGATTACATCGAGCGTCTAGACGGGGATGAGATCTCTTACATTGCTTAATGCCCTTTCGCACTTTCCCCAATCCCCCCCACCTCTCCATCCCCACCATCTTCGTAACTTATCGCATCTACACCCCCTTGCTTTATTGATTCTCTCTTTTTCCTTTTTCTCGTTGGCCTCTTATGCAGTTCCGACACAGCTTCTCTCTTCGCATATGCTCCTCCGCAATGGGCGTGGAGAATTTGAGTCCGGTCGGACTGGTAAAAGGGGCATTGGCTTGGGTTGGGATGACAAGGAGCTACGGAGCAAGAACCACTACATTGTCTGTTTATTTTATGGTCCATCTTTCATCATAGCGTTGAGACGACAGATCAATGATAACCCGGAATTTTCGTTCGTCATCGGCTATTTGCTTCGGCTGGTCTTTTTTCTTTTTTGTTGTGGTTGTCCTGATTATGGAGGCCAGTAGTAGATTGGATTAATATGGATTCCTAGAATTCTGGCAGATCTTCGTATGTAAATGCAGCTCGGCTTCCGTTATCTAGTTCCATGTTCATCATAGACGTTGGTATAACTATCCGAGGATTATTATTTCATATTCAGAGGCTGTAGAATGTAAGACGGGGACAGGGAAAGGGGGTAAGTATAAACAAGAACAAGGATGAATAGAACGAAGTTTATAATTTCAAAATGGGTATGGGGATATGCAGTAATACAATGCCGAGTGCCTGAAAAGGAGCAAAAACAAGAAAAAGAAAAGAAAAATGATGAGTAATGCACGAGACGCAAAGGGATGCAATGCTCTATGTATACTATGATCACTGAGTGCTGACGGACTCCTTGGCCGAGTCTTTGGTTGGTTCAGATGGCTGCTGCTCTTCATACTTGACAGGAGGCACTGTCCCCGCGTCGTCCGCAGAAACAGCGACAGACTCATTTTTCTCGGAGTTCAGATCCACTCGCAGTCCTTCTTGGGGTGTTAGGGACACGGAAGTGAATCCATCGTCGTCTGCGCGCGGCTCGGGAAGAGGTTTATCCTGCGCAGCGAGATCGTGCTTCTTCTTCTCGGCTTCGGTCCCATACGCCGGAAAACCCTGGGATAAGGGGGATTTTTGGAACGGCCCGTCAGATGCATCTGACTCCTCACGCTTAAACTCGCCACTTTCGCGACGGAGAATGATATTACTCCATCGCTTGCGACGACTGCCACTGCGCGATAGACCCTCACCATCTTCGCTGTGTCGGTGCATCGAGCGACGACGACCACGGTCTGAGTCGAAGACTGTCTCGTTGACAGTCGGTAGAACAGGCGTGGATGGTGAAGCGGCCATACCGGGATTAGGACTGGGTGAGGAACTGCGCTTTTCTTGCCATTCGCGGCGCTTGTCGCTAGCCCACGAACCCCATGAACTGAAATACGCTCCGGCTTTTTGGCTAGCTGCGGAGACAGAGGCTTGGGCTTGGATTACGTCGAGCGATGGTCTTTGGCGTGCGCCGAACCAGGATCCGGTGGTTTCGGATGGGGGGTCTGTTGGTGCTGGTTGTAAAGGAGAGACGGGGCCTTCCTTTTCGAGGGAGGTGCGCTGGGATTGCGAGGCTTTTTCTTCGTTGCGTTTCCGTTGGGCTTCGCGCATGGACTCGATATCGGACCAGAAGCTGTTGAAGGCAGCGCTTACTTTCTTTTGGCCCGTCGATAAGTGGCGGTTGAGTGCTTCTCGGCCTGCTTGGACTCGCTCGTCGAGATGTAGATCGGCGACTTGCTGGGATAGACGGCGTTGGACGTCTTCCATCGTCAGGCCGCCGGCACTGGGGTGTCGTGGTTCGGTGATAGAGAAGAGCAGTGCGTCAGAGGTAAGTTTCGAGAAGAGGGCGTAATTGGAAGTCTTCTGCCACTGAGTAAGGAACTCTGCGTTGAAATCAAGGGCAGGATCGCCTTCGATATTGAAGGTCTGCAGCTGTGCTCTGCTCCGGTGTGGAGAGTCGCCGGAGGAAAATGAGTTGAGTTCTTCGTGGTACTTCATGCATGATAGGAGTGCGAGTAGGTACTCTTCGAATTGCAGCCGGATAAACTCTTCCGAACCCATGAAACCAAGGGTCTTGGGTCGTGATGGGTGAGCTTCATCCCATGTGTCGTTGACAATCTGAGTGAGAAGATCGATCCAGCGCCTATCGGCCACGGAGAGAGTGAGTGCAGTGCGGAGTGGCAGAGATGATATGTTGATGCTGTCTTCGTCAAGCTGTATAGTAAAATGATTCCGTTAGAGCGCTAGTCAAGACTTGATGAGAGAAGTACTACTCACGTTGATTAAGATGTCGCTATAGCGGTCCTTTTGTTGCAATAACAGAGAATTCGTGGATCCCACCACGTATGACTTGGTCCCATCATCGGCAAGCAGATCCAGCTGTTGCAGAGGGGTATAAGGACCGAACATGCTTCCCTGAGGATAATGTTAGATGAAATTACACCGGGATACGGGCGAAGATTGCAATGCATACCTTGCCGAAAATTTGCAATGGCAGACCCATGTATGCCAGCACTGATGAGAAACTATTAGCGAGACCATAACGAGATGAACCAATCAGATTGATGCAACTTACAGGAGTTTCTATCACTCGTCTTGAGCGAGGTTGGTTTCTCAACGTTCTCCGCATAGCTGTCAAATGAAGGATCCGCGCAGTCTTGCAGAGAATTGATGAGGCCGGGTATTAGAGAAATAAGAGAGAATTGAATCATGCATAAACGCTCGCAACGAGTGCCGAAAAAGAGCATCTGCAAAGTCAGTATGCAAATTAGCTCGAAGTAGCTTGGTTACATACCTTGGGCTGTAGCAGTAATCCTTTGAACAGGACCAGCGTCTGGTACTTGAACTCGTGAATCATTTCTCGGAGGGAAAGACCTTGGGATGAAATCAGTTAATTGGTATGAAAAGAGAGGGATTATCGATACTAACCCAGATTCTGATCTTTCGATTCATCATTGGACAAGCTTATCACCAAGCCTTCGCGGAATTTCTGTCAAACCAATTTAGCATGTTAATCACAGATCCGACCACAGGGTGAAATCTACCCTCAAAATATCGAAATCGGAGAAATCCCTGTCATTCAATCCTCCCAGTCAGCCAATCGTCACATTCAAACCATATTTACCCCCAACCCATGTAAGGCGTCTACCGACTGGACACAGTAACCAAGTCCATGCATCCAAGGAACATCGAACATACCGCTGAGCAAACCAAGCCGAGGTAACCACCGATAATTTCTCGCGCAATTGACCCACCCTCTGCGGGCTATCCGTAACCACCACCACGGCCTTTTGTACAGTAGACCGAGTCACTTCAGGCGGGCGATTAATCAAAAGACTCGAGTCGAGCTGGCGGGAGCAAGCAATGCCGAAAAGCGAGGTAGCGGGCTCTGTCGACGTTTCCTTCCGGCGCAATGTAAAATAGGAGAACTCCTCGGTCGAACTAGAGTCAGATAAGATTCCAACATGTTAGCGCATTCAATACGGCGATGTAGCGATACCATCGCGGGGTGCGGTCGTGGGAGTCAAGTAGATTGCTCCGGGAAACCTAACACGCCGTCACTAGTTCTTGGAAAGGAATGCGTTGCATACAGGTGGGCGCCATCCGACAATGCCATGAACGGCAATAGGGACCAGTCATTGTCGGTAGCCGGACTCGTTCCCTCGTCGCCGATGCAATGTTCAATCTCCGGGCCCCTGCAGCACACGTTAGCAGGTAGTCCAAGCCAAACGGTCTCGGTAGACAATGCGCTAGCGCCGTCCCAAGACTTTGCGCGTCCACGCGAAAGAAGCAGACTCACCGCGCATGGTGGAAGTCGATCACCAGCACAATCGGGTTTTGTTTAGGTTGGACGGCCATTGCGGGCGTGCGGGGTTCGATCGCGGTGGTGGAGGAGGGCGTTGATGCGCGGACGCAATGGTTTCAGGGGAGGGTTCTCCACAGCCAAGCACAGCCAAAGGGGCCTAATTGTGTTTAGATCGCCATGGAAGTAGTGCGCCAGGAGAAGATCGTAGGAAGATCGCATAGTTAGGGGATTTCGATAGGCTTATCGCTCACGTGTTGATTGCGGGCGGTGTGAGAGGGCCCCCGCGATGACTGGGATTATGTATTAGGTAGGCTTCTCTTCTTGGAGTGGTGGTTCTGGTTTGTATTCTAATTGATTTCGTACTTCCACATAGAAATTAGGTGTGTAGGGTACCATCGATACTAGGTACTGTAGATTAAAGGAGGACATCACACACAAGGTGTACGTCACAACGCGACAACGCTCGAGACCATGGAATTTCCCCTCACCAACCAATTCTTGACGACGCCGTAGGAGCTATGGACAATGACTTTCAAAGAAGAGAGGAAAAAGAAAAGAAAAGAAGTAATAAGTCATCAGATAAGAGACCGAGAAATGACAACATTTACGCCAACTTGAAAAGGCATACCCCAACATTCATAAGCTGACTTGGGCTTTCATGTGCAGTAATGAAAACCGACAGAGAAAACAATGTAACAACAAGGAAGACTAGCATGGCTGCAGATTATCACCTATACGTAGGTTTGAGGCGCCATGCCACTTTGCGATGCACCCGCGACCAGCGCCTGGCCAGCCTCGTTGGCTTGATCGATGTTGTGGAAGTCGAGGATTTCCGAGTACCTGTTCCACCCAAAATTGTTAGCACAAGGGTGAAAACCAATCCAAAGTCTGCATGTTCAAAACCTACATCATGATCTTCCAAGTATCCACGGGCAGATCGGCATCGTTGAAGGACCAGTCGAATTTCTCTTGCGCAACGGGCTCATCGGTGGGATCGTGGTAGGGGGCGAGGTATGGGTGAGCCAATGCCTCGTCTGCGCGAATGCGCTTCTTCGGGTCAAACACTAGCATCCGCTCGAGCAGATCCACGGCTGTAAAGAGGATGGTTAGTAAACTTGTGAAAATCGGAGGAACCCGGGGAGAGTGGGAGATCGGAAGTATCACGTACCATCGGCATCAGCGTTGCGGAACTTATTCGCCAGATTTTGGCGCTCGCGCTTAGGAAGAGACTTGACAAATCGCAGAGTCTATACATGAATCGAACGAGATTAGCACATCCGGGATTATCGCCAGAGTAGAAAACCCAAGAAAGACTCACGTTCTCGCTGCAGATGGTCTGAATCACATCATCTGGGGGCGTACCCAGCAGCTCCGTAATGATTGAGAACTGGTTGACATGGTCCTTTCCGGGGAAAAGCGGCTTTCCCTCCAGCATCTCAGCGAAGATGCAGCCCGCGCTCCAGATGTCGACCTCCACGTCGTACTTTTGCCAGGTAAGCATGATCTCGGGGGCGCGGTAGTATCTCGTGGACACATAGCCGGTCATTTGCGGGTCCTGGATTCGGGCCAGACCGAAATCGCAGATCTTCAAGTCGCAGTTTTCATTAATGAGGATGTTGCTGGGCTTCAGGTCTCGGTGGACCACACCGGCGGAGTGGACATATTTCAATCCACGCTATAACAAAAGGTTCAGTATTGATGCGAGGGAGGATCGAACTATCGGCTGCGAGACTTACGAGGATCTGGTAGAGGAAGTACTGGATGAATTGCTTCTCCAGAGGGCGAGAAGTCAAGAGGCGGTGGAGATCGGTTCCGAGGAGCTCAGTGACGAAGTAGCTGCAGTTATATTAGTACCGGTACTGGTGTGTCGCAAACACCTGAATTGTTAGACGTACATGTCTTCGAGGGGAGAGATAAAGATGTCGCTCAAGCTGATAATCTGCAAGGGTGGTCAGTTACGTTGTTGGCGCGCGCCCGCGGGGTCTCGACCGAGGGGGTGAGGGGTAAACCCACGTTCTCGTGTCGGAGATGCTTGAGCAACTTCAGCTCGCGGTAGGTACGTTTAGAGAGGACCGGAGTGCTGAAGGGCTTCATGATCTTCTTGACAGCGACCGGCTGGCCGGTCAATTGGTCTCGCGCCGAGCTATCGGGGTCACATTCCGGTCAGCTGTGGGATATCTCTCGCGGGGCGGCGCGATGAGCCGAGCAGGGCTAGAATTAATGACATACCAGACGAGCCCGAAGGCGCCCATGCCTACCGGCTGCAAGTCCGTATACCTAGAAATTCGAATGTCAGCAATCAGAGTCTGAGGAGTCCAAACATTGAGGCTTGGGGCCCTGCGTACCGGCTTGTGATCTCGAAAGTCGTGCCGAAGATCTGGGAGCGTACGAATTCCGCCATGATGGAGAATTAGATGTTAAAGAGAGACAGAGCGCGTCGAGTAAAGAGAAAGAATTTTTTTTTTGGAAAAGGTGAAGGCTTAGCAGAGAGGAAAGGGGTACGGAGAAGTGGCGGGCAGAGGACCGGAGGACCAGAACACAATGGAAGAGGCAGAAGGTGATCAGAATGGACCAAGAAGAGGATGTGGGGAAGGGCCCTTTCGGTGAAAAGCGCAGAAAACAAGGACGATGACGTTTGCGACCGGCGGGAGGCAGGTTTCTCTGTGGCTGACTAACCCCGACGGGGGTTCTGGGCTTGCGTCCTTGTTTTGAGTCTATTTCCTGGTATACTTCTCGGGAGGTTCCTGAATGATTAACTTTTCGAGAACCTATAGGAGGCTGGTTCTTCCATTGCTGCTCTCTTAAATTTGATAACAGTCCATGTATTTGTGTGTGTCTGTGTCTGTGTGCCCTGGTGTCCCATAATCTCTACCAGTGCCAGCACCTACTCAAAGTCCCTCGAGCCTCCCCCACTCCACCACGCGGCGCCCTTGGCCATTCTGGCCAGACCCGGGTCGATGCTCCCGGAAGAGGGTTCCCAGCCTACGAACCGGATTCCTCTCGTTTTCCGCACCCGATGACTGGCGATCAATTGATGTGCCACCAAACTATACATTTACAATATACGCAAGATAGATATAACTATATGCACTTACACATCTGCAAATGCCGTGCAATCTCGACCCCGTGACCCAACTATATAAGGTGCAGTGCGACCCTGGTCGTCGATAAGGGGACAAAACCTTGGACAACTGCTTCCCTAAACCTGTCTGCCTCTTTTAACCGCGCTTAGCTCGCTCGCCCAACACACACACACACACACACACACACTTGCTGTGTTGTGCGGCTGTCATTCGTGGCGCATTATTTGCCCCGTTGGTACTTAAGTGCGCCTCTCCTCACATCTCATTCCCCTCATTCCTGTTTCCGGCCAAGATAATTAGTCTCCTACTATCCTCCCTATTACTGTGCTTGACTTGAATTGGGTGTGTGCTAATTGTAGATAGCCTCGTGGCTATTCATATCTACCTAGTCTGGACTAACTTCCGTATATTTCTGCCCCTCACACATACCGGATTCTCTTATCTGCTGCCTCCACTCTGAGATACCTACTGCGTTGGAGGCGGAGTGACGTGGTGGTTGACCGGTTCCTTGACATATGACTATGTATAGAAAAACATTTTCATACAATATCAAAGCGGACTAAGCCTCTTCGCCAATTGTTCATTCCCATCCAATCCATAGCCGATTCCAAGTGGTGGTCACATATGTCGGGCACCACAGACTAAGATATGTGAAACAAAAGCAAGCCACGCTACTGCAGGGAATGAAGAACAAACAAAGCCCTTTCTGATCTATGAAAGGATTGAAAGGACAGGGCTGCATCATGATTTAAACTCTACTCGGGTCGAAAGCGGAGACTACCTAGAGGGTTCTTCCAGAGCTAGTCCTAGAAAATGCAACAAGTCGTTTAACAACTACTTCCAAACTACAGTAGGAGGGGCAGATCTCGAATATATTTCTATACTAGCCCTTGTCCTTCCCTCCACCGAGTTTTCAGGGTCGGGTACTCTACACCGCACCTTGCGGGTTGAAAGTCTATACGTACTAGGTAGCCCGCGGGTGAGGAGCAATGCGGTGTACCTCTCCTGGTCAGACATGTCAGTCAAGATTTATGTGCCTGAGATAGAATACCGACCTACAGGTTCAGCGCTGTGGTATGCAAATAATACAGTAGTATCCATTCTATTCTTGTCTACGGAGTATTCTTGTCTCTCTCTCTCCGCCTGCAGAACGTAGAGAGGCACGTGAACACGTGAGTCGAGATATGATTACTGTACCCTTTGGTCCTCAAAGCCTTGCGGCCTGAGGCCATTCACCCCCCATGTGCGTCATGACTCTCCACTCTGTAAAGCTCCGCTGGGTTTGGGCTGGGACGCTATTCACTACATCCTTTTCGAAGGATGATTGTACCCCTCACTAGAGATCATGACTCCAGAAGTGACCCGGTGATACCCGTAATACAATAGTTCCGAGGCCATATCACATTGCAAGAAATCATCCATCCCCCTTCGCCCTTCATCAAAGAGTGAGGCAGCGAGGCGAACAGGGCACACACTGCCTCCCCAGCTAGGCAACTTTAGGAGAGCCGCCGCAGTAGTTAATTAACTCAGTGCAGTAGTGTAGTTATGTAATTAAACCAGTTCAATCTGTCAGAAAAAGGAACCATGATCGAGGGACACTTGTGGCGCCCCAACCCTTACCCGGACGAGGATCCTTGGCTTCCTTGCACCTGATGCCCTTGTCTGGTCTGGTCAGCCCTTTCGAGTCCTCTTCAACTAGCCCCTAGGGGCCCAGAGCCCTTTGTGAAGGCCTTACAGCCTTCCACAGCCTTGGCCGTGGCTGTGATAGGAGAAATGACCTTTTCTACAAGGCCAACCCCCTAATAATAAAACACACCCGTATGGCGGAGACTATAAAGTATGTAGGGACCCTTATTGTTGGGTATTGAAATTTGTGCCAAAATTACCTTGGCCCCCAAGGCCTACTACAAATAGTAAGCCCAAGTGTCTGGGCGAAAGTTTGGAGCCGTGAGAGAAGAGAAAAAGGCAGTCCAAAAATGGAGTATACGGCGTAACTTGTAGAATAATGTATGTTTAAATCTGGTATACGGAGTACGTGCTACAGTGCCGATATGCGGAGGACGCTGGAGGAGTGTATAACTCAACGGGCTCTCCCTTAACGATGGTAAAGTCGGTATATAGCCATACGGAAAAAAGTGCGGGCAATACAGGCAATACGGGGGGATCAGTGCCACCCCCCAGGTAATTGGAAGGAAAAAGTCGGTTCTTCGGAGTTTCCCACCCTGAAAGTCCAGCTGGCCTGTTACAGTACTCGGGCGTGGAAAGCACCCTGTAATTACGGGCCCGATGTAAGCTCACCCATACACGTTTCTTACCCCCGTAATATCCCTCCTGACATCTCCACTCCCCCCCCAGCATGACGATGGTCGCACTGACTGGAACGACTCCTCTTGACACTTCTTTGATCTCCCTCCACCGTCGACTCCGATCATCACCATCCTCCCCTTCTCTATAAACCGACTCTCCGGACTCGAGGCCTGCCTGGCAATCCGTTCCGTCCCTCGCGAGCCTTTCTCCGACACCTTTTACGACTCTCTCTCAACCTCCTCTCTCGCTCTCCGATCGTTACCCCCCTCCCCGCCTTTTCACACTCACCGAAGTATAACCCTCGCGATTCGCTGCCTGTCGCAAGCCTCAAAGATACTCTCCTAACCTTGGTTGGCGCCGAGTCTGATCACCAGCATTGTGGGTGGCCGTCTTCCCCAACCAAGCGAAGGCTGCGGCCATCCCGACGGGCTGACCCCGATCGCTTCCGCGCACGGCACCCGGGACTCGGTCCCTGTTGGTTTGGCGATTTTGAACGACACAGCAAGGAACTCGAGCATATACAACAATTCACCATGGGCTCCTGTTTCAGCTCCGAGTCGACGGGGGATGCGGAACAGAAGAAGAAGAGCCAGATGATCGACCGGAGGCTCGAGGAAGATCAGCGACGGCTGCGTAGGGAATGCAAGATCCTTCTGCTGGGTATGTGATAATTGCCGCGCGGTCTATTGCGCATATGACCGGCTTAAGTTGACTCACAATGGCAGGATCCGGCGAGAGTGGCAAGTCTACTATCGTCAAGCAGATGAAGATTATCCATCAAAATGGCTACACCGTGGAGGAGCTGGCTCTGTACCGGTTGACCGTGTACAAGAACCTCCTCGACTGTGCCAAAGCCCTGATTGATGCATATCACCATTTCTCCCTTGAACCGTCTAGCCAGAAGGTCAAGGACTACATCGCGCTGCTGGAAGAATACCATGTGGATCCGGACCCCAATACTCCGCTAGATGGGAAAATCGGCGAAGCAGTCACTTACCTCTGGAACGACCCATGCACATCAACAGTCTTGGAACGGCAAAATGAATTCTATTTGATGGATTCTGCGCCCTAGTAAGCTTCCGACAATCCGCGCCTTCCCCCCCGATCGCGAGATCTACCGCTGACTGGTGATTAGCTTCTTCGAGGAAGCAAAGCGGATAACAGCGCCGGATTACATCCCCAATGTGTCCGACGTTCTCCGAGCACGTACCAAGACTACTGGTATATACGAGACGCGATTCACGATGGGACAATTGAGTATACAGTATGCGCTCGGATACCTCCCAACCCCCTATATTGTGGGTCACTAACCGGCTTTTGTAGCATGTTCGACGTCGGCGGCCAGCGCAGCGAGCGGAAGAAATGGATCCATTGCTTCGAGAACGTAACCTCAATCATTTTCTGCGTCGCACTGAGTGAATATGACCAGACACTGCTGGAGGAGAGCAACCAGGTAAGGCTAACCGCTAGCCCCACCGCACCCTATCCACTTCGAAGGCTCACGGTTACCCAGAATCGCATGATGGAGAGCTTGGTTCTCTTCGACTCCGTGGTCAACTCTCGATGGTTCATCCGCACGAGTATCATTCTCTTCCTGAACAAGGTCGATTTGTTCCGCCAAAAGCTACCCCGCTCTCCGTTGAGCAACTATTTCCCAGACTACTCGGGCGGCAACGACGTGAACCGCGCTGCCAAGTATCTTCTTTGGCGGTTTAACCAGGTGAACAGAGCTCATCTGAATCTATATCCCCAGTAAGTTTCGGGCACCAGATTTTTCGCCCCATATCGAAGATGCGCCTTCTGACCATATTATCCGTTTTCAGTCTCACCCAAGCAACGGACACCACCAATATCCGACTGGTCTTTGCAGCGGTCAAGGAAACCATCTTGCAGAACGCATTGAAGGATTCTGGTATTCTATGAGCTGCTGGACACTCTTCCGAAAACCAAACCGACCTCGTCCCTTATATCCTCCCACCCACATACCTCTCTACCCTCACGATACATCCGAACACCTTCACACATCTATTCAATTCTTGAAACTCGTCCTTGGAATACCTGAATCTCAAACAGTCTCTTATGGACACTTCACCTCACCTCTTACGATCATCCAAACCTTTTCTCGACTACCCATTTACTCGATTCTTATTGCTGGACTAGCTGCTGGCGTTTACGGCGCTTTTGTTATCCCTCTTTCTTGAATTATTTGCCAGGCGCTTTTTAGGTGATACCCCCACCCTTTTCGGTATCTACAAGGAGGTTTTTGGTTTTCTCCCCTTGTCACCGTGGCTCCTCCATTGCGCCCTGGAATTTCAGGTAGTACCGTGAACAGACTACCTGGTACCTGTATATGGGTTTCTTTTCTTCTTCGCTGTGGCTTCAGCCTATAGCTCCAGCTTCAACCCGGGACCACAAGTTACTTTCAACCTCAAAATTCGCTGGGACCCTCCCATCCCTACCTGTCTTTGGCGAGGATCCCACGCCAACTCTTGACCCTCACGCTTTTTGTGTTAGTGGCTACCAGCTTTTCCATATGTTATGAATGGGTTTCGACAGTTGTTCTTTACCGGCTTTCTTGTCTAATGCATATCACGGCGGATTTACCTTGTGTGATTTGATCCTTGATCCATATCTCCTGGCCATGCTTATTGCTTTTGATGCTTCTACTACTATCTTCCTTATCTTTTTTTGTGATACTTGCCTTTTTTCCTACCTTGGCCGCGACCTCAGCGCTTTGATGCATGTGATGCTTTCTTGTTTACACTATATCTATTATCCTCCCACTGTATTCTTTGAGGGTCTCTTCAGCGGCAAGTTGATACAACTTCTTAATGGTCTTATGATCTTTTCCCTGTTTCTCGCATAGACCACCAAGTGGAGGAGGTCTCTTGATGATCTCTGGCGTCGAGTCCGGGATATTCAGAGAATGAACGGTGTCATTCCACGGCGCTCGTTTAGGTATCTTAGCTTCGAGGCCATTGAATGAGATCTACTGCCATGCCATTCTTTCTATCTTTCACAGCTCGTAATATAGGGTTATACTACTAATGCACAGACATCTGACAAGACCCACGCTATTGAGCCCCGCCATATCCGGCAGCATGACAGCTGACTCCCACCGACGAACTGGTCGGCCAAGGGGGTGCGGTACCTTTTTCTTTTATTTCATCCATCAAGGTTTCTGGTGAGGGGAAGGATGGGGCATTGTGTTTATTGCGATTGTTGTCGTCAGTGGCTGACTCCTGCAGCTGGTCTCCCCCGCGCCGAAGAGCGGCTGAAGCGTACATGAGCGGGCATTTTGGCTTTCAGTTGGGCTGAGTAAATTGGGAGCGCGTGATAGAGTTACTAATTAACCGTTCACCGAATAGATGGACCTTATCGCCTTGCCCGAGAAGACGTTGCGCAGCGGGTAACTACTAGTAGTAGTTAGTGGTGGAGTAGAAGGTGGATGCCGTGGCATGATCCGGAGACGGTCACGGATGGTCGGGGATGAAAGCAGGGCAGGAGAATGGGCGAAGATGACTGAGACCGTACCCCTGTCTGTACTCTGTACATAGTGTACGATGCATAATTAAAGGCACGTCGTCAAATAGGTCTATCTTATTCGTTGATAGGAGGGGTTATAGTGGTTGGTTGCCTTGTGCCTTGAATGTGATGTGGTGATGGTTTAACGCTGGTTAGAGTGGATCGTCCCATAGATCGAAGCGTCATATATACCGATCGGAACCGCTCATTAGGCTGATATTGTAGATAACGACCGTGTTAGGGGCGAGACTGAGTGCAACCTTCCAATCGGAATCATCATGGTTTGATATTTGAGCATTTTGTTTTCCCGAGTTACTGCTGCTAAGTACTCCGTAAAGTCTTTGTCGGGTTGCTACAGTAGAGAGAGAGAGAGGAAAGCAGGAAAGTCGAGTTCAAACAAGCCAATCAGGGAGGAAAACTGCGAAGGTTGGCCAAGAGTGCACGGACGCCGTTAGCTCGGACAATAATAGGATCGTAGTTACTGTACTACTAGTATGTAGACCTTGTATAGGTCTAGATGTACTCCGTAGGAGTGGAGTACTGTACTTACTACAGTAGGTGACTATGAGAGTACCCCACCAGAGCTCCCAGAGCTCTGGTCTGATCCATCATCATCCATCATCCAACATCTGACCCGAGTCGATTAGTTCATGAGTCCATGACCTTACAGTACCGCATTCTCACGTAATATAGTGGGATAGTTAGATAACAAAGTATAGTTTTAGTATCTTTAAGTTACTGGAAAACCATATTGTCAGCTTTGTATCTATACTATCGAATAATACTACTATCTCTAGCTAAGCTCTATGAACACACCACTCATCATCCCTCAATCCGGCGATGGGTCTGGTCGCTCGGACAATGTCTCGACTGCTGCACTTCCCCAGCTGATAGACGTTGCAGCATGCATGCATTAGGTGCTCCGTGCTCCGCTGTGATCAGTTGTTGCTGGTTACTCGTTACTTCAGTAGCTGCTCGGTGCTGAGTTTCTGGCCCGTGGCCCTTCCCTTGTTCCTGGTCCTTCCCTCCCCTCTCTTCCTCTTCCCCTCTTTACCTGGTGTCACCACTCAAAAACCCCCCTCTTTCCTCCCCATCCTCTTTCTCTTCACTTCACAGGCTTTTTCTGGGTTTCCAGCCTCCAGTCTGTTCCCACAAGCTTTGAGACCGACAACCTACAAACACTGTCCCTGTTCACCACTGATCGTTGATCATTGACCACTAATCATCGACCATGGCGTCGTCGGAGCCAACTGAGCCCCGTCGTGAGCGCAGACCCTCCGTCGGAGCTCCCATTGCGGATCTCCAAGGTCCCATCGGCCCGGGATTCAGTCGTCCGAAGCATAAGCGCACTTTCACTGGCTTCGGCCCGTCCGAGATCAAGAGCGTGGAAGCGAGCATTCCTGAGCCACTGCGTGAGGCGTGAGTTTGGGGTTTTCTTTTTGTCTGTGAATACCTGGGGTGCTGGATGAGCTGACCAGGTGTGAATATGATGGCGTGACAGATGGCTGAAGCATGTACGTTGTTGTGCCTAACACCCCTTGGTTTGAACTGGGTTGACCAGGATGCTTATATGTGCCATACAGTCAGCTACCAAGTTTACTTCTAAGGATGAGTTTGAGGTTAGTGACCCTGCTTTGGGAGAAAGCTGCAGGATGAGTTGACAGCGCTTCGCAGAGAGAATTCGTGCGCCACATCGAGACAACCCTCGCCCGCTCTCTGTACAATTGCGATGAGCTGTACGTACACTGAGGTTCTAGACAGACAGCTCATGACAATTGGTTGATAACGAGGATGCAGCGCGGCTTACTCGGGCACCGCACTGGCGTTCCGAGACCGATTGATCATCGAGTGGAATCGGACTCAGCAGCGCCAGACATTCACCGACCAGAAGCGTGTCTACTGTAGGTATATGACGAATCCTTGAATGACTTCTGTCTGATATAAGATCTTCAGATCTCTCGCTTGAGTTTTTGATGGGTCGTGCCTTGGACAATGCGATGCTAAACGTAGGCATGAAGGATGTCGCGCGAGGTGGGTCATCTCTGAAGATCTGAACTACCTATCATGAAACCTCATTGACAGTTGTGTAGATGGTTTGGCTGACCTTGGTTTCCGGATCGAGGACGCCATCAGCCAGGAGAATGATGCGGCACTTGGAAACGGCGGTCTTGGCCGCCTTGCGGCCTGCTTCTTGGACAGTATGGCAACGCTGAACTATCCTGCCTGGGGATATGGACTACGGTACCGCTATGGAATCTTCAAGCAGGAGATTGTAAATGGATACCAGATGGAGGTCCCGGATTACTGGCTTGATAATAATCCATGGGAGTTCCCTCGACACGATATCACTGTGGACATTCAGTTCTATGGCCATGTGACTAAGTCCCATGACGAGGACGGCAAGATTGTTCACTCTTGGGAAGCAGGAGAGACAGTTCAGGCCGTTGCATACGATGTTCCCATTCCCGGATACCGCACGAAGACAACCAATAACCTCCGGTTGTGGTCCAGCAAGGCCAGCAGTGGCGAGTTTGACTTCCAGAAGTTCAATGCGGGCGATTATGAGAGTGCGGTGGCGGATCAACAGACTGCCGAGACCATCTCTGCAGTGCTGTATCCGAATGACAACTTGGAGCGAGGTAAAGAGCTTCGTCTCAAGCAGCAGTACTTCTGGTGTGCTGCCTCTCTGTATGACATTGTGCGACGATTCAAGAAGACAAAGAGGGCTTGGAGTGAGTTCCCCGACCAAGTCGCGATTCAACTGAACGACACCCATCCCACGCTTGCCATCGTCGAGCTGCAGCGTATCCTAATTGACGTTGAGGGCTTGGAGTGGGACGAGGCATGGCGTATTGTTACTGGAACTTTTGGCTATACCAACCATACTGTCCTCCCGGAGGCCTTGGAGAAGTGGTCGGTTCCATTGATGCAGAACCTACTTCCTCGCCACTTACAAATCATCTACGATATAAACCTGTTCTTCTTGCAGTTCGTGGAGAAGCGGTTCCCCAAAGATCGGGACATGCTCTCGCGAGTCTCGATCATCGAAGAATCGCACCCCAAGATGGTGCGCATGGCGTACATTGCTATCATTGGATCTCACAAAGTCAACGGTGTTGCCGAGCTGCATTCAGATCTCATCAAGACGACTATCTTCAAGGACTTTGTGAAGATCTATGGGCCCGACCGCTTCATCAACGTCACCAACGGAATCACGCCTCGACGTTGGCTGCACCAGGCGAACCCGGCGCTTTCTGCCCTGATTGCAGAGAAGCTCGGTGGGTATGAGTTCTTGACTGACTTGACCCTGCTGGATAAGCTAGAGGCTTTCGTGGACGACAAGAACTTCCGACAGGAATGGTCAGACATCAAGGCGAAGAATAAGCTGCGACTAGCCAGGCTCATTAAGGATGTGACTGGCTACTCCGTGAATCCGAACTCGCTGTTCGATGTTCAAGTGAAGCGAATCCACGAGTACAAGCGCCAGCAACTGAATATCTTTGGAGTGATTCATCGATACCTCAGCCTCAAGGCTATGACACCCGAAGAGCGAAAGAAGGTGGTACCACGTGTGTCGATCTTTGGTGGCAAGGCTGCCCCTGGCTACTGGATGGCCAAGTCCATTATATATCTCATCAACAGCGTGGCAGCTGTGGTGAACAAGGATGATGAAATTGGTGATCTCTTGAAGGTCATCTTCATCGAGGACTACAACGTCAGCAAGGCGGAGATTATTTGCCCGGCCTCTGATATCAGCGAGCATATCTCTACCGCGGGAACTGAAGCCAGTGGTACAAGTAACATGAAATTCGTGCTGAACGGAGGCTTGATTATCGGTACATGTGACGGAGCCAACGTAAGTTTTGCAGACCTTCAGGGATTATTAAAATATTCAGACTAACTCTTTCGCAGATTGAGATTACTCGTGAGATTGGCGAGCAAAACATCTTCCTCTTCGGCAACCTTGCGGAAGATGTGGAGGATCTCCGCCACCGACACGTTTATGGTGGCTTCCAGCTGGACCCCCAACTGAAGCGTGTGTTTGACGCTATCAAGGAAGGCACTTTTGGCGATCCCTCGTCATTCACGTCGCTGATTTCTTCTATCGAGGAGCACGGTGACTACTATCTCGTCTCCGATGACTTTAACTCCTACATCGCCACTCATGATATGGTAGACAAGGAATTCCAGAACCAGGAGGAATGGCTGGCCAAGTCGATCACCAGCGTTGCGCGGATGGGCTTCTTCTCCATGGATCGGGTGACCAACGAGTACGCTGACAGCATTTGGAATGTCGAGCCTCTTGACATTGCGGATGAGGCCTGATGTTACGTCTGAGTTAAGATTTCTGTTACACTGGTTTTGAGACTACTTGGTTTTCTTGTTTCACCGTATTTTCTTTTGCATTCAAGTCCCGATGGCATAATTCTTATCTTTTCTACTCCACTGATGTCGATTGCACGTACAAGAAAGCATCCATAATTTCTCTGTATTTCATTTGACAAGGTCACGTCTATATGCACGCTGCAACAGTATTCCTAGAAATATTTTCATCGAGCATCGTAGTCACTGGAATGGTATGCTCAAACAAGATATGTAAAGGCTGGGACAAGGAGGAACACATGGACAGGGAATCTCACACCGACACCAAGCCCCAGGCCTGCGTTAAAGATAACACTAAAAAAGATAGAAGAGAAAAATAAGAACTGTCGGTATCTTTAGATCAAAAAGATCGTCGACATCAGAGAAACGAAAGGGAAAAAAAAGTCCACTTGACACGCTCAAGCAGTTGCCGTCTCATCACGCTCTTGGATGGTCGCTTCAACATGGGGCTTATAGTCGGAGAAGGTCTCCGGCCAAAGGAACATCTTCTCTTCCTGGGAGGGAGTAGCAGCGGCCATCAAAGTCGGCACCTATAAATAACCCAATTAGCACCAAACTCATCTCAATCCACAAAACCCACACAAGAAAAGATCAAGATAACATACCGCTTCCTTCGAAGAAATCCTCCTCCACATATTAGCCCGCGGGTTATACCGCACCGGCTTACCCACACCACCAGTCTTACTCTGATCCTCGCGACTAATAGCCTCGATCTCGCGCTTAATATCCGCAAACGTATCAAAGGGCGTGTAAGCAATATTATGCTCCTTGCAATACTCCTCGAGACGTAGGCCGCGACGCGCGAAGAGAACGTCTGCTTCGCGGGCGGCAGCTAGATCGGAGACGCCGTCGCCGATGAAGACGATGAGGGGCATCTCGTCGGGGAGACATTCGGATTGCGCTTTTGCGCGGGCTTCGTTTACGGAGAGGGCTTTGTCGTGGCCGAGTTCGGTGTCGTGCCGCCAGATGGGCTTCCAGGAGGAGCCGTCGGGGTGGATTATGGCGTCGTTGGCGACGATGTCGATTGCGGAGGCCTGTGGGGTTTGTGTTAGTATATATAAGATTCTTCTTGAAAGATAGATGGTGTTGGGGGTTGTGAAAACGTACCTCCTTCTCGCCTAGGAACGTATCCAATACCCGACGCAGAACGGGCTTCAAACCAGCGCTGATAACGTTGAAGGGGAATCCATTCTCAATGCAGTATTGGTGGAATTCACGGAAACCGGGGTCAATCTCGAGAGTCTTCTCCATGACGACGAAGCCATCGTCGAAGGGGACATGTAGTGATCCCCACATCTCCTCGGAGACCTCACGGAAAGACCGCTCGCCGGACTTGATTTGTTCATCGAGTTTGTTGCGGGCTTCTTCGCCGCAGCCGTAGTTGTCGAAGAGGATGTGGCCTGTATCTTGCATGAAGATTGTGCCGTCGAAGTCTATGTAAGGGAGGGTTTTGTTAGTAACATTGATCTATAAGGACGGGCACTTCATTGGAGAATTGGGGATTAAGGGTCCAGGGGCAAGGGTCTAGATCAATTGGGGGTACAGTATGGATGTTGCGCGGGGTAGGGCTAGATTGAATTGGAATGGATTGCATACCAGAGAAGATAATGATCTTTCTCTTCTGCGAGCCAGGTGCAGGAGCGGAGGGCTTCATGTTGGAGTTGGTCATGTTCAATTTGCGTGGTGAAGAACTTGTCTACCGCAGGAAGAAAAGAATTGCAATACAGAAAAAAATGGAAGTAGGTACAGCGGAAGTTATAAGAACCAGGGAAAATTACGTTCGGCTAGATGGAAAAAAACGACACTCTCGTGAACTACAATCGAAACCTGGGAATCGTGGCAACGCCCATAACAGGATAAGCCAGCGTGATGACGTAGGGACAGAATACGATATCATAGTGGGTCGGTGCGGGAAGACAATCGAACATGCACGCCGCAACGAGAAAGAAAAACGTGCCTCGGAAAAGGTTCAATCGGTGCCACTGCCGAGGATGAAGGAGTTGATTGGTAGAGAGACGGCGTTAGTCAGAGATTTGGGCCCGGCCAGCCGAGAGGGACTGAGAAAGTCTGCCAAAATTGGATCCCGAAGCCGACGGGGGCTCGGGATTGGCTGCGCTTGATGCAAGAGTGGGGAATGCTCGTCATTTTGCCAGATGTGCATGAAGTATGGCACCGTGGCATTTTGGGGTGGAACAATGGCTTCGTTAGGTTGAATAAGGAGTATATGTAGTGGTATACAATAGAATCACCCTCTAGATTGCTGTCAACTCCGCAACTCGTCGCTCTATTTCCGGCACGGCCCGTAGTTGCAGTTCAAGTTCATCTTTCTCACTGTACAGTTGGGTTAGCATAGAGTCCTTAGAGTCAAGAGGTAGATCGGACAGGGGTATATCATACTCTTCCAGCTTCATCCGTCGCTCCCAATCGAGTCCGGTGAAGACATAACCGCCCTGACCATCAAATTGTAGGATCTTCTTGTGATACTTCCACAGACTGCGGCGATGCGATACCGTCATCAAGGTGGTTCCCAGTTTCTTGGCCGTCTCGTACATGACCTTCTCAATCTCGAGGGTCACTGAAGAAGTACACTCGTCAAGAATGGCAAACTTGGGACGGTGGTAGAACAAGCGAGCCATGGCAATGCGCTGCTGCAGGCCACCGGACAACACATCGCGCCATTCTTCCTCGGCGTCCCAGCCACCAGGCCGATCGACGACTGACGCGATTTCAACCACCGACAGGATTTCATGGAGATCGGCATCGGTGATCCCCTTGGCGCGCATCTCACGTACTCCATCAGGGTAAATAACCTGCTGTCGCAACGTTCCTCGAGACAGATAGGGCCTCTGGGGGATGTAAAAGATGTCTTCGAAACGCGGTTTCTTGACCGTACCTCCGTACACTGGCCAGAGACCGCCCAGAATACGGAAAAGAGAGGACTTGCCGCACCCGTTCGGTCCGACTATGAGAAGATGGTCGCCGGGATGAACGGTGAACGAGAGCTTCCGCACCAGGACATCGCCGTTCGGCGAGACGATCGGAACATCGGTGAACTCGATAGACTCACTCTCCATGACCTCGCCACGACCAGAGAGAACAGCAGCATTCTCTTCGGTCGATGCTGAAGATACCAGCTTCTTCTCGAAACGACCGGCAACCAGGTCATCCATGACCTCAAGAAGGGATGAGACACGGGAGGTGTATCCGGCTAGCTCGGAAATCTCCTTGTATGAGAACATGAGACGACCAAAGGCATCAGATGAGGACAACAGCATCCGTCGGTTTGTAACGAAGCCTAATTCATATCAGCAGGTGTATACGTAGCACAGGAGAGACGGGGAACTCACTCTCGGTCCGATCTCCCATGGTCTGAGTAACCTGACCAGGGATCTTGAAGAAGACGGGCAAACTGCAAAGACCCAAGCCAAGCGCACCCCAGAAGTACTTGATAACAAAGTCTTCCATGAATCCATGATACAAACGCCGGCGCAGAATGCGATTCACATGCTTGATTAATGTGAAGTAACCCTTATCCAGGGTGTCTTTCTCGGCCTCATGGCCATGATACAACGCGACTTCTTCGCTATAGTCGATAAGCCTCGAGTGGAGGAAACGGAATTCACCTTCAAGTCGTGCCTCGTCTGCAACGTATTTGCCAAATGGCGGCGTCAGCATGCGCATCACGTTTGCTGACAGCTGCACCAGCAAGCTCATAATGAACAGCCCTTCTCCTCCGACATTCTTGGACAATGAGTAGTTGTAGATACACATGTCGAGAATCGGTTTGGCGAGGTTCGAGTAGAGCTCCGCCAGGCTATCGGAGAAGCGCGACACATCGACTGTGACGAGTTGATCGGGGTTCTTGATCCGGTCATCCAGGGCGGAGATGGCGTAGAATGTCATATTTGATAGGTACTTGTCGTGAATATAGTCTGTCAATCGCTTTCGGTAGCTGAGGGCGAGCTTGCATTGGTGGTAGGATAGCTGGGCGCGGGAACAATCAAGTCAACGAGAGGCTCTTCACGGTCGCATGTCGTGAATCCAGCCAAAAAAAGGGGATATAAACGGCCTGGATAATACTTACCATAGAGTTTGTAAATGTTGCTGGCACAGCTACAATCATCCACCATACCAGACCTAGCAAAAAGTCCTTGCCCTTTCCCCGCACCAGGTTGCTGACCAGTCGGCCGTCCAACTCGGCCACATACAAACTCAACAGAGTCCGCAGTATGAGGAAGACGCTATGGCTCACTAGGAGCCGCAGCTCCTTACTCCGCCATCCAGGGATGACAATCTTCAAGAGGCGAAGTAGGTGTTTGAAGAACTCCCGGTTGATCTCCACCCGCTTCTTTCGCGGTTGTTCCTCATCGCCGAGCGAGCTGGTGCCGGGCCGGCGGCGCAGCTCCACGTGCTGCGAGGCAGCTTTCTGTTCCGAGATCGCATTGTGGATTCGCTTGGCGAGTGCTGCAAAGAGCGCGAGATAGACCGTCCGGGAGATGCCTGTTCGGTGTCGGAGGTAGAGGGAGGTGAGGCTGGAGAGGATCTGCTTGACGGAGCGGTCGGGCGGCAGCAGTTTCGACTGTACGGCCATGACGACGCGATCGACTTGTCACTCAGCCAGAGTCGGGGCTGTACATGACCACTTGGATGGCGATAGAGAGTGTTGTAGAGGTCTATTTGTCGGATGAGCCGAAGATAAGGAGGTGGTCGCAGACTTGGAATGACGGAATGGGTCCCTTGACATGTGATACCCCAGGTTCCTGGGGAAGTTCAGCCGAGGAAGAGGAGGATCCATCCTCCTTGGCCTTCTCCACCACCGTGATGTCTACACTTTGGCAGCCTCTATCTCCACGACGAATATTATATTTTGCTACAAACTAACTGATTGAGTGAAATTCAATCTTAAGCTTCATTCGGGCAATAGTTTCGATTCAGTGGTCTCGGGTTGATCGCCTTTCCGGCCGCAACTCTGCCGCGACATGTACTCCTGCAACCTCGACAGGACATTGACGTTATTCCATAACTCTTCGCTGTCCTGAACATTCAGCTGTGGCATCCCAACCTGCTCGAGTGCAAAAGATGCACCAACTGAGCCGTAACAAGCCGCCTTGATGATACTTCCCGTCTCCAAATACCCCACAGCATACGACCCCAGAAACGCATTTCCCGCGCCAGTTGGATCGACAATCTTCGCATTCGGCTTCTCTCCTGTCATCGTGGTATAGAATGGGTCCAACCACGTGGACGGACTATTCCTGTTGCTGATGAAACAACCATTTTCACCAGCACGCACGATCACCGTGCCATTACCATCTGGGCCGACTCCATGATCCAACCATTTTGATGCTAAGACCTCGATCTTGTCCTTGTCGACCACATCTGAGTGCGGTTCTGAGAAGAGCTTCGCGAGCTCTAGATGATTGGGAGAAAATACATCTACCCAAGCTGCAGCTTCGAGACATGCTTCGAGGTTCTCCGGTCGACATGAAAGAGGAGCCGGTTCCCAGATTATCAGCGGGCGTCTTTCGATACCTGCCTCCGCTCTCAGAGCAAGAAGCCTGGACACTTGCGCTTTGAGATCCTCGGGGCCTGCTAGATAATGAAATGCCCTTGAAGCTAGAAGTGCTGTGTGCTTCAAGTCATCCACTTGGACCGCGAGAACGGGTGTCGTGTATTTGAAGTCCTTGGCTAGGCAGTGAATTAGTAGCAGAGGATGGAGGGTGAGAGACACCACATACGCCCGAATGTAGTATCTTTGTACTCCAGCAAGCCTCTAGTTGATGGTCTATCCGCTTCGTTTCTTATGGACAATGTCGTTCCCCAGCTTTCTAATTGTTTCTTCACTGGACTCGGAAAATCGTTTCCCACGTTGATCATCCAGCCCAAGGTGGGACTGGATGGCGGAGGAAGAAATAGTCGGGCACCAAGAGTTGCTATATCCATGATCAGTCTATCAGTTATTATACCAGTCCAACTTTGAAGGCTGGGAATTCACCGTAAGTGCCAGATCCCCCGAGTATATCGGTCAACGGTGGCCGATTAGGAAATCGGATCTCGTCAAGAACCACCGAGCCGAGGCTGGTGAAGGAAATGTTGGGTCCTTGCATGGTGGGAAGCTCAGTCATATCGACATCGTGATTAATAGCCGAATGACATTATATCTAGGCCATATTTATGCTTCAGGGAACACAAGTATTGAAGAGAATTGACTTGGATTAGAGCAGTTGTATGTTCACTCAAAATTGATGGTGGGGCACAACAAAGATGCATTGTGGCCGGCGGTGAACTTGGCCTTGACTATCCATTTTCAACCTCTCTACTCTCCTTCGTGTCCTTCTTTCCACTCGCTAGAAAGTAGCAATCTAACTCAATGCGCAAACCGGAAATTCAACCTGCTGCTTCCTTGATGCTCAGTGTTTTTGATATAATCGTTCCGTTCTTGTTCAGACATCGCATTCCAGATCTTATCCCGCCTCCGATTTTGGAACACATAGTATGCTTTCGCTGCGAGAAATAGCACGATTGCGAGGACGTTAATCGCGATCAGATTGCTGTTTCCTCTTCTGTATTTTGGCTTATCATCTTCTCTGTATATGAAGTACGCAGCGACATCTCCAGCTTGCACGGACATCTGTATTACCGGTTAGCATTTGATTTGAGTGTTCTCGCCTGGTAGCCACTTACATTGTAGAGTGCAGCTGCCACCGAGCGATTTCCGACGTTATTTGCGTTTCTGGATACCCATGCAACCACAATAGCTATTGAGATAGTCAGTATCTCTTATTCTTCTTCGATTTGACAGCTTGAACATACCGTGGCAATATGGGTAGCTTAGCAAGACGGTCACCACTGCATATGTTCCCCAGGCATTGGAGATCACATCAGGCCAAACTCGGAGTGCAATCAAGCAGGGAAGCGTCCAGAGAGCTTGGAACATGGCAACCAGTGACCACTGGTTCAACCGGCTGGATACCCAGGTGAGAAAAAGTAGATTGCCGATATGGAACACGTTCGCTGGAATCGTGAGCAGATTGGTGGTGAACTTGTTGAACCCAAGTGAACGAAGAGTAAGCGTAATGTACGAGCTTGGAGGTGATTGTGGGATATAAGCAACCACTCCGATAAAGTAAATCGGCCACATATTATAGTCCTTGATGGCGTTCCAGAGTCTTCGAGGAGTCACGGCTTGGCGGTTATGCATATCGCCCTTGGAAGGGTCATCTCGGAGGACGCGATTAGCCACGATCGCAACTTCGCGGTCGGTGAACCACCCATTGGGTCGGAACCAGGTTTTAGTTTGAACTACCGATGCCGGCATCATGAAGAATGATGCTAGACCGATGGAGAGGGTGATCAGCCCTTCGATGAGGAAGAGCCATCGCCAGCCGGCCCAGCCATGAACACCACTCAGATGGAAGACTGCGAAGGCCAACAGTGAGGTGATGATTGTCGTCACAGAAAGTGAGGTCCAGAAAAAGCTGAAAAAGTTGTTAGATAAGTTCGGTTCCTGGCGGGTCTTGATCATACCTCAAACGAATTGGAAGTTCCCGGGAGGTATAGAAATAAGAGAGCCACAACACGATATCCGGAATGAATCCACCCTGGGCAGGTATTAGAAAGTTGAATCATGATCTCAAGCTCAACAGTGGATTTACCTCGAGAATACCCAACAAGCTGCGTGTGACGAGGAATGTCTTTCGGTCGGTCAGGGCGCATTGTGAGATTGCAACCACCGACCATAGCACCATTTGAATAGGAATCCAACGATCCGGTCCGATCTTCTTTGATATTAGCTGTGATGGTAGCTCTGCAACGAGGAACGAGAGTCGAAAGACGATATTTCCGTAGTTATAATCTGGAAATTATCAGCATTGGTCAACAAATCCAGGTAACGATGAACGTTGAATGAAAATCATTCAGCGGTTCATTCGAAATATCTCCTAACTTTCGAGACCGAGGAATTCCAACTTACCATTTGTGTTAAGCTTTAGATCTGCTAAGAAAGTGTCTGAAACTGCCTGGACAAGGTTCCCTCGATCAACCTGAAGTGCGAAGAACATAACACACTGGCAAAAGTAATCAGTGATAAGCATTTTAGAAAGATTGACGGTTTCATGAGTTGGTGACATACAGCCCATAAGCAAATTCTCCAATCGAGCTTGCGAACCAAGAGCCTTTCTTCCTCCTCCGTCCATGTCAGGTTAGGATCAAACACATCCCGACATTCATATTGCGCTTTTTCGTATACCCCACGCCAGTACTCCGCGACTTCGGGGTCTAGAAAAGGGTTGTTCTTTTCGATACTTTCACCATTTGGTTCTAGAGTGCCATAATTCTTTGCACGCTCTTTTGGGTAATTCTCGCTCAAAGTGACCACTGAGGTGGACTTTCCGTCCTGTTGAACCATGATTTTCCAACCTCGAGAAATTCGCCTGATGGTGATTCTTGGGTTTTCTTATGCTTGGTGCTTTTGAGACACTCATGGAGACGCATGGTAATGGGATATTTTTGCCATTTATAGCTTCCTGCCGACGAAGACAACACCGCGGGGTGACATTTGGTGATATGGCGATAGATCAAGGGCTTAAGATGTGCTACATTTGACACTGAGAATATAGTTCTACTGTTTCAACGAGGGTCCAGCATTGCGTGCTCCGAAGCTAAATCAACAAATCCATCACCCCCGCACGGCTGTCAGGTGAAATGCCGTGTAATGAATCTTCAGATTGCGAAGATGTCGTTGATTATTATATAGTCTTGACACCTTGTTTTTTCTTGGCCGATGCGTGAAATGGGCCTTGTGTGAATAACCATGGCATTTTATACCCGCGGTTCAAAGCAGAACAGCGTAGAGACAGACGTCCACGGAGATATGTACACACCAAACAGCGCAAAGTCATCAGTTGTAAAGTATATTTTCGCAATCTTTCTCAGCGGAAGTCTTGGCTGATAGGCAATTTAATGCCAAGTATGATGAGATGGACAGTACAAATTGAAGCGTGGGATGACGCCATAGGAATCCTTATCTTGGCCTGCATGGCGCTGGCATTTATGGCAAGGTTGAAATCTCTCAAGTGCCGATATCTTTTTAATGGCTAATTCATAAAGTGGCGAATTATGTGGTGTCCGAAAGTCATATATGGGCTAGGGGTATAGTGCTAGTTCAAAAGTCTGGATCTAGACCAAGAAACGGCCCAACCAGATATGTTTGCGCTTCTTTTGCTTTAAGATCCTTCTAGCATTTTTGATGTCACAAATACCATTTCCGTGGTCTATCGTTCAACTAGTGACTGCTAAGATGATTTTGAAAATTTGTCCGGGTCTCAAACTTATGGAACCCCACTGTATACGATAACGGGATGCATACTTGTGCAATGTACGGAGTACTCTATGCTGACCAATGAAGGTGGTCTTGGGTAGCCTGACAGGATCCTCCTAAAAGTCGATCTCGTCTGATCATGATCATGGAGACATTTCAATGCTATTTATCGATCAGATAATATGTCCTATCTTGTGTAGTCCGAGATGTGTTCGTCCGTCGCTGACCCGTTGAACCAAACAGTCCGGCCGAACAGTCGGACAAGAAGGAGCCGGACGGACGAAACGAAGGCTTCCATTGCTACGGCCCAGGGCTTTCGTACACTATATAAAGACAACAACACATCGAATATAGATTGAAGTACAGGGCTAAGCAATATTCTTCGTTTCAGTTCATTGATCATGGTCTCCAAAATCGCAAACAAGAATGTACTGCTTATCGGCGGTACATCTGGCATCGGCTTCGCGGTCGCCAAACAAGTCCTCGCGGACGGCGCAAATGTGACAATCACATCTTCGTCCGAAGAAAGAGTACTCAAAGCTGTCGAGAGTCTTCATAACAGCAATCCGGACAGTACCTCGACAGTGCGCAGCTATGTTGCCGACCTCTCCATCAAAGACGAACTGGACACAACCATCGAACAGCTACTCAAATACGCCGCTGAAATCTCGCCAATTGACCATATTGTCTTCACTGCTGGCAATGTACCTCCAATGGTATCACTGGCAGAGGCTTCTTTCAGCGATTTTGACGCGTACCTCACCGTTCGTTTCTTTGGCGCAATGGCCGTGGGGAAATATGCGCCTAAGTACATGGTGTCGAGCAAGAGCTCATCGATCACCTTGACTACGGGGACCCAAAACAAGAAGCCATCGATCTGGCTGGCACCAGCTGTGACAGGATCAGTGGAAGGTCTGACGAAGGGCCTGGCTATCACACTAGGACCTATCCGCGTCAACGCCGTTTCGCCTGGCTTCATTCTGACGGAACTGACGGATCGACTCCCCAAGGAAATGAAGGAGGGCGCGATCGAGAAGTATACTCGACAGTCTCTCACCAATGATATTGGCTACCCGGAAGACACGGCTGAGGCGTACTTGTACCTGATGAAGGACTATTTTGTGACTGGGTCAACTGTGGCTACGAATGGCGGGGCTTGGTTGGTTTGAAGTGTATTTAAAGGGTTCAATTCTAGAAAATATGTGAAGGAAAAACATATGTACATACCTACACTTCAATGGCCTTCAAGAACGCTGAGCTTTCATGACCTTCAACCACCTTGGCAATGGGAGTAAGGTATGCCTCGGAGGCTTCTT
Source organism: Penicillium goetzii (assembly GCA_037043885.1). Classification (NCBI taxonomy): domain Eukaryota; kingdom Fungi; phylum Ascomycota; class Eurotiomycetes; order Eurotiales; family Aspergillaceae; genus Penicillium; species Penicillium goetzii. The sequence continues at coordinate 222,117 of JAWLST010000019.1, forward strand.
GGCTTTCTTGAAGTCGACGGACGTAGTATTGGGCAACCTTGAGCCAGTGCGCCTTTTCGCGCTCGCTGGCACCGAGGCCCTGCCAGACCCAAAGCCTGTTGCCAACGTCATATAGAAAGACGTCGTTGCCGTCGAAGTCCGACCGGTTGATTCGACCGCCGTCTTTGACAAGATCAAAGGACAATTGCCCAGATGCATCGCTGAGACGGAAAAGTTTGCGCAGATGAGCAGTGTCACCTGCTTCAGCGGATCTCTTCGCAAATGACCCGGGTCGAGGCGCTTGGAATGTGTGTTGTTGCACCTCCTTGCCTCCCAGCAGATCGACGATAATCTTCGACCGGGATTCAAGTTGCGATAGAACTTCCACGTCGATGTGCTTTGCTAGAGTCATGTCATTCACCACCTGCGCTGCCTTAGCCTTCTCCATTGGGCTGCAGCTCTTGCCCTGCCAGACCCAGATCTTTTCACCCTTGTCCAAAACAAAGACGTCTTTCTCGTCAAGGCTCTGCCATGTAGGCTCCACCTCGTGTACAATAATCGCACGGCCACCACCGGGGTCCTTGAAGATGCGGAGGAGGGTGAGAATTTCCTTTGGCTCTTCTGGCTCAACATGGGTGAACCCAGAGCGCACACCGCCAGACCGAATCTGGTAATGACGGAACAGGGACAGGAATTCGTCAGAGGGCTGCGCTTGCGTCTCGCGATGTTGAGTGGCAGCGCCGTGCAAGAACTCATCCAGCTCGACTGTCTTGTAGGCGGCAGTCCCGGCTTCATCCTGTGTAGTCTTACTTCCCAGCCAGAAAAAGATATCATGGGCTAGCTTCTCCTCGCCTTGTTGCTTCCCGATCTTGTATGAATGCAGCACAATAAAGCTGTCCCCGTCGTAGAATTCGCCGTATCGCTCCTTGGGCCAAGGGATGACCTCGAAGTTTTCGATTCGCCAGATGAAAAATCCCGCTTCTTGGCCGATCTGTCCATTGTTCCAAGCTGGCTCGGTCGCGGCGGAATTGTACTTGACACGGTGGTCGAGATCGGATCCAATCAGCTCGACATTGCTGTCCTTGATGTCGTACTCTTTCAGGTGAACCAATCCTTCGTGGGGTGCCATGTTGATATCGAATGGGTCAAGGGTCGTTTTGGAGAGAGGTATAGGAAGGGAAGAGGGAGTGAAGAGATGGAGGATGTTAATCGTAGCTCGTGGTGTGCCGGGTTGAAGGAGCTGAAGGTGGTGTAGCTGCGTCGGTGGAGTGGGGCGGGGGGCTGTGGCTGCGACAGCGGGGCAACCGGTAGCCAGCCAATGTGGTTGGTCAGGTGTCTATCCTTACCTACACGACCTATTAATAGTTGTTCTAGATGTGCTGATTGTTATAGGCGGCCTGTTATATGGCTTATCCTGTCGAGTTTGAAAGGGATAGTTGGCAAGGAGAAGGTATAGCTGTTGCAAGGGCCAAGCATATCGGATTGTAAGATACGTAAAATATTTGATACTGGAAACAAAGAATATCGGCCGCTTATGGAAAACTAATTGATAGAAAACAACCAAGTATCACTGTACTGCTGTTGGGGAGAATAGGAGTGTTTCACAGCTCATGCACAACGGACAGCTAAAAAGGGACTCATGATGATATCTAACGAGAGAACCAAGTATCGAAAAAGCAGGAAGCAGAAGAGAAGAGAGGAGGAGATGAGATAAATCCTGAACTAGGGACCTAAAGACTAGTTTGCAGCATGAAAGTCAGGCTCAGCCAAACTTTTGATCACCCTTTGCGGTAGACGCAAATAGCCTGGAGATTTTGATGCATCCCGGATACCAACTCCATTAGCTTTGAGGAAGCCGGTGAAATTGGACTCAAAATCCTCTCACCCTCACAGTCAGTAGCATCTGGTTATACCAGCTAACCAATTCAGTAGATCTATGCTCATGATTGGGGTACAATATTACTGACACAGTCATTTCGACCACTTGCTCGTTACCCAAAGAGGATAACTAGCTAGATCACTTCCCGGAAATGAAGAACTCGTCATTGACAGTGTGTTAGTATTTTGTCGCTATGCCGGTACATCAAAAAGACGATTAACTATTCCAATTGCCCCTGTCTTTGGTATATGAGGGTCTTCGCTTTCCACTCCCGCCAGTACCACGAAACTGGATCGAGTCAGGACAAATGCGACGATAGACTCGGCCCAATTATGATTGGTCAAAACCTTATCTTGGCTCTATAACAACAATCTCCCAATGATAACTCGGATTCACTACGGAGTACATACTACCACTACCCACCTTGGCGAGGCGGATTGAACGAGGTCATTTGAGCTTAGGTAGCGATCTCATTACAGAGCGAGATCATATACTCGGCTCAAATCTCCCTCCAGGAGCTGAATCAGCTTGCGATATGTCAGTGTACAAGAACGACAAGCAAATTAAATGTATCCACCTGTTTTCTCATTATTTGCCTAGCTGGGTTTAGCGCCGTAACAATTCCTCATTCAAGCAACAGTCTTGATGGAACTTATTGTTTATTGCAATTTGACATTGGCTCGGAGGACACCCATCTGACAGGACTCGGAAGGTTATTTAGTGAAGCTGAGATCCTTGTCACTTTGTTTGCTCCTCCTTTGCTGCATCCCCTTATTTAGCGTTTCACTGCTGCCTGGTGTCAACCTCGACTTATATGCGCATGAATGCACATTGCCGGTGCTACTTTCCCGTCCTTGGAAGTCATTTTGATTCTTTTCTATCGCCTCATCTTAGCCACGATTATCAGATACCAGTCTCAAAATGGGCTTGCATAGCCCCTTCTGGGGTCCCCCGAGCTCCAAGGCCAAGTCAGTACAGCAGTGCACTGCCCATTTTACGTCACCCATAGGCTGACACGTCAAAGCTTCTGTGAAGAAGTACGGGGCCAAGTCTCTCAGACAGTATTCAAATCGAGCCTACTCTGATACGTATTGTTTTTATTCTAGGATTACTTAGTGACAAAGTACATCGCTGAATTTATTAATACCCTAACGAATCTTACCTATGGTACATACCCGATGGCACTGACCCTAATTATATCTCAAAAGCCACATCTGACCTATCAGTGCTCTATGCAATCTATGGACTCCGTCAACTGCGACGAAAATCGAATGTCGATTTCTTCCGGGCTCTACCCTACTGGGGCTTGATGGCCGTTGGGATATGCTCTGGCATCTTTCACACTAGTCTCCATTATCACACGCAGATGAGTATGGCTTTCGATTTAGGCTTCAAAGACCGAGAAACGCTAACTCTGTGACTAGTGGATGATCTATCTATGCTCTTCACGACAACTCCAGTTCTCCACCGAGTACTAACAGTCAATTCGGGCCGCAGAAACTCGAAAATCACTGCGATCATCTTAGCTTTGGCTCTGGCACTTATTGTCGCCTACCATATGGCAACGGATGAGATCATTTTACACTCTTTGACCTTTGTTGCTTCCGTCTTTATCATTGGTGTCCGCACTATTCAATTGATCAACACTCGAGTTTCAGCCAATTCACTCGCACGGAAACAAGTTTGGGGGATGGTGAGGTTTGGAGCTGGTAAGATATCTTTACCTGACATGGTATGTATCGCTACACTTGCTAAGTAAACTTCCAAATAGTCATTTTCCATCTCGGGTATGCAGTCTGGATTCTTGATAGATGGGCTTGCGGCTTTTTGAGAAGCTCTCGGAGAGCTATAGGGTTGCCTTGGGCTTTTCTACTCGAGCTACACGGATGGTAAGAATCAATTTACACCAAAAAATCCATTCCCCCGTCTAGGAAAGCCTGAACTGATTACTAAAATGCATTAGGTGGCATATCTTTACTGGCATTGGAGCCTACATGTTTATCGTGGTGATAGATTATCTCGTATCTGACGACAACCACTTGGACGTCGAGGAATCCTTTGCTTGGCCAGCTTCATGGGCTTCTCAGTCAATATTTGCTGGAACGGACTCGCCTTCGCGAGGAGAAGCTACGAAGAAGCAGGAATGATGTGAACGATTGACTGACAACAGTCTTGCAAAGTTAAGCCTTGTCAGGGTAGCGAACGTACCCGATCAAGTCGACCAAAGGGTCGATGGGTTTCAGAGACAGTAATCATATATCTGAATGGAACTTTTAGTGAGTGATATATTCTACTCGTACAACCGCTGCGGAGCCTCACTTTCAGCTGAGCTCTTAGACACTGCATGACAAACTCTTTTGCTCAGAACAGGCCTAGACAACTCCATAACAATGTTTGAATACCGGCTCCGCTGTCTTGGGTCTGCAGACACGTAGAACTCAATCATTCGTAGACCGGCTTTCAGTTTACTGATTAAGAGATTGCCTAGACCGGTCTAGACAGACAAGTCAATTGAACGTTCGAGACCGCAGCCAGGAAAAGGCCAACCTTCACAGGAAAACTTTTCACGGGGAGTTCCTGATCGGGGTTGACAGAGGATCTAGATCCCGGATGCTAGATCGAACTATGGGGCTGTAATTAAACAGTTCCCAACTTTCGATCATTGTTTTGGTGAGATTCTGGATTGTCGTCATGCAACCACACTTGCAACGCCTGTCGAGGCCCTCAAGTCGACTCGGTCGACCGTCAAGGGTCTTGAGGGTCCTTGTAAAAGCCAGGCGATCAAGGACGTGGCGGGGCTTGTAGAAGTCGTCGTCACATAACCAGACAATGAACAAAGGGGCAAAATGATCTGGGCTCGTCTGGACCATAAGTCAACGTTTGGACAGCGTGCGCAAGATGCGTTTCAGCATAGCCATGGAATGCTGCCAGAATAATTCCATCTGTCCTTCACCGGTTCGCGGACGGATTGATCCTTGGTAGAGAACATTATTCTCAATAGTACGCAAAGCACGGAGTATAGTCTGTCGATTGTTCCTGCCTTTCTCCGTATACAGTCGACAGAAACTTGACCATTGGAAGTTGAAGGAATAGAGTGCCGAAGCCATATGAGGGATCCACCAGTGCCGGCTGAGGATTTCGATGAAGCCGAGCTCGGCACCCGTTTGGGAAGGAGACTTCCGCGCTCAGACCAATGATCGTTCTTTTCGCAAAGTCACGAGTCTTCTACAGTAGAAGGAATGGGGATGATGCGAAAGCTCGGGACGGCTTGAAATCTTCAAGGTCGCTAAGCGCCTGTTGCCACAGGGCATCATGTGTGGCGGGTCTATTTTTACACTGGTGAACACAGAAAAGATCCAGAGATGATGCTGTACGGACGTAGGATGGAACAAGGAGTAGGAAGGACATGTGGCATCGAGGCGCAGACAGAGACCTTCTGGCACAGCCTCAGATTCGCACGATGTCGTTCAAATTGCAAACACAAAACGACAGTGAAATTCGCATGGCACGTCTCAGCCCTAGGTGATATTTGCTGGAAAAGGGGCCAACCCCGGCCGGTCTCGTTTATCTGTGAACAAAGTTCTCGGTCCGTGATCCACTCGTTGAGTTCAGAACTTCAGACACAGGCGGTTATAATTTCTCCCGTACCACGAGAAAATTAGCGCGAGATGTTGAAAGCGAAGGTCCTGCGCCGCAGACGTCGAACCCTCAAATAAGGGCAGGGCGATTAAGTTTTTGCCCTTGCCACCACTAACTCACCGGATTGCCTGTATCGAGGACAGGATATGGAGTCGTCAGATTCAATAATCGGCAAGGTGTAGGTCGTAAAACCGAAGAAACGAAGAAAGGAAACTCGGCTTTGCAGTTAAGCTCGGCCGAGCTAACCAAATAGGGAATAGTCTAAGATCATGTGCAACGGAAGTCAGCCGGCGCCAAAAGAAGATAATCGCAAATTTGAGCAAAGGCCTCTCTCTGGCTGAGAGGAATTGATTCGATAGTCCAATAGCGAGGCTAGAGATCTTCCTAATTCTTGAGCCAGAAAAACCTTATTGCTAGATCTTTGCCCTGTCCACTTTGCCGAGACGACGGCTTTGGTGCTCTGAAACGATCATCTTCCGTGGTTTTGCCGACCAGAGAATTCTAGCCCTCCCAGCCCGAGGCTTGATGCCCAGCGCCTCAGCTTCTATCCATGTTCCATGGATAGTCTTTTGTTTTTGCTATGTACTTATTCATCGACACATCTAATCCGATCGTGAGGGGCTTTTTTACTCGTTTCAGGATTCAAGGGAGGATAGAAGCCGAAATCGGCCTGGTTAACCAGGGATCGAAGGTTGTGCACAACCTCGTTCATCCTAAGCTTTTCCGCAGAGGAGTCGTTCACTATTGCTTCCAGTACTAGCGGCCCATCAGCCGTGTCGATCGGGCCAAGTGGGCTACTACGACTGGTGGCCACCATTCAAAGCGCTGGATGCAGCCCCCGTTGGCTTAGTGTTGAGAATAGCCCAGTCTGGCGTTGAGATTGGCTTATTAGAGCGGCTGGTGATCCTCGAACGCAACTCCTGTATCCGTAGGCTGCACCGTACGTCCAGCAGCGCCCCTGTGTTCTGTGGTCTTGATAGTCATAATTGTAGATCGTGAGTTCTGCATTCCTCTGCCAGAGCCCCGCTGTCAACGAGGAATGCCACTTGGCCGAATGCGGTAATCCAGAACTTGTGGGTGATAAACAGGCACAGCCACCGGCGTCATGCAGTGACCTCGGTGAGATCTACTCTGTAGAGTCTGTACAGTAAGTCTGGAACGAACCACAGAAGATGCGTTCTCTAATAATAAAAAATGCATGATAATCTTGGAAATTCATTGCTTGATGTGCCAATCAAATGGAGTGGTTCCTGCACCGGTGGCCCCCCACTTACCAAGTTGAGTTAGAGATTCGGTTACAGGCGTACAGTACGGAGTACTGTACTTGTAAGTATGTACACACATCTTTCAGGCAGCTGTCAATAGTTCCACGACAATAGTCAAGAACAAAAGTGGAAATTGAATCGTAAATCGTGGTCTAGAGTATACTACTGAACATACTATACATAGCCCCTCTGTACGGAGTAACATGTTCAATAATGCCAATGGACCTAGATGCCGGAGTAAACAACAACCGTTTCAGCGCGGGTGGCAACCAGACCAATCAACTGGCTCGGAGCAGACAGCCCCGCTGAGTCAGCCCGGAGGACGCGCAAGCCTTTCTGGCCTGTTCGGCCCTTTGGGGCCTTTTGAGGGGGGGGGGGGGGGCCCTGGTGGCCCTTGTGGCTCTCCTCTCCTGATTTCCACTTTTATCTCATCCCTCCCCTTCTCCATCCCAGACCCAAGCATCCAAACTTTTTGACCGATTTGATCCCACCCCCTTCTAGAACCACACTCGCTCTCTCTCCTCTCGCTTCTTTTCTTCAACCCCCCTATTCTTATATAACCTGCCCCCTCCCGAAAAGCCCAATACTGAAAGGGGTCAGGTACCAACACCTACACATCATGACAACTCTCGCAGAACATCCTATGCACGCCACGGCCTCGCCGATGCCGATGAACACTACTTACGACCAAGACCTCGACTCCTTTATCAACTTCGATCAACTCGCATACACTTCCGCCGAGGCCGCCCGTCCCAAGGTTGCGCTCGCCAGCCAGCCGTCAGTCGCCGGCACCGAATACAGCGCCAGTGATGTCCGCAGCGCCAGCTTCGCTTCCAGTGGACAATCTCCTCTCGCCTTTCCCGCCCCTAGCCATCACTATGAAGAGCACCGCCAGCAGACCGGTCTGCCGCCCGGTGCCTTGTCAATGACCTACAACCAGGTCCCCCAGATGAACTTCAGCAACGGCGGCCAGGCTTATTCCATGAATGGAGATGTTTTCGCTGGACAGATGAAGCGCGAGGATACCACCTTTGACTTCAACACTGCCCCGGTTCGCAACCCATCCGAGATGGACATCGAGTCCGACGGTTTGAACAATGCCCCATATCTTTTCCAGGCTGGCCCTGGCAAGAACCAATATGTCGACCCCAACGCGCTCGGCGGCCATGAGCTGGCTCAGGCTGGTCCGTCCACCCAGGTCGGCCGCATGTACCCTGGCATGCATCAGCAGCAGGCTGCGATGGCCAAGGCCCAGCAACAAAAGCAGAACGACATGCTCCGTCAACAGCAGATGCAACAGCGCCGCACGGAGGAGGCTCCCAATGGCGCCGCTGTCCGTGGCTCCCGTCAGCCCGATCCCGTTGTTGAGGAGCGCATCTCTCGCCTGCTTCAGCAGATGCGCGCAAACGCTGTTGCCGCCGGCGAGGCTTCCCCCACTCCTTCCTCGGTTCTGCCTCACATGGCCAAGGCCAAGAAGGACGAGGCTGATATGGATGAGGATGAGCGTCTTCTGGCTAGTGAGGAGGGCAAGAAGCTCAGCAGCAAGGAGCGTCGCCAGCTGCGGAACAAGGTGTCCGCTCGCGCTTTCCGCTCCCGTCGCAAGGGTATGTATCACTCGACTTGCAATTGCATGTGGCTTCAGGCAGCTAACCATCATTTCCCCGCAGAGTACATTGGTCAACTTGAGAGTGAGATTGCGACCCGCACCAACGAGACCCACGAGCTGCGTCTCCAAAACCGTGCTCTCTTCGAGGAGAACGCCCGTCTCAACGACCTGGCCCGTATGCTCCTGGGCTCACCCCATTTCGCTAGCTTCCTGAACGACATGCCCGACACCCTCCCATCTCAATTGGCCGCGCCTCAGCAGCCTCAGCAACAAATCCAGCACCAGCAGGCTGCCCCCCAGCCCACCATGTCGGCCTCCATTCCCAAGGAAGCCAGCGCTCCTTGTCCCCAGGAGTTCCAGATGCAGCAGAACCCCCAGGTCACCATGGCTATGGTTCCCAACCAGGGAATGGACACCTCCATGATGACCAGCAACGGTTGGAACTCGGGTATTGACATGAACTACGGCAACGCTTCCGTCTTCGCAGTCCTTGATGTTCCCGCGGGCCCCGAGCTCGACATTGAGGCTCTGTGTGGCAAGTCATCCTCGCCCATGTCTAGCGAGAAGAACGAGGCCCCCGTCCTCGACCTGCCTGAGATCCCCGACCTGGATGCCCTGACCCAGAAGTCTGATGTCAGCTTCCTCGCTGGCTCCGAATCGGACCTCTTCGCTGACTTGCCTGCGACTTCCACTTTTGCTGATGACGAGCTTGTCTTTGACGGTATCCCGACGGAAAAGTTCTCCCCCAGCTACGAGCTTGTGGTGGATACCCCCAACGAGGTCACTGCCGCCGACAAGAACCGTTTGAGATCGCTTTGCCAGAGTATGCATGCCGCCTTTGAGCGGGTATCGTTAGCCACGTCCCACCTCCAGTGATTCCCCATTTAGCGTCCTACCTTTCTGGTCCCTTTTTCTTTGTATATCTGTCTATTTAGGTACTAGCATCGCCCTGTCTCCTTTTTCTTGTGTTTTCCTTCTCTTACATGGCCTGGTGATTCATACATCTACGCCGAACTGTCTAGCTACATCTTGCGAGCGATCGGGCTGGAGTTCTCAGATGTCCCCTCGGGAGTTTTATGGCGCTCATTCGTTTCTTATCATGTGTATCTCCCGGGCTGGGCTATGGGCTTTTGGGTGGAAATTTTGGTAGCGATTACTCGGCGCATACTATGACACAGCGAAATAAGAGCTGAAAATTGATATTGACTACTTTATGAATATGGAGTCACAGATGCTTGTAACCCATCGTAGCCCATGCTCTATTCAAGCTAATTACAAATTGACGAAAGATCTCATTGGTAGTTAAGCATTTTCCCCAGCTTGGCAGTGATGCTGATGGTTGTTGACTCAGGCGCTGAGGCGGGCGTGACGCAGGGATCTCCACCCAAAAAAAGTTCGGTTCGGCAGCTTCGCTCCGCATCAATTTATCCTCCTTCGTCCCGTCTCTCGTCTCTCATATGGGTCAACCTATGCTGCTTTCTTCCTTATTGTCCCCGTCTTCCAGCCAAATTGGCTTCCCTCAGTGCCCGCGGTAACCTCTTTGCCGCGGTTTCTCGCGCTGTCGCTTCGCGCGCGTTTCCTCGAACCTCAGTCTCAACGGCCGTTCTTTCTACAGCAGGACTTCACAACACCAGCAGCGTCCGACAACCTCTGAAACCCCAGCGAAAAGCTCGACCACCGCCTGTCAAACACCGTAAGCCCCTCGTCCGAAAGAGGCCAGCTCAGCCCTTAAACCCGCACATCGCCTCAGACACCTGCCTCATTCCTTATACTGCGCAATCCATCCCGCCTGCAGAGAGATACGTGCTTTGCGAGCCGGGATCCCTTGAAAACCCCGATATCAAAGACATTCGTCTTGACTTGAAAGGTGTACACCCGATGAAGGCCTGGTTTGAGGTTATCACGACGCCGACGGCCGACACCCCCGGTACGGTCGTCGGCCTCCACTTCCCCGACAAGCGATACTTGTTCGGTCAACTTGCAGAGGGAACACAGCGCGCGTGTACGGAAAGATCCCATAAGTTGGCTTCCATTGGCGACATCTTCGTGACGGGTCGGACAGAATGGGCCAATACGGGAGGCATGATTGGTGTTATCTTGACCCAGGCGGATGCGCTGAAATCCTCGAATGATGCATTGGAGGAAGGGAACAAGAAAAAGGCAGAGCGCAAGGCTGCAGGTACACAGGCCAAAAACAAGGTCAAGCAGTCTTCTAGCACGGAAGAGCTGAGGAAAATAAACGTGACTGTCCATGGAGCTACAAATCTGATGCACACAATGGCTACGGCTCGGCGCTTTGTTTTCCGCACGGGTATGCCTATCTACATGAAGGAGTACGACTCAGCAAGCATTGCAAAGCAGATTCGTTTCGACAAGGAGGACCCCTTTGAGAAGCCCACCTTCATTGATACGAACATCAAAGTCTGGGCACTGCCTCTTAAGCCGACTGGTGCTTCGCAAGTGATGCGTTCGCAAAGCCCGCGGAAGCGAAGCCTGGATGAGTTCCAAGAGACCGACCAGCAGTTGGATCAAAATGCGCAGAACCAGATGCTGAGACAGTCCATTGTCTCGGACATGTTCGATTCGGACTGGAAGATGGATGCGCTCATTGAGACCCCCTTGGCGGAGGTGAAAATGCCCGCAGCCCTCTTTGTACGCAATGTGGAGACTAAGGACCTTGAGCCTTACAAGGGTCCTGTGCCTGGTGACGATAAGGAATTGCCTGACATCAAGGTACTTGTTCGGAAGCCTTGGCCCGGTGCCACTGTCACTTCTCTGCCACCCACCTCTCCGTCGAAGGAGGCGGTCTCTTACGTTATTCGGAGTCACGATATCAGAGGAAAGTTTGATTCTAAAAAGGCCAAGGAGCTGGGTGTCCTCGAAGGTCCGGACTTTGCTCGACTGGCGAGGGGAGAGGCCGTCCAGACGCCAGCCGGCAACACGGTGACCCCGGATATGGTTTTGGGTGCGGTTCGGCGAGGAAAAGGCCTTGCCGTCATTGACGTGCCATCACCCGAGTATGTTGAGGATCTGGTCAATCGCCCCGAGTGGAATTCGCCCTCTGTAACAACCGAGCTCAAAGTCTTCATCTGGATTCTGGGACCGGGCGTGGGTGAGCATCCCAAGCTTCGGGAGTTCGTTGCGCGCTTCCCCGATGCCAAACACACCGTGTCTAGCGTGGACTATTGCCCCAACTACCTGGCATTCAACAGTGCTGCCGGGGCTGCTATTCGACTTGCTCGTCTGAGGGGGGAGAACTACCCAATTCCCGTTCATGACAATGTGACGGTCCCACAGGCCCAAACTGGCTCCCAACCGGGGAACATCTCGCTGGAGGACTCTCCATTCGAGCCTCTTCAGCCTGGGCTTGTTATCGACATGGAGCCGCAATTCGGCTTCAAAAAGAGCGAGGTTATAACCCCCTTGAATACTGCCAAGACTGTTTTCCAGATTCCACGGTCTGTTGAAAACCGGATGGAGGTCATTCGTACTCGCGTCAAGAAGCCGTATTTCCAACAACAACTAGCTGAGATGCGCAAGGACCTTCCTGGCGCTGATGTTGAGATTACTGCTCTTGGTACAGGGTCATCTTCCCCTTCCAAGTACCGCAATGTGTCCGCGACACTACTCCACGTTCCCGGATATGGTTATTATCTTTTGGACTGCGGTGAGAACACACTTGGACAGATCAACCGTGTCTTCGGGTATGAAAAGACCCGGGAGATTTTGCAGAACCTGCGCATGATCTGGATTAGCCACCTTCACGCCGACCACCATCTCGGCACAGCATCCTTGATTAGGGCCTGGTACCAGGAGAACTACGGGACGGAGTCTAAGCCGATCGAGCCGGAGAGTGACCTTACTAAGATCCTTCAGGAAAAGCGCCTGGCTGTTGTGTCCGATGAGATGATGATTGCCTGGTTGGAAGAGTATGCCGCAGTGGAGGATTTCGGCTTTGACAAGTTGATTCCCCTGTGTGCGCACCCCGACCCAGTAGGGCCTTCCATCATTACCAGGTTCAGCTACCGGCACAGTCGTAACGGCAACTCCCCCTATGGATTTCAATCTGGCGGAAGAACTGTACTCAACTTCAAGGATGGTTCCTCACCTCTGACGCCGCTGCTGAAGTCTGCTCTCGGTGTGGATGACATCCTCACTACTCGCGTGAAACACTGCAAGGGTGCCCTCGCCGTATCTATCGTCTTCCCCGATGGATTCAAGGTTTCCTACTCCGGTGACTGCCGACCTTCGGACAAGTTTGCCTCTATTGGCCAGGGTTCAACCTTGCTCATTCACGAGGCCACCTTCCAGAACGACATGATCGGCTCGGCTCTCGCGAAGCGTCACTCCACCGCGGCCGAAGCCCTCGAAGTCGCCCGCCGCATGGGGGCTCGCACCATCTTCCTCACCCATTTCAGTCAACGGTATCAGAAGATTGCCGCTATCGATCAAAATGCAGGCACAAACAAGCACGACGAGGTGACTTTGTGCGATCTTGCCGCCAAGGAGACCACCGACCCTGATATCCCCCTCGACGAGCCCGAAGAACAGCCGGCAAGCGTTCAGTCTGCCGCATACCTGCTTGACGACATTCACTTCCCATTGCCAGATCGCCCAGGCCTGCCGCGCAGCGACTACATCCCAGGCATAAACGCACCCCTCGCCGCGGCGATGGACTACATGCGCGTGAAGGTTGGCGACCTCGCTCTGGCACAGGCCTATGCCCCTGCCGTAGAGAAGCTCGTCGAACTTTTGGAGAGAGATGCCAACCATCAATCGGAGATTGCCAAGAAGGCTATTCGGGAGGCGGAGGAAGAGCGCAAAGCGAAGAAGAATAAGAAATTCGCGAGTAAGAAGGGTGTTGCTGCTGCCGGGGCTGCGGCTGCGGCTGCGGTCGCTACTGAGCTTGAGGAGGAGGAGAAGAAGAAGCCTGAGCCTGAACTACCGGAACACTCGGTGTGGAGTGCTAGTGAGAGTGAGGCTGGGTGGGAGACGAGTGACTATGAGGAGTAAAAGTCCGCAATCTTGTATATAGATGACATATGCCTCACTATGTAAGCACCACAGATTACCAAATAACCTTCGCATCCGATCTGAACTGCTATTTTCCACTCAACAATAATGTATGTACTCTGTACCTCAAATTGTCAGCGCGCCGCTTATGTCTTCGGGACCTCGGCATACCTCCCATTTCACATACAACTCCTTGCCAGGAAAAAAGCAAAGTGCATTACCTCCTATGCGATTAACAATGATTACTATAATACACAGTAGCAATAGTCATAATACTACTCTATATTCACATCAAATAGTACAATTGAGGTTCTATGTACTCCACACTGTAAATTCTAGATGCAACTCAACGGTCAACCCCCCACGCCAACAAGCGCCCCCTCACCGCCCCCCGGCCCACCGGGCTTGTCATCGCCGACATCGTCAAGAACTCCGATCGTCTCTCCTCCCTGACGTATCCACGAACGCCCAGCAATGACGACCCTTATCCCCCGCGAGGCGTACTCCCCCGAGGAGCTACAGCGCCTCTATCCAAAGGGCCTGAAGCTGCAATTGGTGCAAGTGGTGAGTTTGGAGATCTAAAATCCTAGGGCGCAGACCGAGTTGGGGTAGCTTAACTAACCGTCCGACCAACCCCCCGGCAGTTCTTGCGTCATGGTATGGTTTGATCTGAGCCATGTTTGCGTTATATGTTGCATGTGGATGGCTTGTTGGAGGTTGGATAGAGGCTGATTTATGGTTAGGCGAGCGTACGCCTGTTTCGTCGCGGTTTCAAAATGTATGTTCCCCCCCCCCCCTCGTCATAGACTGAGCTACTTGCTGTATACTGAGTGGTTGCTAATGCGCTGTGAAGACAGGCTTGAGTCCATGTATGCCCTCCCTCTTCTTTGATATTATATCGGACCGACCTTATAATCGAACAATTGGCTGATTCGCTGGGTATAGACTGGCCCTATTGCGGCGTCGCAAGACGCATGGTTCAGATGGCTGCCGGCAACCAAGACCTTTCCTCGTGGAATGGCTTCCAATGGCGGCGGAAGATGGAGGCCTTCGGCGATAATGATGAGGCGATTGTTGCAACCGGGCCTGGAGGTGAAATTGAGGCGATGTGGTTAGTACTTCCGAGCTGCCCCCGAGACAAACGAAACTATCCTAACTAATCATCTTATAGTACGCACGGCGAACTCACCGACAAGGGTCGCGAGACGACGTATGCACTGGGCACGCGTCTGCGCCACCTATACGTCGACCAACTCGGCTTTATGCCCAGCATCAAGTCCGATACGGAGGATATGTACCTGCGCGCTACGCCGATCCCCCGCGCCCTCGAGTCCCTGCAGCAGGCCTTCTGGGGCATGTATCCGACCAGTGCCCGCACACAAGATTTCCCCCCGCCCGTGATCGTCGCTCGCTCCGTGACCGAGGAGACGCTCTTCCCTAATGAGGGCAACTGTCGCCGGTTCCGACAGCTTGCTCGCCTCTTTGCCGATCGCGCTGCGGCTCGATGTAAGCTACTTAATTTGAAAATGATGGTCACGGCCTACTAACATATTTATAGGGAACGACTCTGAGCAGATGGACTACCTGAACACACTTTGGTCCAAGTACATGCCCAAGACCTCGCCCAAGGTGGCCGTGGATGCTCATCCCCGTCTCTCTGGCATTATGGATACTATCAACGCTACTGACGCACATGGCCCGGCAACTAAGCTCCCCTCGGAGTTCTACGACAAGAAGGGCCGCGCGATTTTGGATCGCATTGCGGTTGAGGAATGGTTTGCTGGTTATAATGAGAGCAGCGAGTACCGCAAGCTCGGAATTGGTGCTTTGATGGGTGATGTTGTTGATCGCATGGTCAGCACCGCTGTGGATGGTGGCTGGCGCAGTGAGAGCTCTGCATCTGGATCTGGTATCGCTGAGGCTGGCAAGTCTATCAAGTTTGCCATGAGCGGCTGCCACGATACCACCCTTGCAGCTATCCTGTCCAGCGTTGGCGGATTCCAGAATGAGAATTGGCCACCCTTCACCTCCTCGATTGCCATTGAGCTCTTCTCCCAGGCTCCTAGCAACAACGTCGATGCCGGTAATATGCTTGAGGAATTCTCCAACCCGCCCGTTTCCGCCAAGAAGCCTGGTGTCCTTTCGTCTCTCCTTGGTGGCGGCAAGTCGGCACCTAAGCAACCAGCTCCGTCCGAGACTGCTCGTACCCCTGTGTCATCTTTCCCCGAGGAGACCCGTGATACCCTCCGCAAGCACTACGTCCGTATCCGCTATAATGACCGCCCCGTGCGCATTCCTGGCTGTGCTGCTAAGCCTGAGAACCACCTTGCTGGTGATGACACCTTCTGCACGCTGGACGCCTTCAAGGAGATTGTCGACAAGTTCACGCCCAAGAATTGGCAGAGCGAGTGTACCGCCAACTTGGGTGCTGGTCTGCACGGCCCTAACGACGAGGCACGCTCTACTGCCGGTTTCTAAACTATTGTTACTGTATAACTGTGCTTTTCTGCCGTTTCTCATTATTGTGTCTATTCTTTTTGCCCGTACAGATATAAGGTGTGATTAATGCTTCGTTGGGATTGTGTAAATCTGCGAAAGACCACTACTAGAATACAGATACAAATATTGTTCTTTTCAAGTCTTGTCTCACTGCCTCTTGAGCGCCTTCTCCTCTTCTCTCTTCTTTATAGCCATCATCCTTCCCACCGTGGCATGCATCAACAACCACCGCGGCAGAAGTTCGAATGAGAGACCTTGCAACCAATGCCAGAAATACGCCCACACAATAACCTTGCCACATCCAACCCGGTCCAGCCCTGCTTTCGCCATGGGTCGCGCCAGAGGAACAAACAGGGTACTATCAACATCATACCCAGCAGTCTTCACCTGCCCAATCCGCAACCCCATCACATCCACCCCGCACCCCTCAGCAGAACATTCCGCTTCTAGCGCCTTCGTAAACGAATCCACAAACCCCTTCGTCGCAGAATACACACAGATATACGGCATCCCATACTGCGAAAGCGACGAAACATTCAACACAAGTCCAGACCGACCTTCCCCCTCCGATAAAAGCGGGAGGAGCACACGAGTGATTTGCACCATAAACCGCGCATTCTTATCAATCGTCGCGTCCACGTCGGCATACGTGAATGTCCCAAGTGTAACTGATGGCCTCGTCTCGCCGCCGACATTATTAACCAGGACACTTAATTTGCCCTGATCGCCGATGATACCGCGCACTTGCTGCGCAACATCGTCAATGCCATCGCTCATACCCACAACATCCAGAACCACGATGCCGGTCTTGCGCCCTGGGAAGGACGTGTTGAGTTCTTGCGCGCGCTGGACGAGTTTCTCGCGATTGCGTCCGTGCAGAATTACGTTGAAACCGCGGGAGCAGAGCTCTTCGCAGAAGCCGAAGCCGATTCCATCTGTGGCGCCTGTTACCAGGGCCCAGTTTTTGCCGGACCGGTTGTAGCGTGGTAATTGGCTGGGGAGGAGGTAGATTGTGGCTTGGCGGATGAATTTGTAGCCTAGGTAGGAGATGGTTGCGAGGCCGATTGTGTTGAGGGTCGGAGTCCAGTTTGAGATGTCCATTGTCGCTGAGTGGGTGGTTGATATGTAGTGTGGATGGGTAAGGTTGATGTAAGGGGATGGATAAGGAGGGGAGCTTTGAGTGTGATGTTGCGGGGAAGTAGTGCGAGATCGATCGGTGATCGGAGTAGATCGTTGCTCAACAGTGGGAATGGCTAGTTTGGGAATATCAAGTGGCTGAATTTGGGTTCAATAGCTTCGCTGGAATTGGTTCGCCGTTGAAATTGTTCTTTTAAAAGTACCTTGGCCAGGAAGATGGACTCTTGTATCCCTTTTATACCTCCTACTTGGTTTATAGTTCTTGCATGCATCGGCGGATCTGGCGCTCATCGGCCCGCTGGTGAAACCGAATGCCGACTTGGGGGCCGACCGTGAGATTGCTGATTGTTCAGGTTTATCTTTTGATTGAATGAGAAGGGCCAATCACGAATACTAAAAACTAGAATATCTGATTATTAATATTTGTTTACTCAAGTCGCAAGGCTACATGCAATTTCCCCGACTCGAGTCCTTTTCACCCGATTTACGGCCCAAATTTCATCTTTAGCAGGGATTCGCTATCTAGAGGAGCTTGGCTACAAGTACGAGCAGCCCTAGTATTCGGTTATGATTGGATGTCATTCGGGCAGCTTCTGGTGCCTCGCGACTAGTTCATCGGGAGGTTATACGGTAGTCACTGTCCATCTCTGCGCTTTCACCGTTGAGTCATCAACTTCTCTTTCGGTAGTCAATCCGTTCAATGAGCATCTGGTCTTCGATAAGTTTACTTATAACAATTTTCTCTGTTGTCTGCCTGACTTAATTAGCCTCGATCTATTGAATGGTCAAGGACATTGAACATCAACGCCCATCTTCCAATTAGCTTCGCTAACCAACTACAGTTAAGACTTCCCCATCCATTGCTTGTCTTGATTGTTGTGTTTCGTCTAAACTCCGTGTTTTGGATGTCATCAAATTTAGTTGCGATATCTGGATCTGGCCTGGAAGTCAATGCTGGTGGTAAATAGTTGTCGGAGACAGCAGACCCCTCGCCGCAAGCAGCCAATTCCTCCGCCAGCGTGGGCTTTGAAAATCCAGGGCCTATTTTGATTTTCTTCCAGGCCATTTCTCCATTCCTGACAATTTTCTCGTATAGTATGGGGGATTTTTTCTTGAAGCGAATATCGTAAGTGGTGTCCCACATCATCGTGTGTTGTTAATTGGATGTGGTGGTCGATGTACCCTACCAGAGAACAGCAGATGGCTATTTGAGTTCTTTGGAGGAATCAATTATTATCTTATGCAAATTGCTTCTTTATATCCCCTATAAAGAGGGCGGTAAACAAAGATAACCGGAATGTAGATCTCCATTGTTTTCCACGGTAGTAAATCAACAGCCTTGTTAGAATCAGACCATTCTTTATCTCAAGCTTCCAACATTGAAACAATTGCATTCAGATTTGATAAGTTAGATCCGCGACTCAATGTCATTTTATGTCGCGCTCTCCATGTGTCTTTCAACTCGAGCTTACGGCAAGCCCGTTGTCTTTGAACATATTACGACACACCATTTCTCAAAGTCCTGGATGCTCTTTGAATGACCATAAAACACACTATATACACTTCTGGCCAATAAGATTCCCTTCAAATCTGAATTACCGGTTCATCCCGGTCAAATGAGGACCGTGAAGGTCAACGGCGTGGCCCAGGTACCTTGGAGACCAGCACCGCCAGCCATACAGAGCACGCCATTTATCAGCTAAAGGTTACCCTAAAGCTTCATTGGTCTACTGCTGGTTCCACTGCATACATAGCAGTCTTGAAAGACCCGTATGAATATGTACATAGCTCAAGAACCGTCATCACAGGCACGCGACGATGAGGAACTTGGAGACGCTGGACTGGGATAGATAAATGGCGTTGCCCGCAAGGTGCTTCGTGGTGAGAAATCCCGATTGTTCTTTTTCAAAAGTTTTTTTTCGTTCTTTTGAATCTCAACTATATTCTGAAAGCCACAATGGGCATCGATTCTGGCCGGGAGTCCGTGGCGTATCATGTCCCAACGCCTACACAGGACAATCCTAAAACCAAGCAGCTACCGGTGACCTTGCTCTCGGGATTCCTAGTAAGAATTGCTTGCAGTTGCAGAGAGAATTCACAAAGCAAGTACTGAGATCTTCGCGTAGGGAAGTGGAAAGACCACTCTGTTGAAACACATTCTTAAGTCACCCGATCATGGCTTACGCATTGCTGTCATTGTGAATGACATGAGTCAGTAAGTCTTTCACTGCGACCTAAAAATGAAATGAGTGCGTACTCATCCTGCTTCCAATACCAGGCTCAACATCGATGCTGCCCTCATCAAGAACCACAAGGTCTCTCAAACTACAGAGAAACTCATCCAGCTACAGAACGGTTGTATCTGTTGTACCCTGCGTGGAGACCTTCTCTCCGAATTAGCACGTCTCACAAAACAAAATGAGATCCAATATGTTATCATCGAGAGCACGGGCATTAGTGAGCCAATGCAGGTCGCCGAGACATTTACCGCAGAGTTCAGTGCCGCCATGCTGGAGGCCGAGGACCAGATCGCGGACACAGATGAAGACACAAAGAAGGTGTTGAAAGAGATGTGAGTGTGCGTTGACTTGATGTTCTCTGTTCCGTTCTAACTGTTCACAGCGTCGAACTGGGTGGTCTACACACAATGGCTCGTCTCGATACCACGGTGACTGTCATCGATGCCTTTAACCTCCTCTCAAACTTTGACACCACAGAGTTCCTGTCTGATCGCTATGGACGCGATGAGATCGTTCCCGAGGATGAACGTACAATCTCCGACCTCATGGTAGACCAGATCGAGTTTGCCGATGTGCTCATCATCAACAAGATTGAAACTGTTGATCAACCGACTCGGGATAAAATCTCTCAATTGATCAAGCTACTCAACCCAGACGCTAAGGTTCTCATGTCCAATTACTCGCAGGTTGACGTGCGTGAGATTGTTGCGACGAACAGATTCGATTTTGTGCGGGCTGCCTCTGGTGCAGGGTGGCTTCGTAGCTTGCATGAGATGACGGTCCGACAGACCGGTAATGGGGAGCGCATGGCTCCTAAACCAGAGACTCTGGAGTATGTTTCTCAACTCGCTAGCACAGAGCTCAAGAGCTAACGGCGTGCCAGGTACGGAATCAACAACTTTGTATACTCCGCTCGGCGGCCTTTCCATCCGCGTCGTCTCTTTTCTCTCCTCCACGACAAGTTCATTCTCTTACAGAACAATGAAGTCGAGGGAGAGGAGGAAGACGACAACATGGAAGAAGACGAGAATGATGATGATGAGCAAGATGATGACGAGATGGACACCGACACCGATTCCGTGGAGGACTTCGACCAACCAGATCCCGAGGACATCTTGAAAAACAAGCGTCAACACCCGGCTTTCGGGCCCGTCTTACGCTCGAAAGGCTTCTTCTGGCTACCTACTCGGCCATTCCAGTTCGGCGAGTGGAGCCAAGCAGGCGGTATGTTGACCGTTGGCTGCGGAGGCCCTTGGTTTGCCGAAGTACCTGATGAGGCCTGGCCCGAAGATGAAGATGTCATCAAGTCGATTCAAAACGACTTTCAGGGCCCCTGGGGAGATCGGCGCCAGGAGCTTGTGTTCATTGGCGAGGGGATTGATCAAGCTGCGATCTCGGCTATTCTGGACGAGTGCCTGCTGGATGATCAAGATATGAAGCAGTGGGAAAAGGTGATGAAGAACAAGAAGCTTAGCCGAGAGGCCAAGACTAAGAAGCTTGCCAGTATCTGGGAAGATGGTTGGGAGGAATGGCCTGCCTTTGAGATCGAGGATGAGGAGGAGCTGGGTAAGCATCGCATCAGCGAGCATTTAGGCCATCAACATGGCTCTAAGAAGGGTCATAAGCATAGCCACCACTAGAATTGTCCTTGTGAGAAAAAAATCAAAAGTTCTTCTAGTTTTAATCATGAGTATTTCCATGATCTTCATGATGTCTGTGTAAAACTATATAGTGGTTGTCAATTCCCAAGACCATTTGATCGGACTTTATGTCTTCTTATCGTGCGCATCACGCTAGGCCGATAACGATAAGCCGATAACGCGGATCCCCCAGCAGCTCTCCGCCTTTCCTAACTTCCCCTCTGCAGTGCAACATCCTCCAACTCCCTCGTCGCCTGGAATACTTGATCAATTTCGTCCTCTCAAAGCTGTGCAACTGCAACATCTGCCCAGCTGCTATCTCCTCTGCTGATCTCACTAGCCCCGCGGAGGGAGGATGCCTCAGGTCTAACTGCCGCCATCCGTTACCCCCGTACCACCACATCCTGGCCCAGTCCAGCTATCCGCGGATGAGCGCATTCCACTGTTTGGCACTGGCTCTTTTCTTCACCTTTTCTCGGTGACTGTGGTTTTCTGCCACTCTTGTATGTTTTACTCTGGCTGAATGTGACATACAATGGCTGACACACTCCCAGAACCCTCGAAGGTCTGGTCTTTGACCAACTATTTGCCCATGGAGGTAAGAAATCCCTCTTTTTCTGTTGATTGGCACCATATCTGCCTCTTCCACTTCCCGTTTGAATCTGTTATCTTGCCGTGGTGTGGCTGAATTGTCCCGGATGGCTCTCGGTTGCTTACGGCACTACTTCTGCGTCTGGTTTTTACCCTTGGTGAGACAAGGGACGCCTGGTTCCGAGTACCATTCTTGCTATCGGTGAGAAAAGAAGATTGCAGATTGCTTCCATGCATGTCATGCTTTCTTCTTGGTGGAAGGCCTAGCTCGAGGCATGCAGGCTTATCACTGTGAAGCTGTGATGGCGAGAGAAAGAT
The DNA here is from genome assembly GCA_037043885.1 of Penicillium goetzii. Taxonomy (NCBI): domain Eukaryota; kingdom Fungi; phylum Ascomycota; class Eurotiomycetes; order Eurotiales; family Aspergillaceae; genus Penicillium; species Penicillium goetzii. The sequence continues at coordinate 243,923 of JAWLST010000019.1, forward strand.
CTTCGGGGAGTATGATCTGCCCGTGTTGGCGGGGATTCGATTCCTTTTGGAGTTGCTGACTCGTCGACGTTGAATCATGATGGTGGTCACTGTTATCACATCTCACCACGCTGCGGTGCTCGTCTACATCTCATGTTTTTGTTTATTCCCTCGTGGTATCCCCAGTCTTCACCTTCCCCCCAGACCGCATTTCCCTGTTGTCCAACATGGCCTTCCCGCATGTTCGCAGAACCCGGTCCATGGATTTCAACAAGAAGGGCCGGCTCTCAAACCCTTGTCTCATGCATCGTAGCAATTCCAGCAAGAGCGTTGCCCAGCTAAGTCTCGAGGATATCTTACAGGGAACCACCAATACTGCCGTCTCGGCCCACTCCAGAGCGATTCTGGAGCCCAGTGTCAAACCTCGAGATGCGAAACCGCGTCTCCTCCTGATGGGACTTCGCCGGTAAGTTTTATTCCGAAGCTGGTCTAGGTTGGACCCACTTGGGATAAAGCAAGATATTGACGTGATTCAAGGAGTGGCAAGTCATCCATCGCCAGCGTGGTCTTCCACAAAATGCCACCTAACGAAACTCTATTCCTCGAATCTACTACCCGCATTCAAAAAGACTCCATCCAGTAAGTATGGCCGAAAGCACCAAGTCACGAAACTTATGACTAATTAAATTCCAGCTCTTTCATGGATTTCCAGGTCTGGGATTTCCCTGGGCAGCTTGAATACCTTGAACCATCGTTTGATCTCGAAGATATCTTTGGGAGCCTGGGTGCCCTGGTATGGGTCATCGATGCCCAGGATGACTACCTGGATTCAGTAGCTCGTCTGAACCGCACAATCTTGACCGTTCAGCAGTACTACCCTGGAATCAACGTCGAGGTATTCATCCACAAGGTCGATGGTCTCTCAGAGGAGTACCGGCACGACGCATACCAAGATATCGTCCAGCGCATCACTGATGAACTCAACGATGCCGGGTACGAGAACGCACCCGTACACTTCTACCTCACATCCATTTACGATTACTCCGTTTTTGAAGCCTTTAGTAAAGTCATTCAAAAACTGATCCCCAACCTCTCGACGCTCGAGAACCTCATCACCACGCTGGGGAACAACTGTGGCTTCGAAAAGACTTACCTGTTCGACGTTCTGAGCAAAATTTACATTGCTTCCGATACACGGCCTGTCGATATGGCAGCCTACGAGATGTGCTCCGATTACATCGATGTCATTGTCGACATCTCTGAACTGTACTCCTGGGATCACCCGCTTCGCAAACATAAGGGAGAGCAGATGCAGGAGGCCGAGAGCCATGTTGTCCTGCACGACGAGACAATGCTGCACCTCATGGAGATGAATAAGTATGGACTTTCTTTCAACGTTTCTTCGTTTCCTGCTGACCTTTTTCTTTCTAGGTATCTCTGTCTCGTCTCGGTGATTCGTAACCCGGAGGCCCGGGAGAAAAAGGGCCTGATCGACATGAACTGTCGGACATTCCAGGAGGCATTGAATGATGTATTCTCCCGAAGCTGGGAGCGTGAAGAGGACCATGCAGCTGAGTAAATACCATTGCTTGGGTCATGTCTCGATGTGGAATAGACGGGAGCAAAGCTCGACTTCGGATAAGATGAATTGAACGACTCCAAATGAGAGGATATGAACCGAGAAAGACAACTCAGGTTCAAAAGATACATTTTCTAGCATCTAGCTAGTATCAATCAAACCATATGTAGTTGGTTGCATGGATGCAATGTAGATCCCTCATTCAGTGTGGCTTCCCCGGGATTCCATTCTGACCTCATCCGCACTACCAACACCTCTTTTGTCGAATGGGCCAACTTCAAACGTTGAAACATCCCCATTCACCACCCACCAATTACTCGACCATGTCGGAACTTCGCCAGCGACAGCCTGCAACGTCCGCAGGGCCCAGTCGGAATGCAGAATCAACAACGCAACGCAGACAAGAGCGCCGTGCCGACGCGGAAGAAAGCCACGGCATCAGCACCCTCGACATCATTCGCATTATAGCCACGTTGATCCTCGCGTCGTGCGGTCTCTCCTACTACATCACCAACTCTGAATCTCTACTATGGGGCTACCGGCCCTGGTTCACTCGTTGGCCCGTTGTGAAAACCTACCTGGTAACCCTCCTCTCCTCCGCAACCTGACCAGCGCGGGCGCATCCTTCGGAACATGCAACGCAAGCAACTACTAACACCACAATCCTGCCAGACCGGCCCAATTAACCTAACCCCCACCGAACTCTCCCTATACAACGGCACCGACCCAACCCTCCCAATCTACCTCGTCGTCAACGGCTCCATCTTCGACGTCTCCGCAAACCCAGCTATCTACGGACCCGGTGGGAGCTACAATTTCTTCACCGGGCGCGATGCAACCCGCGCCTTTGTGACGGGTTGTTTCAAGGAGGATCTGACGTCGGACCTCATCGGCGCGGAGGAAATGTTCGTTCCTGTGGAGGATGTCGAGGATGAGGGTCTTACGAGTGCAGAGCGGAAGATCCGTCGTGAGCGGGAGGTTCGTGTTGCGAGGACTGCGGTCGAGAAGACGGTGGATCGGTGGGAGGCGTTCTTTAGGAATCATAAGAAGTATTTCCAGGTTGGGAGGGTGGTGGATGATGGGGTTGTTGATGTTGATAAGGGGAAGAGGGTGCTTTGTGAGAGTGCGCGGAAGCAGAGGCCGAAGAGGAGCGAGATGAAGGAGCAGTCGTAAGGCGGGTTGTTTTACAAGAGGATTAGATGGTATCGCTCATGTTGGGAGAGGTGATAATGTATAGCATAATGCATAGCGTTTGGACAGCCCGTACTGCCGACAGGCATAAACCCAGTTTCTACGAAGAAGCACAGATTTGGAAGTTTTGTAACTTTTTTATTTGCATTCGTTCTACCTGAGACGAGTCCAGGAGGTGCGAATGGTCCACACTTCCGAGAAGGGCATTGAACCCAGCCGATTTTCCATCTGAAATGATATCATCCGTAGCAAAAGGAAATAAAGAGAACCGCGAGAAAAGACGAGAGGAAACGAGACGTTTACTCGGCGGCGACGGCGCGGGCTGAAGGGAAAATGTTAGTATATGGTTGCAGTCTGGATGGGGTTGTGGTGGAAAACGCACTGTAGATGTTCAGCTTGGAGTGGCTGACAACCTTCTTGATCTGGCCCTGCTCCTCGAGGTCGGCAAGGGCCTTGCGGGCAAGGGAGCCGTTGATCTTCAGGCGATCGACGAGGGTGGCAACGGTGATCAGGCGGTAGGTCTGAACATCCTTGTTGAGCTTCTCAAGGGTGGACTTCTCGAAGACAACGGCGTGCTGAGCCTTGTCCTTGACTAGAGACGGGAAGATAAGTTAGTTATCATTTCTGTGTTCTGGGCGTGTCTCTCTCGTTGCGCATCATTTCTGGAGGGGTTCGTGATCGATCCAACGATTCCATTTTCCGTTCGGTTGGTCTCTTGCAAAGGGCGTTCCCGGCGAGAGTTTGGAGATCGTTTTCACGGTCGGGTGGATGGTGCTGATTGTGCAGGATATGGTGATGGTGATGGAGATGGAGGCGATAGCGTACCCTTGCCCTTGGACCACTTCTTCTTTTGCTTCTTGCCACCGGTTGCTGCGGGCGCCTGTCACGAAGACATGTTAGTTTCTTTGTCGCGCCGGATAGACGATCGTGGGATTTGCGCTCACCATTTTGTCTGTTGGTGTGGATGGTTCGAAGAGAAGAGGAGGCGGCGGTCGGGCTGAGGAGATACGAAAATGGCCGTGGGGCGTGACTAAGCAAGACTAACCCTAAGCCCCAGTTGCCTCTTTGTGGTCTCGGTTAGTGTGGATCACATGATCTGGATGATGGTGGCGATCCTGGGAGTCACGTGGTACAGTATACAGTAGAACTAAAGAACAGTATGATGTCACAGTATTGTATGGAAGTGGTCATTTCATAGGAGTCTATCATTCGGGCGATCATTGCACGTTCAATGCTCTTTCAGCTCACGGATTGACCGTCACCCTGTAATATTCAGGGCATCTAGTATGGACCACCATTCCCTTCCCTATCTGCTCATCATACTTCCAGCATGTCCACCATATCCTTGACTGGTCACCGAATTCAACACCTCGAATTTAACCGAGTCATCCTCCGCAGACAAATATCCTACCACGTATTCCTCCGTAGATGCAAACCAAAAGGCCGAGTCGGGTTCTGATTCCGCCAGCCATTTCACTTCATACTTGCCGCTTTCGCTCTTCTGGGTGGGAACCCGAGCGATCACGGGGTGAGTATTCGGTGACCACCATCGTATAGTAGGTAGTGTATTTGTGATAGTGTTGATAAGCAGCTGCGGTGTTGAAGGGTGCCAAGCAAGCTGCCGAACGGGTTGCTCATGTACAAGAGCAGAAGCCAGCCTGGGAGTGCCATCTAGAGCCCATATCCAGACAACGTTGGATCGTATGGAGTCCACAGTTGCTAGGAGAGTTCCGTCGGAGCTAAACGTCATAATTGTGACGCCTCGCAGTGGTCCTGACGATTCAGGGCTCATATTGGACGCAGAGGAGCTTGAGGTTTCGGCGTAGTCGGCATCGCCGAGAGCACTGGTGAAACGCTCTCGCCAAATTGTCGGTGCATGTTGGTCGGCAGGGAAAACATGTGATAGAGTGATTGAAGATGAGAACTATTACTGTTAGCGAGGAGGAAGCATTGCTGAGAAACAGGTCCAGCATACCGTGCGAGTTCGTAGCAGATCAATATTGCCGTTAACTTTCCCAACTGCCAGAACCTCAGAAGGTCCGTTTGGACTAGCTGCAGGACTCCATTCGATTTGCTTCACCCCCAGGTCGAATGCATCATCCACCCCGGATGGCCCCGTGTAGGTCCTGAATGGCTGTCCATCCGCGGTGAAAATCAGCACTTTGGTGCCTCCACTAGCGACATCCCAGACGGCAATCCATTTCCCGTCAGGACTCCATTTCAATCCTTGGGCGTCAATAGTAGGCAGGACAGCACGGCCTACTAGCTCATAGGATTGAGGCTTGTGGATGGTCAAAAGGTCAGACGCGTCGGGCTTTAGCAAAATGGCGAATTGTCTGGTGTCTGGGCGATATCCGAATCCCAGAGTGTGGGCACCCTTTGGCGTCTTGATCATAGAGCTTCGGCCAGTATCGAGTGAATGGATCGTCAATTTTGTATTCCAAGCATGAAACACGAGTATTTCGTTGCCATCGCTCCCAAAGTCGATGCTCAGTGCTCCAGGCTCCAGGTTCTCGATTTCGGCGAAGATTTGCAATGGCTCCAGCTGCCATACTGAGATGCGAGAGTCATTGGCGCTGAGAAACCTTCGTTCTGAGTTTTCAATGGACCCTCTGGATGATGTCGTACTAGGACAGAATTTCAGATATTTGACGCCATTTTCTTTGATCCTGGAGACCTGAGCTTCCTTGTTTTCTGAAGCAGGATTGGTGTAGACAACCAGGTCCTTTCCATTCACGTGGGCAGCATAGAATCCGTCGTCGGAGAGATTCAGTGTCAGTGCAGCTGTGATCGTATAAGCATTCATTCAATTCACGGGCTTCAGGTAGATTTACCTCCAGCTCCCATGGACGCATCCATTGCCGACGCGGCCATCAATGAGGCTGATGTATTTGGGCAGTCGTAGGTTCGGCTGATGTGGTGTCCTTGCGCCACTCTTAATCTTTGCGCAGATCGAGTAAGACCTTCGGCCCACTAAACAGCATTGATGTGGTGTGTTCTATTTCAGCAGGAAAGCTGTCTTGATAGGACGCGATCATGGGCGTTCGGCGCGTTTTGGGAATGTGGCCTAAGGGCTCAGGCATCAGTTCTTATTTTTAAGGGTCGCGATCTTTTGAATACCACTCACGACCCATAAATAATGAGCATTTACCAGTTCGTTCTCGAGCCTAAGCTTACCGTATGACGATTGAAGTTCACATTGAAACATTGGGTGGATAAGGCAACTGAGGGACTACAGTGTGTTCCATACCAGGTGTGGTCAACCCCTCGCAAGGCTTATGACATCGATGTTTAGAAGGACATGACCTGATTGAGTCAATTACCGTTCTCTTATTGCATGAGAGGAAGGAGCTCTATATGAAAAAGTATTTATTCAAATCTAGTTTGCTATATATCCCTCAACTAGAAGTACAAACTGTATTAGTCCCAATCATCACCATGGCTTTGGTACAAAACGAATGCGGGACACGAACATGCCGATAAGATAAAGCGTAACATAGTTATTCCGATCCGTGATAAGAGCCGGCGCAAAAAAAGTACAGACGCCGCGGTACTTGCCTGTTGCCATTACGGATCGTCAAGTAGTCAAAATAGGTTCCGTGAAGCTATTCTCCCGGTGGCTGGGGCACTCTCTCCGTTTTACGCCAAAGACTTTCCTCAGAATGGCGTCCGACAACGCCCCGCAGAACGGCGCCGCGCCGGCCTCCGCGGCTACCCCCAACAAGAAGCTACAAGGACGCCAGTTCTACGAGAGCATTGGGAGCCCAAAGTACATTGTGGCTCCCATGGTTGATCGGTCCGAGTTTGTGAGTCGCTTCCATCTCTAGATTCTCTGTGCTAGTCGCTGACACTTTACAACTTTGCTAGGCATGGCGCATGCTCACTCGATCATTCATGCCCGCGGACGAGCCGAAACCTCTCCTCGCATACTCACCGATGTACCATGCCCGCCTGTTTGGCGAACAACCCAAATTGCGCACGCAACATTTCCAACCTACTCGCGAGGCGAATGGCGACATGAAGAGAAAGGACGAGTTGTTCCTCGACGGAAACCCCAAATTCGACCGCCCCCTCTTCGTCCAGTTCTGCGCAAACGACCCGAACGAATTCCTGGAAGCGGCACGACATGTGGCTCCATACTGCGATGCTGTTGACCTGAATTTGGGTTGCCCGCAGGGAATCGCAAGAAAGGGACACTATGGCGCTTTCCTCCAGGAAGACTGGGACCTTATTTACAAACTCATTAATCGACTACACACGGAACTTTCAATCCCTATCACTGCCAAATTCCGCATCCAGGAGACCAAAGAGAAGACCTTGGAATACGCCAAGATGATTCTGTCTGCTGGCGCAAATATTATCACCGTGCATGGGCGCAGGCGAGAGCAGAAGGGACACGAAACGGGAGTGGCAGACTGGAGCTACATCCGGTATTTGCGAGACAACCTGCCTCCAGAGACTGTGATTTTCGCCAATGGCAATATTTTGAACCATGACGATATCGAGCGCTGCTTGGAGGCAACTGGTGCAGACGGTGTGATGAGCGCAGAGGGGAACCTTTCCGATCCTACGATATTCAGCAAGGCTCCACCACCTGGCAGTGAAGGGCGGGAATACTGGCGTGGACGAGACGGCAAGGGCGGTTACCGAATCGATGCGATCCTTCGAAGGTATCTCGACATTATCTACGAATATGTCCTGGAGCAACCCATTCCAGAGCGGAAGCCACTCTACCTCCCGTCCGATCCTATCGATGAGGCAGAGAAGGCAAAGGAGGAAGAACAAGATGAGGAAGTGGAAGGCCCACCCAGGAAGAAGCAAAAGCGCGAGAAGCTCAAGCGGACCAATTCCCCCAGTTTGGGTGTCATGCAGGGCCACCTATTCCAGGTGCTGCGACCGATGGTTGCTAGTCACACAAATGTTCGTGATGCGCTCGCTCAGGCGCGACCCGGAGATATGGCTGCCTTCGAGAATGTCCTCACCCTCGTGGAAAAGGCCGTCAAGGCGGGACTTCAGGAATACGAGGTGTCGCCCGAGAAATTTGAGAGACAGCTCGATGAAACCTTGACTGGGTCGAAGGCTACAATTGCCGAGTATGGCCGACCTTTCTGGATTTGTCAGCCGCATGTCCGCCCACTGCCAGAAGAGGCTTTGGTAAATGGAGCTCTCACTGCGAAGGGGAAGACCACTGTCTCGAAACAGAGTGAGCAGAAGAAAGAGGCGACAATGACTGAAACCGTGGCTGCTGAAGGTGCTAGCCCTGTTAAAGATGGCGATGCTACGAATGGCGATGCTAAAAATGGTGACGCCAGAAGTGGTGATGCTACACCTGGGGATGTTACAACCGGCACAGCAACCACACCCGATAATCTTGTGAGTGGATAGGAAGAGGTAGTCATTGATTATCATACTTCATCCTGTACGCTATCATGAGTGGATATACCCAAGCCTCCTTATTCTTAGAGATAGATCATCATTTTTGCATAGCGCAGTCAGTCGATCTTCACATCAGCAAACCCCGTTCATTTTCATTAATTCCACTTCCATAACTACCTAACCCAGCTTGACTAGCTGATTGCATTCTTGAGATTTCTATTCTGGGCTAGCATAGTATTCTAAGCTCCCGCATTGGCCGGCGGCCTGGTGTACCCTTACTCTAAGATTTAACTCCCAATTCCACCTAATGAATTGCTATTTTCCGTCATTTAAGGTTCAAACTAATGAATGAATATAGTGAAACTAAGAAGACTCGGTAGATCGAGAATGCAATCTGCCGACCGGAGCAAGTTGCCGTCTGTGCCTCTAAGGTGGTGCAGGTGGGGGCCTGAATGCATCAGTGAGTCAGGCGTGAGGCTCCGCCACATTGACTCACATCCAAGTCGGAGTCATCGATCGTATTTCCTTTCACCATTGGATTCATTCTCATGATGTTTTGAGACACTGTGTAGCTTGGGGGGCTGAGGGGCCAGTCACTAGGGTGTCAACCTTGGGGATGGACGGAAGGAATCTCATGAGAGTCTGGGGTGCAGACATCCGGACAGAAATATATAAGTGGCCATTGGTACTGGCAATAGCAAATATCTATCTGTACCTATACCATCAATAGCTTCTCATTGCTCAAAAAATAGCAGTCATGGCGTCAACAATCGAAACTTCCCACGAAACAACCCAGCCCATTGAATCAGAAGGGTCTGGAGAGAAATCAACATCAAGATCACCCAGTCCGCCTCGTCGGAGTGCATCCAGAAGTCCACCAAGAGTTCCTTCGCCTCCTCAATCTGGTGAAAACAGGTTAAGACCAGCTGGAGGTACTGAATTCATTCACTATTCATTTGATTCAAATGTATTCAAGAGCAATGAATTAACAAGCCTTGACTAAACAGATATCATCAATCGTATCAACTGGGATTCCAAGTTTAGCCGTGACGACTACATCATTGGATTCGTGGATCGATTCGAGGGACAACTGGAAGTCAGCATGAATTCCTGGAAGAAGGAAACTACTGATGAAGAGTTCATTCCACAACATCGGGTGTTGTACATTCGACATGTGAATGGGGAGATTGTTTGGGATCGTCGGCGTCGCATCGACAAGATTTTCTACAGTGGAAACTCAGCATTCAGCGAACTGGCGTTCTTGAATTGAAGACAGTTTGATTCTGGGAGAATGATGCAGATGGTTACGTGATTGAAGGGGGATGATGAATGGTGGACAGTGGTTTTTACTTGTCAGCGCTTTGTTGTTTAGAAGCTCGCAGTACTGGCAGGTATACTGGCTATACTCGAGTTGCTCCTTCCATGATACCCAATTTCCCAATCATTAACGCGTTGCCTCAACATCCTCGCCCTTTCCTTTTTAGTCCTTCTCATTTCCTCCCGTAGAGTCGTTGTTTCCTATTTGCGATGTTGTATTACTATATTATTATGCCATGGGCTATCGGCCCAGTGCCTCCTGGGACTCTCAGGCTTCTCTGTTGACAACCCGATTCACCAGCTTGTTCCTCTCTGACCATACTGTTGTGATCAGAGAATTGATTCAAAATGGATCTTTCCAAGCAGAAAAAGCCGTCCCTCCCCCGTCTGGCCACGAGCCTCCCCTCGGACCGCCAGTCCACGGACCGTCAGTCCACGATCTCGCTGCCGACATTGGCACCCAAGATCCCAGCTGAGATCAACATTCAGCAGCGCCCCAAATCTGAGAGACAGGCTATAGCGCCTTTCTTGTTTCCAGAGGACGACAAGGATGACGAGAACGTTGCCCCGATACAACAATATGTCCCGGAGGCCAAGCCTGTCTATGTGACCTACAAGGGTGTCGAGGAGGAGTCCCCAACCACCACCAAGAAGAAGACCATGTACTACGAAGATGCCTTTGCTGTCCGTGGCTCCCACAACTCGCCCAAGGAGCGTGTTGCCCAGGACTCGGTTGTGATTGCGGAGCTGTCCACCAACCACAAGGCATGTTATCCTATCAATCGCTCGTTCATCCCCTTGTCTGACATTCGATCACAGGCGAAAGAGGAAGACTCGAGGCTGGTCTCTGATCTGGTATCCCGTCTCGCTCAAATTTATCAGCGTCCAGAGTCGGCCTTGCAGGTGGTGGTGCAGCAAAATGCCTCCATAATCTTTGGCAACACTTCACTTCCCTCATACCTGTTGAAGATCTACGCACTTCCATCAGCCATCGCGCCAGTGACCAACATTCGCAACACGGGTCTCATTCAGACAGCTCTTTATGAACTTCTTGGAATCGCCCCGGATCAAGGTGTTGTTCTTTTCCTGCCGGTCCCCGAAGAGAATTTGGCGACAAATGGTTCCACTGCTCAAGGCGCGATCTCTCGACTGGAACGTTCCGAGATGGACAGCCCTGGTCTGATCAAGTCACTCTCCCGCAGCATGAGCCGGCGCCTCAAGTCCAACAGCGGAAGTAGTGCTCCCATGTCACTGCATTCGACGGTGGTTTCTCCCTCGTCGTCGACACCGACCAACCTTGTCCACTCTCCGATTGGAGATGCTCCGCCTAGCGAGGAAGAACGAGGCGGACAGCGCCTCAAGAAGAGAGAGTCACTGCGAACTATTATCCATCGCCACATGAGACCCAAGAAGGAGAAGGAGAGTGAGGCCAAGGAGAACGTGAAAGAATAATTGCAGGAAACAATGAAGAGAAGGGGAGTTTGTGTGGTTACTGATGTTGAAGTGCGTGACTATACACATCCCAAGCAATGAATTATGACATGCATTATTCTTAAGAAATTTGATCTTCTCCAACAATCCTCAACAGTAAATAACTTGGTCTCCGTGGGTCGAATAGAAAGTAAACTAATCATTGGACAATGCAGAAGGCTTTCGAAGCTTCAAAGGTAAAATTAATTGTTTGCACCAGTGCCGACCAGAGATTTCTACCCAGCACTTCCTTGAGGTTTTGTATTCTATCAACTAGAATGATCATTCAAGGTAGTGGAAGGTTACATTTCCCTAGTCTAATTACTGCTTACCCCATAGTGCCAAGCCTTACCTATAGATCTAAGCTTAGCTTCCCGCTTACTAGGCCACTCATCCTTTCACGTCAACCTTCATCAACCATCCGTTTGTTCTTCATTGACTCGATGGGGCCGCGATAGGTCCATCAATCATGCACATATACATCTTAGGACTATGATACTCTTAAGAGATAAACGGTGAGGGATTTGCTCTATCAGTATCAGTATCTCGTCCTGTCCTGTGTGATATCTTAAAGCCTCGTATTCCAAGAGCTCTGTTTGCTAACCGGAAACTACGCCATAGCTCTGGAAGTTTCTTTTTGCTTCATACTCATAGCATCGGATTCTGCCCTAACTATTTGACCGCTTTGGCTATTCTGGCGTTCTCTTCTTGATTGTTTCTGAAGGTTTTATCAATCATCCCGAACGCGTCAGGCCGCGACTTTCTCACCAGTTCACCACAACACTCCCCCGAAAATCATCACCAGATATTCTCTACCAAAATCATCAAGATACCAAAATCCAACTCAAGCCACCATGGAAGCCCAAGCATACACTCAATACCAGGCGGGTGGTGGTACCTCATTCATCGTTCCCGCATGGCCAACCAGTCTGGTAAGAGAGGTGACTGGCGACCTCTTCGATGCCCCCGAGGGGTCTGGATTGATTCGTAAGTAAATTACCCGCTGTCACTTTCCTCTATCTGATGAAATACTGTGAATTCTAACTTGACTAGATGCATGCAATACCGAGGGCAGTTGGGGAGCAGGCATAGCGCAAGCATTCAAGCACCGGGTATGTGAGCAATGACTCTGCATGAGATGAAGTGAACGATCATCAGACATCTAACACAAAGCTCTCTCTGCGCACTAGTATCCTGCCGCATACCGATTCTATCAACGCCACTGCCGGTCTTATGCGCGCTCCAAAGAAACCATTGAAATCCCCGGCGCCTTCCCGACTCCCCATAGAGTACAAACGCTTTTCGATATGCCCCTCGGTACAGCTCTGATCATCCCACCGCAGCCAGAGGACTATCTCTCGGGCAAGAAGAAGCACTGGATTATCTGCCTGTTCACTTCCCGCGGCGTTGGTCGCCGAGTTGACCTGCCTGCATTGATCCTCAATAGTACCAACGCTGCGCTGCGAGATTTAAAGGAGAAACTTCTCGATCTTCTTATCGATGGGACTGAGCCGTCACCAACCGCGTTGTACTCTTGTCAGTTTAACTCGGGCTTGTTTCGAGTTCCTTGGTCGCATACTAAGCGGCTTGTGGAGTCCGCGGGCTTGCGCGTGACTGTCGTGAGTCCCCCAGAGGAGTCTGAGGAGACGGGGTAGTCCTTGTTTGGGGATTGGAGGGACGTGCTTGTTCAAGTCTCAGAGAATTTTGTCGGCCCGAGGATTGAGAACCAGTGTGGATTTTGCTGGTTGTGGTGGTGATAGTGATGGTGATGAGTGAGAGATCTAACATGCTGTATGTAGCCATTTAATTCTTGGATCTCAGTTCCATCATAATGCAGATAATCAATTCAATCAGTCAATATTTCGAGAGTTTACAACCTATGCCATTGTTGCAAGTGTGTTGAATATTCAACTAAGCCAGATTATAGACATCACTTTGGCGATCACCTGATACCGCGTCTCAAGAGAGCGCGATCCGCGTCGACTTGCCAAGCATCGCCTGGACGGGCACCATCTTGTCAACCTTCGACCCTCAATCATACTTGGCGACGTGACACTCAGGCTATTCAGGAAATATCTTGATCACAACAATGGCCGAAGGACCCGCACAGAAGAAGCGCCAACTGCCCTTCAAACCACCCAGTCGGGCATCAAGCAACGCAGGCCCATCCTCCGCCGCCGCACCCAAACCGAAAAGCAAAGCCAAACAAACCACCACTAAAGCAACGACAAGCAAATCATCCTCATCAGCCTCCGCTTCCAAATCCACAAACCGCAAATCCTCATCCTCCGCCAAACGCCAGCGCGTCGAATCCCCACCCGCTTCAGAATCCGTCGTTGGATCAGACGATGGCTCCGACGCATCCATCCACAGCCGCGAGCGCTCCCTCTCACAAGAGCCAGACTATATCCTCGCGGAGATCATCACACATCATGAGACTGAGGACGTGACCTCTAGTGACCCCAAGATCCCGGCAAAACTGCTCACACGTCTCCTGCACCATCATTTCCAAAATGATAAGATCAAGGTGGCCAAGGATGCTAATACGGTGGTCGCAAAATACGTGGATGTCTTTGTGAGGGAGGCTATTGCGCGTGCGGCGTATGAGAGGGCGGAGGCGGATGGTGCGGGTGGTGGGAGGAGGGCTGGCGATGGGTTTTTGGAGGTTTGTTGTCTTCCCTGGTGTAGGATACTGCTCGGCGAGATGCTAATTCGGTGCTGCTACAGGTGGAAGATCTTGAGAAGATGGCGCCGCAGCTTACGATGGATTTCTAGTGGATTTACGCTCCTGGACGCGGATACAAGGATGGAAGCGAGCATGGCGTTGGACGGATTGATGATTGTTTTGATTTTGTCGATATTCTGCTGCTTCGAGATACCAAATACCCTGCACGACAAGCATGACACCACATTACCTGGTCACCTGGTGACAATCCCACGATCTTCTAGATATACGTGACTCGCAACATCGAAATATCCCGAGCACTGTGATACGCAGGCGGCGTCCCGAGAGTATGATCTTCCATGAACGGCGGGACAGCATCGAAGCCATTCGCGTTATGCAGCATCGCAACATCATGATTGACCTGTTGAGAGACCCATGAGTTTGCTGGATACGCCGCCTTCTTCTTGCTGAAATGGGCCACGACCACAGGTAGCTGGTTGTGTTCGGGAAGATGGCCGAGTTTCGCATCATATGCTTCGTTGGCGATGTCAAAGACGAGGAATGCGCGGCTTCGCCATTTTTGAACCGCGAGAAGCTTTGTCGCGGTGTGATGATCTGTTGTTTTCCACATGTTTCGCTTCTTGAGGAGTCGCATGGCTAGTGGGACGATTTCCTCCGGGGAAGTATTGGTTTTGGTGTAGAGGGAGCTTCGTTGTGAGACAATCACTAGCACTCGAAGCGGCCCTGAATGTGCCATTGTGATCTGTTATCGTTAGATGCTTTGTCGCGTCAAGACATAAGAAGAGATACCTACATCTAGATGTCAGGAGTACAGCAGAGCAGCAATCACCACGAATTGAGTATACGGGGCTAGCTCAGGTTACATACGGCCTGAAAGATGGCCTAGTCTCATCTCTGTGGCAAGAGATTCAGGACCAGCAGGCTTCGACATGGTACCGTGCAGTTTTGAATCCAAAGTCTTGAATCGTCTGGCATGCACATTGGCATAGCGTCCCATTCGGCGCTGGTTCATGCTCAGGGCAAGTGTGGATGTGACAGTCAGTCTCCGAATCTTGTGCAACCATCAAACACTCATGGCTATTGGCAGAAATAGCATAGGATATCAAAACAAACGAGTAAGCAGGTGATTAAAATTTTCACTCGATAAGTCCCTAACTGCGTGGTCAGTCTTGCAAGATTAAATCGGCCGTTGCCTCGTCCAAGAATGTTGTCGAATGCAGCCAGCCGACGAGGGGATTATTAGCCAAGGCGGTCTGTTGTCCCCCCGCCCCGGCGCGTCTTTTCTTCTTCAACGCGCCTGTCAAGTCGAGCCTCGCACTGACGAGAGCCCTCCAGTTTTGCAATGAACGATGCGACGACTTCCCTGCTCACAGAGCACTTCAGCTATACCCCCTTGGTAAGTTGTTTGCCCCCGGCTGGGCAGCGTTTCGCACACGCCTCGCTGCATCCAGCGCCTGCGCATCCGCGCGACATTCGGAGACCCACCCCTTGAGAAACCAGCGTGCTGACCCTGTTTTTGCGTTCCAGTCGCTTATCGATGACATTATCAATTCGATCAACAATCTGATTTACCAGGCGATTTCGAGTTTGGAGTCTGGGTTGCTTGCGACACCGCCTGAGCGCTTGGGGTTCGGTCATGCGAGTAACGGCTCGACCATCCCTGATACGGACGAGGATGGCAATGTTGTTTACCCGGAGGCGAAGTTGGAAATTGAGAATGGGCTGCATCAGTTGGAGACTTTGCTCGAGGCCAATGTCGATAAGGCGTTCGACAAGTTTGAGATTTACGTGCTGAGGAATATTCTCACCGTGCCGGAGGATCTGCTGTTCTGGGTCCGACTTAAGCATTACGAGGTAGGTGACAATTCGCGATTTTTCTCTCTCATATGAACGTATAACCTAATACGTCTATTTGCAGGGTCTCTCCTTTGAAAGCTCCCCGGATACGCCCACGCCCGAGACCATCCACGCGCAGCGCAAGAAGCTCCTTGCGACCCGAAAGCTAAACCGATCATTGAAAGACGAATGCGCCCGGAACGAAGCTGTTATCTCCCAGTTGAAGTCCATTCTATCCACTGTGGAAACTGCCAAGTCAGACGGCCCTACTGACGAATCAAAGACAACTCCAAAGAAGCCTCTGGACCTGTCCTTCTTGACAACCAGCCCAGCTGCAAGACAGCTTCGCGTCGGCGTGGATGCCGGTACCAATTCCAAACACGCCCCGCTGACGACAAATACAACATTCATCCTCTCGCAACTTCCGGCATTGCAAGCTACACTTGAGCAGCTGCGGCCCAAGTTGGCCAGCTTGTCGGCTTCCACCGACGAGATGGAGACCAAGTCCAAGCGGGACGAGCGGAAAGAATACATCGAGAGCCGGATCAGACTACACCTGGAACGAGCTGGGCAATTGGCAATGGGCGACGATGGGAATCCGGTCGTTGCGGGGCGCCGGATCGATATCTCTGAGGCTCATGCTTTAGAGAACGTGGCCAACATGCTTACGCAGGAAAACAAATCTTTCTAGGATGATACGCTGCATAAAGTGAAATAGTCCTATATGGGCTTGAAACTTTTTTTTATTCTATTTGCGGGTTGAGATCAAGCTTGGCTCTTTACGACCAGGTCACAGTCCATGTGTCCTGGGTTTTGCGAAAGGGAACCACGTCGGTCTGATCCGACTTCAGAATCTCCGCGATCTTCTCACCCTTCTTCTCAAGGGTGATGAACTCCTTCTGTTCCTCGCCGATACCATAGAAGGCCCGACCGAACTTGCTCATGAATCCCTCCACAATCTCCGGCGTGATATCCTCATCTTTGAGCACACCGTTTTCAACAGCCTGCTCGAACGAATCGAGAACGACCTGTGTGGTATAGGGCTGGGTGAAGACACCGGCGGCAATCTTCTCACCGCCACGCTTGGAGGCTGACGGGTGGGGAGCGCTGTCGGAGCCGAAGAAGAACTTGGGGTTGCCAGAGGAGGCAGCGCGGAGGAGGGCGTCACGGTCGGCGGGGGTCTTGGCCACGGGCTTGCAGAAGCAGAATGGGTCGCCAGCCCACGAGTCAATGATAATGGATAAGTGGTGAGCAGTGATAGTACCGGCGACGGTGGGTCCGCACTTCTTGACAGCCTCGACAGCCGCCGCGGTAGTGCAGTGCTCCAGGATGATGCGGAGCTTCGGGAACTTGGCGTGCAGCTCAGCCAGGATGGGCAGGAACCGCTCCTCCGCCGACAAAACCGTGATATCGCCCTTGGAGGGAGCCTCACCGTGGAGGTTCAGGATCAGACCCTGACGCTCCATCTCGGCGAAGACTGGATAGAAGGAAGTGTAGTCGACAACGCCGGAGCTCGAGTTGGTCGTCACGCCGGCCGGGTAGCTCTTGACACCGGTGATGCCGCGCTGCTTGGCCTCAATGATGGTCTCGGGGGTGATCGACTCGTGCAGGTAAAGGGACATGAGATAGTTGACATTAGGCTCAATAGCCTGCAGGCGCTTCTTGTAATCGAGGGCATGGTCGACGGTCGTGATGGGCGGGACCAGGTTGGGCTATGTGGGCAAAGTGTTATATAGCTGCACCAATCCACAATTCATTTGTTTTTCTTTCAAAGGCAGCTCCTCTCTTACCATGACAAAGACTGTGTTCACACCACCCTGTCGGATGGTAGGAGTCACCAGCTCCATCATCGGGCCATCACGCAGGTGGACTGTATCTGGGGGTCAGTTGTGCCGCCACTTCTCAAGCTTCAGAACTCCTCGGGCGATTTTCTCCTCCCATGCCCCACGACACATACCGTGGAAATCGGCCGAGGCCGGGAGCTTGACTCCCTGCAGCTGGGACAAGGGCATTGTGTATTATGTGAAGATGTTAACTAAGCTGAAGCTGCACAGATTGTGACAATTGAAAGGAACAATTGCCCCGCCATATTTTTCTTTTCTGCCGGGCGGTGGAAGTCTCCCCGACCGGCTTTCCCCGCGCCATCTCCGGAGTACATTTAGATTTCAATTAGTGATAAGTTTTATTGTTGCAGAATCCTTGAATGCAATGTTGGGGTGGATTATTTCCCCGCAAGTTGAGCATCTTCATGCAACATCGGTTGAGGGTAAATATGGGCCCTACCTGACAGCTTATTATTAGGCTGAGGCTATTCGCACGATAACTTGTGCCCTCGCACGACACGCTATACCCCTTTCGAATATAGTGGATAATAGGTACATCGAGCACCTCGATATCCTCTTAATACCTATCAAGCCTTTTATTATACATAACCATAGTAGCAGTTCAAAAGTCTAAGTCTAGAGACTAGAGAAACGGTCTAACTAGATATACTTTCATTTCCTCTTTTTTAGAATATTATTCTGAATATCCTTTAAACTATCTTTCTTAATAGCTTAGGTATTACTTTTTAGTCTATTATTCGACTCTTAACTAGAGAGATACTTTACCTAGGTGTTCGAAATTAAATACGCTCGAATATAGATAGTATACTGTATTGTACGGATATCGAAGTACTCGATGTACCTGTTATCCACTACATTCGAAAGGGGTATAGCGTGTCGTGCGAGGGCATAAGTTGTCGTGCGAGTAACCTTAGCCTATTATTACTCCGCGCTCCGCGGAAGTCGAGCAAGGCTGGGACCATCCTGTCTGTATTCTTGGTAGCTGGTCGACTGTATGTATGGTACGGACAGAATGCAGTAGGGGATGTTTTATCTACGTAATAAAAGACGCTAAATGAATAGGTACATTTCCTAAGGTTCTGCTTCCGAGTACTTTTCTTGCGGATTTGAATCTAGGGGTTCATTGTAGAGAGCTCCCTATCTAGTGTGCACGAGACCTATCGATTAGTACCTAAAGAGATAATACAATGAATCCTTGTTGTGTCGTTCAAATCCGAACAAGTCTCAAATTTAGTTTCACTAGTCTCGGGGCAACTTTACGAATAGAGCGGAGTATAGTGTCAGTGGTAGGAAGCGATCGAGGAGAGTCTTACAGTATTAGAATAGCAAGGTATTACGTACGGTGCCCAGTTTTCCTCGTTCCTTCTCGAAGAAAACAGAGGCAAAGACTACACCTGTCGTGGCCTGGCGATACGGAGTTTCCGGGTATTGACATGGGTCGACAACTCGTTCTTTCAATACCGGGCTTTGATAATATTACTCTTGAGATAAATCGCATGCTGAACGTGGTAGACGTCCGAGCTACGGGATCCACTAGTGATACAGGAACCGCGATGTAGATATTTTGGATGTCGATGTGACTGGCTGAGGCATCGAAAGTGATGGCACTACGGTCCTTTTAGAGTATAAACCGTAGGAAACAGTCATCAAGGGGTGGAGACCCATGAGCAGGGTGGCTTTTGATGGTGGCTTGGTGGAAAGTAACGGAGTGCAACGTTGATAACAGCAAATCAGCATGGTTCGGTTGTTCAACTCGCAATCCTCCTTCTAATTGGCCCCACTATTCCAACGACGATGAAAAAAACCGGAGATTTAATGCAAAGCTCCACATGGGATAAGTAGACTATTGAACGGTTTAATGCACACTCACCGAAAAAGGAACATTCCACCCTGGTTCTCTTGCTAGATCAGGCCATGGTCCTCGTTAAACTTCTATAAGCGAGAAGAACGATGTGAGTGGAGATACTGGATCTCTTAGCGCCACGTGTACGGAGTAGTATGCCGAATATCCTATTTATACACCCGGATATCGATTTGTTGTCAGGCGGGAATCTATACCGGCCATGCCGATCCTTTCCGGAATATCTAGTGATATCTTCTAGGGGAATAGCAAGTTGTAAGACTCCAGCGTAGCCGGAACTATCCGTACTAATGGTTTTGTCGCTGTTCGACCAAGTTAGGAAACATCTGCGTGGGTGAACTTTTGTTTGGTTGACTTTTAGCACGAAGAGCGGGGCTGCCGAAGGAACTATTGAGACGCCGTCTATAAACGGAGGGCAGTCCGTGCGGCTTTTAAATTATCGGAACTTGCCCCAGACCCACTGGATCTTTTCTGGGTGCATTGTCTCTGAGCTTCTACCAATCATGTCTAACCGCTGGCAGACCAGTAAAGTAAATGCCTTTTGCTGATGTAGGGGCTTGAAATTTCATGGGCTGATGTCTACTACAAAGGAGCATCCTCGACCTCCTTTTGCGTCGCCGTTGACTCTGGGACGTCAATTACCAGCCGTGTGTCGGTGACCATGAACAGTCCTAGAATTCGTCTCGATCTTCTTCATTCCGATATTCTCTCGCGGATTGTGAGATTTCTCCAGCCTGGGGATATTGAAGAATTATCTTGCGTCAATAAGCGGCTCAGGGACGCGTCAATACCCGTGCTCTTTCGCGCTGTCAGATTTGAGTTCTCCAAGTCCAGCTTGAATGGATTGAAGCGCCTTTCAGATTCTGATATACGGCAGCATGTGGTGTCATTGACATACGTTGCTCCGGAAATTTTGAAACCGGGTAAGATCAGTATCTCTAGGCCAGCTGTACAACAGAGTTAATGAGCATATAGAGATTTTGGATTCGGAGTGTTACCGTTCTGAACTTTTGACACCTGATGATTATGAGGACTGGATATTCGAGGGCCGTGGTTTTCTACCCGACGATTGCCCATCATACACGCTAGTACACGATGTTTTGCGCGACATCTGTGAAGAGCAGAAAGATATCATAAACGACGATCTCGACAGGACTGCCCTATTCTCCGTGTTTACAAGATTGCCTAAATTGAAAACGATGGCTCTGTGCTTCTGTCCGACGATAGAAGAGGAAGAATGGGTAGGGTCCGTCTTGGCTCGGGGCTTGACAATGGAGGAGTCTTGTGAATATCATTCGAAAGTTATTCGCAATGCCATTCAGGTCGCGCGAGAGTCTACATCCACTGAGAGCAATATTCGGGTTCTCCTCACCGAGCAGCCTGCTTAAGGTCTGGTAAAGGAGTGACTCTTTCAAGGCGAAAGATCAGTTACCAAGACTCCGGCGTACCCAGCCAACCCCTACCTACTACAGTTCCTGTTGCGTGTCACTTGAACTAAACGCTTCACTTCGGTCAGGCGCGAAATATTGGCAATCGGCCGGAAATGGGGCTCATAAACTCATACGACGCGGGGGTAGCCTCTGTATTCAACACAGAAGCTACCGACACCTCTAGGGAAACCGAAGGAAACCAACCCACTCGGAAGTTCTACGCGTGGGATACGCAGACTGAGGTGATGGAAAAGGTTAGCAGCACCGTTCTAGGACCAATCACTAGGATTAGGCAGGATTGATTCACCAGGACTGTAAGATAGAGAGAAAGCTAGCTTCACACTTCAATACAGCCGGACGGTCGCAGATGAGATATGCTCAGCATTACTCTCTTGAAGCTTCATGTCCTTCTCAACTGCTTCCCCATATCCACACGGCCATCTGGAATTCCTGGTCGAAGCAAATAGATCACGATGTCGACCAATAAAGGTGATAAATATCAGCAAAACTTTGCTGAATGCGGACCATTCCCCACAGAACGAATAGTTTTTGCCGGGATATCCAACACTCACACCAACATAGCTGTATGCAGACACAACCTCGAAAATAATGTTAAAAGTGGAAAAGGCCAAGGGTTGTGAGGTGTAGTGATCCGACTCAGCGACACAGATCAGTAGGACGGCAAAGCTAAGCCACCATACATCGTGGCTTAACTGGAAGCGGAATTGCTGGTAATAGACTTGACTGCGAGCAAGTATTGAGTTGTTTGAAGATGAGCAGGACGATTCACCAGCTTCGACGCATGGAGTCCTTGTAGGCCCCTTTTGGTGTGAATTTGTGCTTCTGATACACGTCAGAAAGAATTATTGGGACCATAGCTTGAGAGCAGTCATACCTGATGACAGCTGATAATGGAAAAGATGGGAGATACTATGCACAATAGGTTAGGTCCTCATCGTGCTATATCAGCAGATAGAAATTCTCACCATCATAAAGACTAGCGAGACTCTTGTTAGTAAGCTGCTCTGCGAGAAAGTATGGTGTCTGATCATACGTACGATAGACAGTAAGCAGTCCCTGGGGCAGATTTTCGAATGTCACAACAGAGAACCCGCCACCCCGCACAGCTGAATAGACCTCATTTTTAGCTTTGCTTTAGAGATCATGTTTCTCATGTACATACCAGAAGACTGGAAAAGCCCATCTAGGGCACGATACTTGAAAGGGAGGGCTGCAATTTCGCTGTTGCGGAAAGAAGCAAGCTCAAAGGCTCCCCACATGATTCCATTTAGCACCAGGACTGTACCAAACAAGAACCAGGTATGCAAAGTCGGGTATAGAAAAGCGCACATCTGTAGATACTGTCAATTGATAAGTCTCGTAGTCAAGCCCGTAAGAGTGAAATTACCCTTTGAGGCTGCGTAAGAACCAAGTCGAACGTTTGCCGCCATAAACGCCACTTCGGTCTGTCTGGTATCATTCTTCGAATAATCCAGATCACAAGTCGCAGTAGACATGGGAACAGCGTATTTCCGGCAAGAACCAGAAAGCTGCAGACGAGAAGCGGAGTAGGCCTATCCAAGTCGGGGTCAACCATTTGTCTCATCGAGTATGAGCCAAGTGAAGGGGAACACATACTCCAGCTGAAACGGTGCCATATTAGCATTGATCAGAGACATTCCGTTGTTGACAAATGCAGATGTAGCAAGGAAAGCGCCCGCCCAGACAGGGGAGACTCCATCTGCTTGTGGAATATCAGGCCGGTATAATTTCAACCAAAGCCCGATACTTAAACTGCCGACGAAGAGGAACACGATCGTGTAGAGTATTGTAAACACTGATATCAACATAAGTGCCTTATACTCTACCCAACCCGGCTCATGGGGGTCAATTGGAGAGCTTGGGCTTCTAAGGTTCTTGATTCGCGGCCACATGCTTCTCAGTCTAACCATAATCCATGAAAAGCATGACTTTAAATCACCCACTGAGCGTCCGTGTCCAATGTCCTTTGTGCACTGAAATTGTTGACTCTGGTCGGGATCGGACGGGTTGGTGAAAATAATGAAGTGGTTCCGAGATACATCGGGCTCGTCCGGGGATGGAAGGTCTGGACAAATTTCCTTCCCTATGATGTGTGTTTTCAACGGACTCGGAAGTTTGGCAGAAATAGCAGTATCATAGGCCTTTTGGGCTTGCTTTTCTTGTATATGTAGAATTGGCTTGTGGATTGTAGTCTGCCGCTCTCTTTTCTTGCTCGAATTCACTTTCAGGACAGAGCGAAGGGCCAGAGCGCGTAGGAACGAGATGACTGCGTGGATA
This sequence comes from Penicillium goetzii, assembly GCA_037043885.1. Classification (NCBI taxonomy): domain Eukaryota; kingdom Fungi; phylum Ascomycota; class Eurotiomycetes; order Eurotiales; family Aspergillaceae; genus Penicillium; species Penicillium goetzii. Next base: position 266,811 of record JAWLST010000019.1, read on the forward strand.
GGAATAGCATGTCCCAAGATTAAGAGCGTAAAAAGTGTGCCTTGTTGTAGAACGTTAAACGTGGAGAGGTCCAGCTATACGACACGTTAGCAATTGACTTCAGACCGTTCATGACCTCAGAACGAACCACGCTGAGTCCAGTTCCTGTCATGGCACTGAAGCTCATGAAGAACGCGTCAACATATTGTAGATCATTGATCTGCGTCGATTTAGTGTATAGTATGACACTGCCGATCATGGAAATGCAGATGAAATATGTACAGTGTAATAGCAGGAGTTTTGACTCTAAAAGAGGAGCCATGATCGGCAGGCCTTAGTATGTGTCGTCGTAAGCATCCCATGCGAGACAAAGACCAGGAGGTCCAAGCACATTTAAAGACAACCGATGCAGGATTGATCAGAACAAGATTGCTGCCTATCAGTGCAATACTGACTATGTCTACGCTGAATACTACGTGAGGACCCTTTCTGCATGGAATGTTGGCCGGGTAATTGCTCTACATCTCCCTTCCAGCTGCTAGATTCAAGTCCTCAGCGACCAGTGTCTGGACATATCACTATTTGATCTAGGCACAATAGACCATAGCTATCTAATTAAACATACCCGAGTACAGGGGACTGCGCATTCCAAGGGACGACCCGTTGAATTCTTCCGATGTAAGGCTGAAATATGTGGATGTTGGGATACTCGGAACTTCCCGGTTTTTGATGAAGAAGTTACTCCCGAGCGTGGAATAAACCTACCTTCCTATTTGCTGATTGCTGGAAGTGTTAGATCTCAGACGTCAAGGAGGCTTGAGATATCATACTGGTCGTGCAGCGGATTGCATCGCGCGGGAGGGGTGTCTGAGGTTTCCAACGTATTGTCGACTCGATCCAGTCGTCAGCGAAAGTGTGTATAATGTCTTGATAATCAATTATGAAGGGATACTCTTCGCCATGTTCAGTACCACCAGATTAAGGTTGAACCTTAGATATTGGCGTATCAGGATATGATGCAACCGACAGCAATGAGTAAATGGCACCGGTAAGGCCGAGATAAAGTACCTTTGGCCATGAATGTAACCATGGGATTTATCGGCAGCCTAAACCAATTTCAACTAGGAATGGCACAGTCTCGTGGTCTTCATGATAACAGCTAACCAGGCCTACCTCCAAGCCAACATGTACGCTCTATACTCAGCTACGCCTATTGATCTTCTACTTTCTTAATAGACCGGTACCCTCTAGTTCATTTCACCGTCTATCGTGCTTAATCCACGCCGGTATCAACTGCCCGATGACCACCAGGAAGTATGGTTGATCAGTTTTCTCGGAAATCGAGTTGTAAAACACAATTATGCAATGGACCTACGCATGTGTCTAATGACCTATCGCTCTCCATAAATTCCGTCCAACATTCATCGCTCTGTCTCTTACAATGACAAAGATAGGCTGAATGTCCTTCTCTTCTGAGGCGCTAGAATGACGAACAGAGGTTTGATAATGCTGTCTTTTTTGGATATGTTCCGCAAGCCTTGAGAAACTCTAGACTGAGGAGACCTGCCTACCTAGATATGCAGGCCACGGGAATCTTGACGCAGTGCCTAGGAATGCGAACCTGTAGAGAAATAAAAAACATGGGTATTGTGGAATCAGATGAGAGTTCTTGCAAACAAGGAAATGATAGCAAGAGGGCAAATCTAACAATAAACGGCCTTTCTGCCTTATTCCCGGTCCCCAAAATAGCACGACTTGTTCCCCCTCTTTGATATCATCTACTCTCAACAATAATCAAGCCACGAGATTCTGGGGTTTATTATTGCCTTGTCAAGACTCTGCAAGACTCCAGGATTTGAGAAGAACACCCTGCAGGAACCAGATCTCGAGCCTCTGATTTGCGAGCCTGAAACCATCTTAACCGCTGGTGGGCTTGGTGTCGCGAGCCCCGGCGCTTCCCGTCAACCAATCACCATCGCCGGCCACCCATACATCACGAACACTGTGCTGCAGGGGCGCGAATAGGAAACCATAAGTCAAACCTCCAGTGATAGATCATCTGCACTTGACTCCAAATATAGCTCCACCTCTTATCTTATGCCTTTTTGCAGAGCGAAGTCCTCCATCTCGAACCCCGCCAAGCCTGCACGCTGGCGCCCATCCACATACTGGGACCCCCATAAGCAAAACAATTCTGCAAGCCGAATATTTGCAGTGATGCCCTCGCAGTCCTGGAAATTTAGATCTGGCAATCTAACAAATCAGAGCCGTTAATATACTCGATATTTCGTGCGCCAAGGGGAATTGTCCGTACAGGAGGATACCCCGTTCAATCTATTCGGTTGGGTAAGCGCCTGCGGGAGAGGGACTTGTGTGATAGTAAGACGCTGGCTGGGAACTGTCTGTGATGACAAAATCCGATCGGCAAGAGCCCTGTGCTATAGCAAGTACATATTCAGAAGCATCCTCCACGGGCGCTTGGTTGGCTCTTGAGGTTTTTCTTGCATCCGTTTCACCTCGAGCCGTTCTCTTGTTGTACGGGACTGCCTTTCTTTCTTTCTTCCCTTAGTGAGGCTCTCTCTTTCCACTCGCTATACCTTACACTCCTAAATTGTCCCATTGAGAACCCTTGCTGGCAAGGTTACGTGCTCTATCATTCTATTACATACTCTCGTGATATCACCGATATTCTTCCAATTATTATCATACTACTTTTTCATCTACCACCTTCACGATGAGCTCAAACGCATCTACGGCTGGCTCTATGGACGAGTCCAAGTTTCTCAAGCGCAACCGTGTTCTTCACTGGGCTCGATTGGGCCTGTCTCTCTTGATCACTGCCGGAGCTGTTGCTGTCATCGCCTGTGAGGCGGTACCACTGCACCACTATAAGACCACCGCACAATGGGCCACTGCGGGTCTTGCTCTCTGGCCACTTAATCTTGATATGCGGCCGACTATCGCAGCTCTAGCTTGTGGCTGTGTGATTGCCGTCTTGAACTTGGTTTATGTAGTTGTTGCTCTGCTCCCATCTGTTAGTATACCAACCCCGATACTTCCAAAACAACTGTTAACACCCACCCAGCCACACTCTCGTATCAAGCTCCTCAACTCCTATGCTTCCGCATCAGCCTTCTCTGGGTTTATCACTTCCCTCATTGGCATCATCTTTATCATCTATCGGCCGTCCGCGTCTTATCCGAGCGGCTTCAGCGAGGGAGAGACACTGCACAGCTGGACTTGCAAATGGGATGCATCGAGCGGGAATACATCAAGCCCGGTGCACTTTGCTCGCGACTGCCACGAGACTCGTGCTGGGTTCGCGATGCTGTGTGTTCTTTTGGGATTGGAGATTCTGATGGGGCTTGCTGCTGCTGCTGGCACATGGTCCCAGCGGGATGTATCTCGTCGTCGCGAACAACAAGTCCAGTTGGAAAAATTGGAGATTGCGACGAAGCAGGCATACCGCCCGTGAGAGGAATGTGTGAGCTTTGCTCGAGGTCGTAAGTTAACGTGGAAGTGAGAATGAATTGTTTGGAGGTGGTCTACCCTTGGTCCACGTTAGTATGTGATTAGTACAGTTGCTGGGTGGGCTGTGAAATGACGACATCATGTATAGCAGGCTTATTTATGGAGAGGATTCATGCAGATCATAGTCTGGAATGTTGAAATGAAGGTGTGGCCCGGGCCACTTCGTTAAGGTTGGATGACCCGCACGTCTACCGAGAGAGAAGTAACCCGGGAAATATGTAGCAAGGAGTTTACCCCGTTAATGGGCGACGTGTCCAATGGATTTGAATCAGACCACCTGAGGTCGACGTGAGCTGACCATCGGCCATGTATATTTTGGGGAGTACGGCAATTCCAGATCCACCTAGCAGTAGTGGAACACCTAGGTACGAGCTGTGCAACGACCTTGAAGATATACGTCCATTGAGTTGACAATGTTAACGATGGTTGTATATGTTGTGAGGAAGCCGTCCTATTGATTTCAGACATCGCGAAAGTAGGTTGTCACAGTGCTATACTGAAGAACTCATGGGAGATGATCCCGAATACTGTATCTGTCTAAAATAATGTTCAGTCAGAGACAGGAAGCAGTTCGGATCCAGGCACCTAACCAGGTCCAAAACCAAAAGGCTCTGGCAACTAACAAACTCTACTGCACGAAAGGGCCACTCTTATATATCAAATCAACCGAAATAGCATAACAGGCATGGAAGACCCTCGAGGGATATCTTTGATTCTGAGGATTTCTTAGGCCGTTTCAGCTGATTTGATATAGAGAAGCGGGCCTTTCGCGCAGTATCTTCGTTAACAGAAGCAAGGAGATTGTCTGATCAGGACTGCATGAATACATAAAGGCCGATGGCTATAGTTCTCAAAACCGGTGGGTGGTCGGTGTAGACCGCGCCAGTTGATGACACCTTGGTATTGATATTGGACGATGTGGTCGTGTTGATGTTGTTTGTTGATGGCAACTCGTGAGGAAGTATTCGGATCGGATTAATGATTTACCCTGACGTATGGGACATTACATAATCCTTATCAGTACCGCCTTTGGCAGAATCATGAAGGCGCGTTTCTTGCATCGCCTTTCTCCTTCTCCGAGCGAACAGCTCTCAATTACAAAATGTCCGCAGACCCGAATGCCCCGTCGGCTATCGACCTCGATGATGAGCCATACGAGTCCGCCGAAGATGAGGATTTTCAACTAGACCTGTTGCAAGATGAGTCCGAGCTATCCTCATCCGAGGACGAAACCGCCGAACCCGCGAAGAAGAAGCGCAAGACCGATAAGAAACCTGAGATCGTGCCAGACGAGCTAGATTCTGGCGATGAAGTGACGATACAAAAAGCTCGAGATAAGCGGAATAAACTGAAGAAGAAAAAGGGCAAAGGCAAAAATGTGGCCGACGACGAGGATCTCGATTTCGATGAGGATGAGGAAGGGGGAGCTGGAGGGTTTGTGCGGACACGCGCGATGAAGAAGCATATGTAAGATTTTTATTCTATTCTTTGCGGCTCTAAACTCTCATTCCGGATTCTGACTATTGGAACAGACAGGAGGAGGAGCGTAAACCGTTGGCTCGAATCGACGGCGCGACGGTGGATGTCGATGCCCTGTGGGCGCAGATGAACGCTCCCGAGAGTCAACTGGGCCCGCAGGCATCCCACATCGAGGACAAGCATGAACCGACGCCAGACGAATCCGACGGTATCGTCAATACGAACGCGCCAAAACAGGGTGCCCCAGAACCGGAAGACAATGCGCGTCATGGCCAGCACAAGGAACAAATGGTGAAGATCAAGCGCACATACAAGTTTGCGGGCGAGATGATCACCGAGGAGAAAGTGGTTCCGAAGAACTCTGCCGAGGCGAAGGCGTTTCTGTCTAGTGGCGAGGCTGTGGAATTTGCAGAGGTCCAAGATGCCACTGATGTGCAGGGTACTCGCAACTTGCGCCGTCCTCTCCGCAAGATCTCGCGATTCGATCCCAACCCGACCGGCTTGATCAAGAAGAGCTGGGAGAAACAGGCTATCACGGAGTCTGGGACGGACGCAACCGGGCCCAAGATCAACACCGTGGAGAAATCCAGACTCGACTGGGCACAGTATGTGGATCAAGCCGGGATCAAGGACGAACTGCGGACAGCCAGCAAAGCCAAGGAAGGTTATATGGGTCGTATGGACTTCTTGGGACGCATGGAATCCAAGAGAGACGAGGAAGCCCGACAGGCTCGTCTCAAAGGCATGTGAGGCTGCTATTATCTGTCCATGGTCTGTCCTGCCTTTTATCTACCTACGTGGGCAAAATATTCCCACCACACAAGTCATACCCCAGCACAGTCTTGCCTCAAAATCAAAGACCCTTGCTGCAGAGCGCATGCCGCCCGCGGTCGCATTTCGGAAACCTCGTGTCCAGCCGTCATGAGTTTAGACGCAGATTGAAGTGGAACGTGGGCCGCTCCCGTCTCCTTCAAAGAAATCGGCCAGTCGATCCCGATCGAAATGGGAAACTCTCAAATGCGCATATCCACTGATAAACAAGTGGGTGGGCTCGTGAAGTAGCCCGCGGCTGCCATTCGATTTGCAGGGCTGGGCATCCGTCGCTGATCGCCGGCGGTAATGCGGGCTCTTATCATTGTATTCATTTTCGGGCGCGGGCCGTTCCAGGAAGGATTGAGGGGAAGCCTGATTGTTGTATTCTCCGCGGTCACTGGAGAATCTGTATTTTTAACCAAAGTCTACTCAATTGCGGTTCAATTCACGGGAATAAATTCCTGTATTGTACCATGTTCTATGTACTTTAATCTCCAAGATACCAAACCAGACATCCTCACATCTTTGCATCATAGAAAGTGTAGTCATCCGTAAAGATCACCCATATCCAAGACACAGACTACTCCCGTACATCATTCCATTTAGCTGCTTCACTTGGGCACGTACTTGATGCCGCTGCTGGGGCAGCTCGACTTGGTAACTGTGCAAAGAAAATTAGCCCTCAAATTCTCCATTAATTATGTGTTCCACGAAAGTGAGCCACTTACGAGTATCAACAGCCTGGTACTGGCCATCAATAGCATTCCCAGCCACATTGAAGAAGTACCAAACCTGGTTCAGCGCGCCCTTCGAGCAGCCGAGGTAGACCGATGCGCCGTCGTGCAGCTTGGTCAGTGCAGCCTGGATCTCACTCAGGGTGTAGGTCTTGGACCTGCTGGGGGTGATACCAGCATCGGAGAGGGCCTGGACGAGGATCAGATCAGACCTGCTGTATATCTCCGAGACTGGTGTGGTGGTTACATACCTTGTACGTATCGAGACCCTTGAACAGATCAACGACCTTCTGGAAGAAGTCGCCGACTTCCTGCTGCGAGGAGTAGTTGGTGTAGCAGCTGGGGTCGATGGTGTTGATGCAAGTGCCGTGCTTGCCCCACTCGTGAGCCCAGAAGCTCTCGTCGTCGCCGTTGATGTCTACCCAGTAATCTTTCATGTAAGACAGGAGATCGGTGCGACCCTGTGCTGTCAGGATGTCCGCGATGTTGGTGTAGGCACGAGCGGAGTCGCAGCTGGACTCGTAGGTGCCGTCACAGTTATCAGGCCTGCATTTCAGTCAATATTTCGTTCTGTTCGGTTTTCTTGGAGGGATATAGTTGCGAATGGGGGAGATAGGAATATGAATGATACATACCACAGACCGTGAATGGTCCAGGAGTCAGTTGGGCCAGTGGACGGGTCAGTATCCCAGAACTGAGTCTGCAGGAGGGCGCCGCCAGGGTAATTAAAGCAGCAGGTCGGATTCGTGGACGAGCTCTGGCAACTGAAGGTTCTATCATTGGAGCAGGTCTCCAGCTGGGCAGAGGCGCCAGAGATCAACGAGGCAGCGGCCAGGGCCAGCATAGAAGAGCGAGAGAAAGCCATAGTTGGACAAAGATAGAAGTACTATTCAATGGAGATCTTCAATGGAAAGAAAACTGACAAACTAGATCATCTGCCAGGGGCATCATGCCAAACATAAATAGTGCAGACACACACTGACCAGTCACTGACCAACTATCAACGAGGTCCTCCAAAGGACTGGAGCGTCCTGCAGAGACAAAAACGGGTGCATCCCCAGCGTCGATCGCAACTGATACCAGCACATGCACCGATAAGACGACGCTGATTCGCGCCAGAAAGATCGGATATCGCCGTGCAACTGATTAGTTAAACGAATCGTCGTTCCTAGGCCAGTTAGCGGGGTCCCTTCGCCTGACGAAAAGAGGTCGATCCCGACCGAGCGGGGAATACAGAAGCAACCAAACGAAGCCACCAATAGAGGCGTCGAATCAGCCTTCAACTCGGCGATGCGTGGGCAAGGTCTCCGTCGGAAGTCCTGGGGATTCAATCTGGACGAATTGCAGCTAGTGTTTTGGGATTGTCCGGGGAGGGGATAGGGCGAAATGAGAAATCGAGGTTGCATTGTCTCTGGTGGATCTCCGCCCCGCGCGAGATTAAAGAGGTTGCTGATCGGCCGCATTCTGGCGAATCGAAGTTAGCAGAAGGCACCTGGAAGACTCTCATTGTTCCTTCACGTTTCGCCTCTTAGGGTATGGTGCAAAGACGACTTTGTGTCACCTGAAGTCGGCACTGGAGAGACTCGGGTTCTTGTTTCTGCATCTACAGGAGAGAATTGCTAATTCGACACCTCCATTACTAGAACTAGTTTAGCGTGGTATGGCCAGTACCATCTTCTAATACCTCCCCCTTTGACGATTACAAGATTCTCAATAGCGGTGAGTACTAGCCATCCTTCCCTCTTCCTCTATCAGATCGCTTATGTAGCTATGTATAGTGTATGTACTCTGTAGACGTGTACACAATACGCCTGGATTATTAGTTTTCCTTGTTCTTCTTCTCTAGTAGGAATATTAAGTAAAGTAGCTACCGGCTACTCCCCTTTACTATTATAGCTCTTGAATTCGTGGATAGTCTTGATTTTAGAGGATTCAGCACAGTAGCACTAGTAAGGATATAAGATAGCAAGGTCATTAGCAAGATCATTAGCAAGGTCATTAGCAAGATTATTAGCAAGATCATCGGCAAGAGCATTCGTAACATCATTAGTAATATCATTGGCAATATTATTGGTAACATCATTAGCAAGATCGGGCATTAGCAACATAGATTAGAGGGATGGTAGGAGGAGAGGGTAAATCGAGTCATCGACTATAACATGGCAGATGGCAGAATTTTGCAATCGTCAAAGGGGGGAGGTATCAGAAGATGGTACTGGCCATACCACGCTAAGCTAGTTCTAGTAATGGAGGTGTCGAATTAGCAATTTTGGGGTGTCGTTTTAGCAATTCTCACAGGATACAGGACCTTTGCCCCCGCTTTAATAATTGGAAGCGATACGAAGTGAAAAAGAAACAAAAGAAAGTGAATATCCAAGTTTTGGGTGCGCCCCGTATGGAATCGCAGAGCAATGGTCTATCATGGTATTAACGGCTCTGCTTCCTCGTTTTCGTCTTGCGCTGCTCGAGGGACTCGAATGCACCACATGGCAATGGTAGCAATCACATAGAAAAGACCGGCTTGCAAGAAGGGAAGTCCCATCCAAGCACCACCGAAGTGTAAGCCGATCCGGAAAAGATAGGCAAATAACGGGCCTGCGACTAGGATACCGAGGGATTGAGAGATCGCTATAGCCGAGTAAAGTGTGCCGACTTGGTCTGGAGGTACAAGACTAGTCACCAGACTGCGCGCAGTGATGAGAAACGCAGAGCCGAGAGAGAGAATCACCAAGCCGCAAATCAGCAGAGCTGGAACTGGTGCGAGACCCATGGCGAGGAAGCCGATAATCGAGACTACACCACTTCCCTGGCTCAGGCGGTGATCGCGATGATTGCCATGGAGGTTGAGATACTTGGCAGCGACGAAGGACAATGCTGGCATGATGACGAGATAATTTGCCAGATTGAATATCCCACGTAGCGAAATTAAGAGACTGGCCTGGAGGAACGTTAGCAGAGCCTAGCATTCGACGTAAGCAAGAAATACATACCCTGGCGATGCTCCAATTGAATTTCTTCGACGCAAACTGAAGGAGCACAGCGGAAGACTGCCGACTGATGACCGTGACCAACAAGCATAGAATTACCAAGCAGACACTATAATTCCGCCAGATAAACTGCGTAGACTCTTTGAATTCTCGGGCCTGGCGGATGACCTCTTGCAGCACCGGTCGTTTTCCAGATGGCTCAACGCGTCCATTGGGGTCATCGGAGGTTTCCGAGGCTTCTGGACTTGCTTCACGGCGGTAGCTTGCCTTCTTTGCCTTGGCTTCTTCCAGAGTCTCTGGAAGGAACAAGACCGGGGTACTCCCCACAATGATAATGACCGTGCCGAGAATGTAGGGAAGCCAGTTGTTGTATTGCATCAGCCAGGCGCTGATGGGAGTACCCAGGATTTCGGCCAGGATGACACAGGATTGAAGACGGAAAAGCGCCGTGGACCTATCTTGCATTCAGCAAAGTCGAATTCAAATCCAATTACGAGGCTGATGTACCGTTCTTCTTCAGAGAAAATGTCTGCGATCATCACCAATGCAATTGAGACGACCACCTGGTCTCCACCTCCAATGATTCTGAACAGTCCAGTCAACCAGACCAGTCGAAGGGGCAGCACATTTGACCATAGCGCTAGATAAGCCAGGTATCCTTGATCAGTATCTCATCTTTAGGTCTCGGATAAGGACAGTTGATGCTCCCTGACTTACCCACTAGGCGAATCCATACTTCCCCAAGCAGCATCCCCACAATGCCGAGGTAGATGACGGGCTTGCGCCCCCAATGATCCGATAGCACTCCATATGGCAAGGACAACAAGATACTAGGGAGCACCTCGAACATATCCTTGTATCCAAGTACCAGCGCCAGCTCGGCCTGCACGGCTTCCGATTTGCATGGATCGCTACCGTTGATCGGTGGATTACCAGTAGACGGAGATTCCGCTCCACTGGACAGAAGTCCCTGGTTGCGACAGATGATCTGCTCAAAGATCGCAGTCTGCGGGGCGAGCGACAAGTCGTTGCCAAAATCCGCGGCCAGCACAAAGATGCCGCACATGAGCAGGATCATGAGTTTCTTTGAATTCGAGCGACTGGGGATCGCGCCCGTCGACGCGTCGGCGAGCAGGGGCTGCGTTTCATCGGTGGCGGTTTGGTCGATCATTTTGGCTGTGTGAAAGGGATGCTGAAGACTTCACTCCTCTGACAGCCAAGCATACACCCCAGATAAAAGTTTTTAAGATCTCAGACAGACGGTTGAGTCCTAAGTGCCATTATTCAGCTGCCTTGGCTCGGAGTTCGGCATAAGTGGCAGCTTATCGCGTTGGGCCCAGGGTCGCAACGCCAACAAAGCCGCAATGCTTAGGGGCATTCCTCATTCGCTGAGCCCTTGGGAGCTGACAGCAAAACCAGGTTTCCCCGCGCTGATAACGCGAATTAGCGGCTGAAAGGCCCATGGGCGAGCAATCAGCAATCAGGACGCAGTGACGCACACCGTTTTTTCTTAGTCGCGGCGTTCGGCGTTCGAGAACAATGCCCCTCCTCCATTCATCAAGGCTGGTTCAATGCTGAACTCCGATTATAGCGTTGGGAGCACCGGACAAGGCTCCGGTTAAAATTGATGCAGTGACGGGATTGGAGCTGATATGTCACCATTATCGAGTCGAATCCTAGCTCTTTTTCTCCCTCTTGACAGCAAATCAACCGCTTCTTAAGTGGCGTTAATTTGATGTGTTCCACCAGGCATGTTTGGACCGTCATTAGGCCTTCCGACCGTAGCAAAAATGCGGTCGGCTTCTGTAGCCATCTTCAACGCTTGATCTCAACTTCAGCAAGCGCATGAATTCTCAGCTTCGTCTTCAAATCTATCAGCTTCTTTTCTCAGGGGCATAGAGATATGACGGAGCACGCTCATCGAGTTGACAGCTGGGAGACTCACCACTTCCTCAAATCAGACCCATCACTCTCTCCTATTCTCTCCACTTGAGCTCCGCTATGGTCTCCACAACCCGATCTATGTGACCTGTACTCCGTACTCCGTACATCCTCCATACATTGGACCAAAGGTCCCCCCGATGCAATGCGAGTAGACATGGCAGCGGCCAAAAGATGCATAATCGTAGTCGTGGTCCTCTTAGTCGCACAACGCTGCTGCGACCATGCCTGCTGCCCCAGTTGATCCTCGATGCTCGGCTAACTTTCATCGGAGCGCATTAGGACCGTTGCAAGCGCCCATCCGGTCTGCACACGCGGCCAAAAGAAGCAAAACATGAAGATTGTACCCCTGACCCAAAGCATAGAAATCTGCGACTGTCCGTGGCTTGCCTGTGCCTGTCAGACCACGGCAACCCGCAGAGAGAAGCGTTTTCAGCGCGCGTTCTGCAGTGCGGATTGCAAACTCGACCAATTGGTCCTGTAAACCATCCAGTCGGCTCGCCAATGCGGCCCGGAGGAAACCATCTCGGAGGATTCTTGTCAAGTCCATTGCTTTTTTACGCGGGTTATCACACGAGTCATGGCCCACGCCGTATCGGCACGGTGCATTCGGAACTCGTAACCTCCGTCGGAGATGAAGTGATTGTTTATTTAGCTGGCTGGTTGGCTCGGGCTTGCTCAGGCGGTTCTATCCGCTATTGCTCCGACGGCCGGATAGATGCTTCCTCCGCCGATGGATATGTTTGACTCGAAGATCTGACAGTTTGTGGCGCTCGAAGGGATCTCGTTCGAAGGATGGAACTGATTGGATGTCTGCGTGGGTGAATTATTTGGAGTGGTCGTTGGAGTTGGTTCGGTTCGATCAGGGCGGACGGAGGCTATACACTCTGGGCCGTTGGATTTCACGATACGTAGCTAGCGAGCCTGGTTCCGTCAGCTAATAAAGGGTCCATTTTTGATGAGATAAGGTTGGAAGGATGTTTATACCTCAATTTATCCCACGATGCGATCGCACGGCAGTCTTCCACCGTGGGTTTGCCCAGCATCGCGTAAGGTTGTAGAACCACATTTCGACCTTCATCAGCATAGAGGTCCCGTATAGGTAAAGACCGCTTTCCTAGGACGTTTGAAGAATTAGAAGGAATTAACTTGGTCGGTCGGCTTTTTTCGTAAGTGCTCTCTTATTCCAGTGTTGATTCGCAATGTTCGGCGATTGAATCGCCCAGGAGCGGTGCTGCCCAGGTAGCAGATGCAGGATATATATCATCCATCGAATATCATTTGAGAGCTCACCACACATCCATATGTTCATATTACTCAAGTCTAATTCATGTAATGTTCTTCAAAAAGGCAAATGCTGTGTATTTTTTAATCTAAATAGAATAGTAAGGTATTCTTCAATCTCATTGTGTGTAACCTTGGAAAAAATATCAATTCGTCTATTGCCGGGCGACACTCCCTCTGGCGACTATATCCCCCCAACAACCTGCATATATCCTAAGGAATCAGGCCATCCTTTGGCTTCAGTATACTTTCGAGGCCCCTCGAACTACAAGCAAAGGAATACTCCGCAATCGCTGAGACATGAAAGCTGCCTTTTGTGAGATCCTATTACCCGATCGTCACCACATAGCTACCTAACCTCTATATTATCGCCATGATCAACCTAATTGAACAGGGCATTTGCCCAGCATGAACCGATCAGCCCAAAACCTACCATTTACCAGTCCTCTAAGAGCAATTGCGCACAGAGACCCGCCAAGAATGACACTCTGGCTCAAACATACATGAATCTAGACGTACTGATTCCCGATATTCTACAGCTTTAGTTCTACAGGTAACAGCACTGTGCCAACCTGGCATCGTTCCCCTCTCAATACAACTCTACTCCACTCCATATCACAATCGCGTACAATATATTGAACACGACCCATACCCTCGCAGCCTAAAACCCTGGAACAAGCGCTATATTGATCCCTTTTTATGAAACTGCACCAAGTAGCGCGATGCGTATTGACCAAACAGGCACGCGTGATTATCTCGCCTGAGGCAAGGGCATATATCGATGATGTCACCAAGATTCCCCTTGGGCAGCAGACAGCAGTGAACGGACCAGATTGAGGTCCAGCCTCGTCACCTCCCCGCCGCTAGCCCAAGACATATTGGTGCGTGCCGTACATTGGGGGAGTGGGGTGGAGAGGCGTTTGGACCACCGATCTGCCGTACTTGGGACCCTAGGAATGTTAAGCGTGCTGGATGTGATGTGCAGGGTCGATCAATGAGCTCGATCAGGGTCGACAGTCGGCGAGACCGGGTCAGTTTCTCCAGTGGTTGTGCGGAGGTGCTATTGAGTCGTGTTGCATATCCAGCCTGTTTTGCCTGCGCTATTGAGTTGATTGGCATGCGCATTGAACTACGAAGTACAGTAGCACTGACCAACACTATGACTCTGCCTTCTCGGCGATTGCGTACGGTTTTGTGTGCTTAGATTAGGATGTTCACTTAGTTCTTTGGCTCTCATGGATCCCTTCGAAGAGATACGATACTTCGGGGTCGTTCCTGATCTACAACTGTCAACCGCGTTCTTCCCCTTTCATCGCGACCTTGTTCAAAACCGGGGTAACACGAGGGGCGAATTCAGGGACGATGGACTCCTGGAAACCCTCAATAAGAGTATCCACAAACGCAACCCCCGATCTCCTTTTCCAGGACCGCGCTCTAGGAGAAGCCGATCGTAGGGCAGTGCCGAAAACATAAACTTTTGCCACTGGGTGTCGTATCCAGGAAACCGGGACTCGACAACGCAAGGTGATGCGGGCTTACTGCAATGCGCGTCAACATGAATGGATGGAGCAAAAGGTACCAAGCAAATTAGCACAAAGTGGAAAAGCAAATATTGCCGCTCAACAGCTGTTAGTCAAATACTCTGTCTATTTTAGATGTTCTGAGGCTCATTGGTGAAGAAAACAGAATAGTGATGCAAGGGGGTGGGGATGCTGAAAGAAAGGGTTAAAGTCTAAGCTGCTTTGGTTCAGGAACCACCAGGTACCACACCTAAATTGTCCAAGTTACTGAGCTTCTTCAGGTTTCCTGCATTACCCACTGGCAATAATATTGTACTATCGGCTGTGTTTACCGGTATTCTCCGTATTTGCTGCCTTTTGCAATGTTTTTACAGGATGGCTACAAAGCCCGAATCCGAAACGGTCCCTTTATTGATGCACCACCGATGTGATTTTAGATACAATTGCCTGACAAAGCCATAGTCAGCAAATTGTGAAATACTTCTCCTTTCTGCCAAGTTCTGTTCTCCTCGCTTCCCAAACTTGGAAAGAGTCGCCAACCTCAGATTTCTCCGTAGGGCTAATGCATACTCTCCTATTGCAATGATCTACCGATCTCCCCTCGGATCCCGGTTTTGCACTGACCATGTCGAGAGCAAAGGACACGGACAGCCCATAGGGTAAACTCAAACTCGGGCCTACTCATAATTCTTACGGACAAGTATGAGTACGAATGCTGTTATCACTCCAGCGAAAGTCCTGACTGCCCGGGCTTCGGCATTCAGAGGCAACGTCAGTAGATCAGATCCCGGGGCATTGGGCGAAACGCACCTGCATCACGCCTCACCCAGCACTGTGGTCCTTCTCGGATCATGCTGAGTGCGCTTCCGAGGAATGCTCAGCCAGAGACCGAGGTGCGATAGTACAGTAGTACGCGGTATGCTGGGAGACGCTTTATTGGCCCGACTGCATGAGTTCGACCACACTGGATCTTCCCCCGCAAAATGATCGACCAGCGGGCTCGCCGTACTTTGGTGTCATGGCGTTGAGAGGCTTGCATATCATGTAGATCCGGGAGTGGAATTTGTTTTTGTCTGTTTGGGGCTTGTTATTGCTTTTGGGAGTTTATCTCTGGGGAAGCCACGGAGCTGTTCGGCGTGGAGGATGGAGAATGAACAGGGGTCTGAGAAAGATCTAAAATCGATAGTGCTGTTCCTGATGCTCCGTGTACCTGGGTCAGAATTGCAGCAATCGTGCTAATGCAAGTACTGTCTTCGTTGGATGGATAAGGTTTATGTGTTTGGGGGGATGTCCGAAGTACCCCTGACTCTATTCTGAGATGAGAATCTGATGGTCGAATCCTAGAGGGTGGTACCTGAATATTGAATATGATATATGAGATGTCATGATGACTATCAAAGAGCTATCGTTATTGTCAGTCAGAGATTAGGTTGGGACGTTCTTCATTCGTTCCACCTGATCGTTGTAATGAGCCTCGAGAAAGTATGTAAAATGGGTTCATCACACGAGAAGTTTGAATGCGAATAATCTGGACCAAGTGAGTGTAAATCGCGCAAGATCGATCGACAGTGGCGAGGTAATAATCGAACGTGAACGTTTCTCATATAATGCGAGCCTGAAGCACAGACAGCCAAGAGGTATGTACGCAATGGATACCCCGAGCATCCGAACAAGCCACAAAAGTCGCCACTTCGCCTGGTGGCGTCCAAAGTCATGCAATGGCTTGATGATAAGGCTACATCAGAATGGCATGACTCAATGCAACAGAAGAGCTCAGATTTTCGAACAAACTATTCAAAAGTACTTCGGGATCTAGGCTAAACTAATGTGGTCTCAGGCCGTGACGCTTTTATTCCGCGCGAACAATGGCTAGCTGGGGGGGGGGGGGGTACCAAGCATGAATAAGATCAACCTAAGCATAGTGTTGGCAGCTTGAGATCATTAGCTAGCACAAGGAGTTCCAAGTAAGTCATCCCTTTAAACGCAGGGGTCTTCGAGGTTTCTGAGGGGACTCTCTAGCTCCCGACTGGCCCTTGCGGCTGAACTTGGCCTGTGCTTCTGAATGCCTGGATAGAAGCCCGAGGATTCTAAGGGTCTAGATAATTGGCGGAAGCAGTAAAATATGAAGATTCCTCTCAGATCAGAATTGAGTAGCATCATGAATAGGAGCTATGAATGTTGACGCTGAACGGGTTAGATTCTAGAGCTGAACTTGTTAAGGAAACACCTAAACAAACACGAAATAGAGTTCGGCGTGGATTGAACCTTGGCACTACTCCCATGGAACCAGCGAAAAGTACATGAGTCGTGTCCAGAAAAATCTTGGGGTAGAATTATTGAAAAGTATTGCTTTGCAAAAGACCAGAAACCTGATTTCGACCCCAACATGCATGGAAAGATTGCAGCGATCTTCCTCGTGGTGACCATGGTGTCAGATCACTGAATACGGCAGATAATTGTGAGATATGGGATATGGAATATGGAATACATAGTAGTATGAAAGATAGAATGGAGAAAGGCGAACAGAGCACCTTGTGGGGCGTGCAACTTAGCTGGCTAAACCGACTAAACTGGATTAGATTGGATCGTCCGGATCTGACAGTCGAGAGGGATCGTCACGGAACGGCATGAGAGACTGAAAGAGAGACATGATCTACAGGCATTGTCCGGGTTCCATAGTAGTCCCATAATCCCCTTGTCCAAAAGTCCCCTGATGGCCAAATCCCCTAATCCAATAGGCCCCATTCCAGGAGCCATCGGTCGCATTGTTGAACTACTAAGCCGGCTTTCATCTCCGAACGCTAGGTCCTTTCCCCCGAAAACAAACCAAAAGCTCCCTCCCCAAAGAGCCCCCCACCCAACGCTAATTTGCGGCTGCATAGATGGCATGGATCGCGGCTTGCGACTGTGGCTCAGTCGTGAACGAGAATAGAGTTTAACTAATTGACCAGAATCAGAGCTCCAAAGAGCCCTATGAACCCAGTGAGAGCTGTCAGAACTCTTGGCTGTCTGCCTTGGAAGGCCATCGGATCAAGCGCTCATCTATTGGAGGCTAAAGGGTCTAGTGGTTACGTGGTTCAGGGCACACGACAGAAACAAGATGGAAAAGGAGGCGAATTCTCTGTTTCATCCAACCCGTCGTGTCTATTGTTTATCGGTCGACAATGTGTATGATACACGCACCACAGTTTTCCTGGTCGGAGGCGAAATTCTGGGGAAATGGAATCCTTTGCGACAATCCTCATTTTCGTTCTCATACAGCTACAAGCCTGGCGCGGGGAGGAAAGCAAAACACAGTAGGTATAGTACTTTGGTACGTTGGAATGAGGGGAAGAGTAGTCTGTACTTGTGTTTCGCATGATAAGGATCCAAATGCCATTTTGTTTGCCACTGACCTGCGTGGCTTGGAAGAGGATCGAGGAGCTTGCTCGAGGTCTTCGGTCTTCAAGAATGCACGCAAATCCCGGACCGGTAATAGCCACGCAGGAGTCCCAAGATACTGGGATTGAACAGAACCCTCACTAGGCTAAGCCCATTGTCATCGAAACTGTCTGCTCCAACCAGAGCAAGTTCCCTCAATTCGGGTCTCGACTGACGGGTGATGGATCAGAACCTTCCCGTAAAGTCAGATGCAGGTCCATAACTAGCTCCCTGGATAGTTCGAACTCTGGACCCTAAGCGGAGCGAAAGGTAGAGAGAGGGTACCCCCGAAAGTACGGAGTAAATGGAGAGATTACCGACCATACCCCGCGCCCGTTCAGTCCTAGTCGTCTGTCTACCGATAGGGACAAAGTCCTTTCAGGGTCCAGATTGTCTGCAGCTTTGCACGCTTTGCACATTCCAGTCACGCCGGATGACGAGGGTGGGCGACCGGGGCCTTTTGGCCGAATTGGCTTATTTGTCATGGGTAGGAAGACCACCATATTATTGTAGGAATAGTACGGAGTACATACGCAGTACACTGTAGGGTCTCGGCTCTGGGGGAGAACTACAGTGCGGGATAATAATAGCAACGGTCATCGCAATCTTCATCCGGCCAATCATAACCAGTGCTATGATCAACATATTGATCATAATGGTAATCGGAATGGTAGTCAGTAGTAGAGTACCTTTGGGTTGATAGCCTTATGGATGACGATCCATACCCCGGAGCCCGCGAGTAACTTTCTGTTGGGACGATGGGAACTATGTAATGAGGTACGAGAGGCTCGAGAGAGAGGCCCGAGAGGCAACAGAGAGGGTCGCGGATTGGTCCAAGCACGCGGAGAATAGCCAGCAGATGTAATGGAATTTACGATGCTACACTCCCCATCCCCAAGACCGGGATATGGCCAGTTTGCTTTTCTCGTAGATCCCCGGGGAGGGATTAGACTAGACCCGACTGGGACAGACCAGCATAGACTCGAGCCTACTCAGCTTAGCAGGTCTGCAAGTACCTTTGCACAACGTCTGACCTATCGAGCCTGGGCTAACCCGCGCTCGGATGAGATCGATCAAGCCCCCCACTTGGGGATCCGCCACTAACGTCTGAGCTCAGATTGCCTGACTGGAGATCCTTTGGATGTCGGATTATAGAGAAGATAGCTTGTGCTAGAGATAGGGGACTAGATCGGATTACGGGTCGTGCTTGTGCCTGTTTCTGTCTGTCTCAAGAGGATTTTCCATGAGACAATTCCCTCGTCTGTGGTGCCCTAGAGGTTCGAACGGGAGGGTGGGGCGACGGTCGATCTGGTGCAGGTCCAGCGAAGGTACGACATTTAGTCAGTGAGCTCAGTCGTAGTACATAATATCATTTATTGTATTATTAGAGTACCGGGGAGGATCGACGCCCCAATCGGTAGAGGAAATAAAAAGTAAAGTCAATGCATGACTAAGATCCACGTCGTTAACTACTCAACTTGGCCATGACAAAATGGTAAAAAAAAACTCCAGTCTAGGCAGAAAAGGAAAAGAAAAAATAAAATAAAATAAAATCCCAAACAAATACTAAGGGAAATGTCTGGGGGGGGGGGGGCACCATTTCGAGACCCAACGCCTAACAAGCTGCATGTCAACCGCGATAATAGACTCTACTCACATTGCGCGGGACGCAAGAGGCACAGCCGGACATTCCAGTGGCTGTCATTTCCAACTGGCTGGGCACTTTTCGAGGCCCAGGATAGCTATGGACCGCCATGGGTAATTATGGGTATCTATGGGTCGCTATGGATCAGCTCTGATTGTACCTGTGCGATCGGATATGGAGCTTGTCCCCACAGTCCCGCGTAGTGGTTCGGAGGAGAAGATAGATGCCGGTCGATTGAAGTTGGTTTCATAATAATAATAAAAAAAAAAATCATAATATGATAATATCATTATTTCCCCAATGGGAATTATGCGGTCTGATCATCATGATTCGCATGATCATGATACTGTTAATGATCCTGATTTTAAATATTTGATTTTCTTCAAGCATTAAACCATAAATGCAAAATTCATGAATAAATTTGAAAAAGAAAATCGGAAATCAGAGTTAGGGATGAGGCAATCGATCATGTCGATCTCGAGTTCTTTTTGATCTCTGCCCATCTTGATTCTTGTTCCTGTTCTTCTGGTCTCAGGAACAAGCTTCCACGCCCTGGCTGGGGAACTATAAACCCGCCCCTTCTCGTCTTCCCCCTCCCCCCCCCTCCTACTATCATCTCCATCCTCCTTGCCGGTGTCTCTGAACAATTAAAATCCCTTTGGAGTCTTTTATACCACCCAGCCCTGCTACTACTACTCCGCCCTTCCTAGCAAGTCAATTAATCTGAGACCCAACCTCCCCCTCTTGTCTCTACTACCACGTCCAACCACCGCGTCTCAGGGTCGTTCGCCAGGGAAACCATCACGATCCTATCGAAGGTACTGAAACCGCGTATCTTTGTGGCCCCTCTCCAGCCACGAGTCTCCAGAGTTGATTCGACACTCTATTCGTTGACTGCTCGCTGCTCTATTCCCAAGAGACGCGAAACCGGTGCCACGAACCGGGCTATCTGAACCCCTCCACCTCAAACCAGCCCTCCTTTGCCGCGGTAACAGAGGGGAGGCTATTGTTCTGCATTCCTGGCCTTGCGTGAAGCGTTCCTCCGGCACGCGACGCGGGCGCCTTTGGATCTCATCCGAGTCATGGCGTATAGCTGTAAGTCCGATCCCCACCCGAGATTCTATGCTGGCCCAATTTGTTTATTTCTGCTCGTTTGTCCCTCCATTCCCTTCCTTCTTTCTCTCTTTCTCCTCTCCAAGGCCTTTGACATTCCCTTCTCTCTCTCTCTATCTGTCCCTGTGGTCATTGTGCCAGGCATCACTCCCTCGTGCCTGAGCTCCTGTTCCCTTTGTCTCATCCTCGCTCTTTTTTCCAACCCTCGTTGCCGACCCTTGTCATTCCAAGTCCATCGTTATACCTTTCTGCTTCCAATTGCATCCCATCCTTTGCATACTTTCCTTCCTACCTAATCGACTATCAACCGTCATTCCATTCTGTCGCTCTATACTCCACTAGCACAGTGGACTAAACCCAATTGTCCTTATTACAGGTGATACTATTGTCGACTCTGTCGCCCAACGAGACCTCAAGGTTGAAGACCTCGACGAAATGAGAAGCCACGGCCAGCAGATCTCCGATCGCTTGACTGTTGAGGTTGACTGCCACTCTTTGGGACCCAGTGAATGTCCCTCGATGACTTCAAGTTTCTCTCCTCTAGAGTCTCCGACTCCCACTCCCACTAGCCTTTATAGCCAGGGTTCCCTGGCATCCCCAGGCTGGCACGAAGCCGGCCATTATCACAGCCTTCCTATGGAACGACGAACTTCCGCAACGCCACTCCGCAGTGCCTTCCGAATGGCAGACTTCCCATCGAATGAGGGCATGAGCATGCCTGTCGGCAACATGGATCGCCAGGATCAGCTGCCTATCTCCGCCGAGTATCTCTCTGGCTACGACGAGAACATCGACCAGTTCTGGATTCCCCAGGATTCAATCCCCAAGACATTCGAGCAACCGACATTCCCTTATCAGGCGCCCATGCCTCAATATCATCACACCATGGGCCGCAACCACTACTACCGCCCGCAAGCGCGAGCAGCTTATCTGCCCGAGTCTGCATCCAACCCTTGCCTTTCCCGCCCTATCTTCAACCAACCTGAGCGTCTCCCCAACTCTGCATCCATGTCTAATATGTTGCCCTGGATGATGGCGACCGACTCCATGGCTCCCCAGACTATTACTCCCGCACAGGCATTGCACTCACCTGTTACTCCCCCTCCTTCCAATTACTCAGAGTTCCCCGCCAGCCTCCAAACCTTCAAGCCTCACACTCCTTCTACACCTGTGCGATCAATGTCCTTGGGAACACCCGGGAGCGACACCCCCAACAGCCGCATGTCGGGTCATAATGAGTACCAAGAGGACTTCCCAGTCTCTCCAGTCTACAGGGATGGTCATATGATTCGCACACATCGCCAGCCGTCTCGCAAGCCCTCCAAAAAGCAGCTCCTGCGATCCAACTTGAGCCTGGAGAACTTGCCCCCAATCATCAAGCAAGTCCAGTTCAAATGCAAGGAGCCCGGCTGCAAGGGCCGTTTCAAGCGCCAGGAGCACCTGAAGCGCCACATGAAGAGCCATTCCAAGGAGAAGCCCCATGTCTGCTGGGTGCCTGGCTGCCATCGTGCTTTCTCCCGCAGCGACAACCTCAACGCTCATTACACCAAGACCCACAGCAAGCGGGGTGGTCGCAACCGCTACGTCGCCACCCTCGACGAGAGCAGCCCTGATTATAATCCTGAGTTCCGCGGCCAGCTGCATCCGGACGGGCGTCCGATTTACGGCTCTAAGCTTGAGGACATCCCTGATTGTGACCTGAGCGTTGACGGGTGGGACGACTAGATGCACAAACAGCCACCACAAAAAGCAAAGTGTCGGGTATTCGGGGGGACGACGAGAAAAAGAAACAAAAACACCAACCACAAAACCACGCGAACCCCACCAAAACAATGCAAACAATCTCAACCGACCACGCAATCCGAAATAATCCAAAGAAACCAAAAAAAAGGTACCAAATTCAGAAAAAAACAAAAATTAACCGACATCACGGCCTCTCGAGGCTGGACATTGATACCCTTGGAGGAGAATGGGCCTGCCACCCATACATGGCATCGGCATTTCACCCGGCTAACCACCATTGGTGGCCGCTACGGCGTTGTATATGGTCTTCCGGTCTGGTGAAGATCATTCCGTGTGATTACTTATCATCATTTTATTCTCTATTTTCTTTTCTTGCATAATTTGTCGGGGCGAAAAAGGGCCTTGGGGCGGAAATCTGCTGTTTTTTGTTCTTGACTTGAATGGCGTTTGCATATTATACTGTTGCTTACGATCGTCTATGGGATAATCACTTGGGAGGGATGGACGATCTTGTACAATCAGCTACAACGTGTTCCCTTTTTTTTTTTGACTTCATCTCTGTCGCGTGTATCACCATCGCTTATTACTTGTGGCATAATATTAAAAACAGACATGAGATGTTTTCTACAATTCTTCTTCCAGCTTCCGCACTTCCTATGATAGCAAGTCCTCTTGAACAACATAATAATCGGTAGTCTACCTCTGTACGTAATTGTTTCCTTTCAATCTTGATAGTTTATTAGCCTCAAGATCTCGCACAAGACTAGTCAACTAGTCCTCGCAAGGCCCCCCCCCTCCCCCCGCACCACGCACTCAGCCTGGAACTTGCTCCACCGACAACAACCACTTTACAAAAACACCAATACTTAAGAGGCTCCAAATAGTTTCAACGCCTCCAAAATCCCACAATTTCCGCCCTCTCTTTCTTCCAATCTGACAGCCTATTCTTGGCTCATCATTGCATACAGTCCATTGAATCTTACTAGCACCCCGTTCCACGGTTCCTGGCGCCTCCGAGCGCAAATGTTACACATCACAACCGCCTTCCGCCAGTCCGGTCTGATTCATGTTCATGTTCCCACTTTCCACACTACTGGTACAATTCCACTACTGGTACAATTCCACTACTGGTACAATTCCACTACTGGTACAATTCTTTTTCTCCGTTTCTAGATCTGGATCTGGATCTATGCGATCTATCTGGTCTTTTTGTGTAACACCTAGTGGGAATGGGGGGGGGGGGGGGGGGGTTGTTCTAGAGTGCTAGGCTGTACATGGATCCGAGTACGAAGTATAGTACGGAGTATTCGTCTCGTTCTATCTTGTCGCTAATTGAGTTTAGAACCCTGTCTGTGAGACGTGGGAGGCTATTCTCGGGCCTTTGTCGAGGTCACGAAGTACTGGACTTGTACTTGTTACTTACTACTCAGTAGTACTGTACTACTATACTACTATATGCATCATCTCGTTGGCTGCATCTGCTGATCCCGCCACTTCGATCGTCCCCTTTCTTCGTCTTTCCATGCGTCTTCTACAATCCAGTCCCGAGGGGTTGGCTCCTACTCACGATTCCCCTGTTTCAGGAACTAGTCATGGCATCATCGCTGTTGCAACGCTCTGATCTTGACTGTTTTTGTCGCTGTCTTTTTTGCATGAGCCCTCGTTCTCGTAGAGGGTGAGTCGTGGTCGTGGTCGTGCCCTTTCCCCTTGTGCACGCATAGCCGGGCTAATAATGCGAAGAATCACATCGGCCAATATCGCTTAGCTCTCAGCATTGATTCGGTCTGGTTTGCGCCGCGTAAATTTGTGGAGGAGTTATTTGTTCACCGTGGCATCTACACACGTAGAGTTATGTGGAGTACCGCCTTTCTCTGTTTCCATTTTCGTAAGAGGCTACATAGGTCTTCTGCCAGGTACCTATGTAGCATGGCGCTCGGACTTACCAGATTCGTGAGTCGCGTTTTCTCTGGGTTTGGAAAGCTGTTGGGATCTTGTGTGAATGCGTGCCTCGCCCGCCAGATCGGGTCTTTTACATACTATCATTCTCCGGGTCTTCCAGCCATGGCTTGGATCTCTCTTTGAGTTCGTCGGATGAACTGGCTGTTTCCCTGATGTGTATCCGTGGCCAAGATCCGGTCTAGAACGGGAATGAATTTTTTGATTGGCCTCTCCTGATCATCTGTGCATATGAAATTCATCAAGTCTGGGGGTGAACCCTGAAAAGTTGCGCGGTTGAGCATGCTGTCCTTCCCACCAGGTTGAAGTCTAGCCCATAACTATTCTACTTATAGTTGATTACACAAATGTTGATTTCCATAATGCTATCTAAATTGGTATTGGTCTATTCCTGCCCCCGGACTTTACTTCCACGGTCCATTTACAATAATTTGAAATTATGTACTCCACTCTGGGTCTCGACTTCACCTGCTTGGACCCTGAGCCCGCGGTTACACCGCGCCAACGACCCTGCTGACTCTTGTTTTTATTGTCTTGTAGCGATGGACAGTATTCGTGCCGTACTTTTTACTTGCATTCTATGACCTCCGGATGGATAGATTATAGATTATAGACGCGGTGCGTAACTCCATTGTCATTGCTTTTTTCCTCGCCGCCCGGTTCGGAAACATGACCCGACTACGCTATTGAGGGACTTTTCTTTTGCTTTTGCGCGGGATCTGCACAGTGTCTTTGTTTCCTTTTTTTTTTTTTTTCATCTGAAGATCTGCTAGCTTTGGATTCGATGTATAATTAGTTACATCTTTTGGGCTTATGTCATTGTACGATGTCTTAACTAACTAGTGAGTATAGATTCCGGAAACGTACTCCGCAGTCATCGAAGACACGCCGCGTACGCTACATGCTCACCGCGATTATTAGTCTATCTGCAAAACGTCTTATACAGTAATCCTCTTCATAAGAGATTATCCTCAGCATTCCTAAGTAATGCCCGACCAATCGGATCCCTGCCGCGTGGTGGGTTGGCATGTCTGTGCGCATGTCGCCGGCTTCTTGGGGAAGGACAGACGTACACTCTAGTCTGTTCTTTCTGCACATTCATGATCATGCACAGTCTGCAGAATCTGGCTTCCGTTGCACTTTCTATCTTATTTCCTAGATGGGACGGAATTTTCAAAGTACAAAAATCGTATCAAGTTTCTCTTGTTGATGCAACGTTTGAATCGGGAATGCTTGCTGCAGTCTCGGCGCATAGCGCTGCAGCGCATTGTGCGGCGTGCATTGGAATGTGAGATTCGAGCTTTTTAGCGTTGGGACACCTTGTTATTCTTCGAGTCGGTCTGGACTTTTGAGCGAATAAGATTTGACTATGGAGGGTGAAGTGATGAACGTGCATGGAGTGTGTCTAAAGACTGGAAAAGATGTTCCTTTTTACGCAATATCATTGACTAGTTTGTTGCTCTCGTGCATACTATCGTGGGGTACCCGTGCTGTGATCGCTATCCCTCGCTTCGGGATGGGCGTTGTGATAGTGGATGTAGGGTGATCTGATAGTGTTTAAATTTCAACAATGAGTTATGTCTTGAATCATGAAAGCCTTTGTTCATGGATATTATGCGTGATTTTTCATGTTCAAAAAGGGAAAACTGTGCATATTAATGCAGCTGATGTCGGTGTAGTCCCGTCCCGTAGATACCTGACTTTCCAGCGGTGAATGAGCTGATCCTCTCGGTCCTGCTTTATTTCCCTGTTTAATTTTTAATTCAAACATCATGAATTACTGACATGTAGATAACTATAGCCTCCCATTCAATATACCCCGCCTTTGATCCAAACTTGGCCACAGTCCCCTCGGAAATAGACACTACCAGGTGGTGATCTACACTGTATATGGATAAATCGGAACATCCGAGAAGGATTCATTAGACAGTCAACGTTAGAAAACTGCTATTCATCAGAACTTAAGAAGAATACATCCTAAATTACGGTATCTTTCAAGGAGCCGACTGGTTTCTCTAGCATAATTTGTAGGATGTCATATGAGACAAAGATCGTTTGTGCTGGACCTTCTATAAGGATACAAGTTCTATTGGAAGACAAGTCTTATAAACACTCTAATATGAATCAAGACCAATGCTCTAGATGAACCGTGTGACAATTTTATATAACAATGCAACTATATTTTGAGCCCCGTGTACCTGACACGGCAGCCCAAATACTCATGAATCTACGAATTTACTCTTCGCCCAACTTCCGCAGCTCCTGAGGCCGACAGCACTGGTATGTCCGGAATGCCCGAGTGCTGACCTTCTCATTGAACATCTCATCCAGGTCTTCGAAGGACCGCCCCTTGGTCTCGGGTATCTCAAAGTAGATGATAATCAGGGTAACAATACCCAAGAAGGAGAAGATCCATCCGATCTTGCCGCCCAGGTGTGCCTCATCTGTGTTGTACAAGTACGGCATTGCGATATTCCATACGGTAGAGAAGAAATAGTTGAATGTGAATCCGACAGCCATGGACTTTGCGCGAAGACGCACTGCGGAGACTTCTCCGGCTATAGACATGGCTGGGCCGATAGCTGGGCCGTAGACCCACCAGGTCAGCTCGAGGAAGACACCAATGACCCTAATTGATTGTCAGCTTGGGCTCATATCCCATAATATTTGGGATCAGATCAAGCAAGTGCAATGAGACATACCAGAATGCGGTGGTTGAATTCGGGAAGCATCCAGCAATTCCCATAACAGTGTAGAACACGGTTGAAAGAGACAAACCGAACATGATAAGTCGTCGACGTCCACATTTCGCCATAAGATAGGCAGTCAAAATCGAGCTGGCAATACCAAATCCAATGCCAATCTCAGTCATCATACCAATTTTGGCCGAAGACATACCCGCCGAGACAAGGAAATAAGGACCGTTCGACATGAAACTAGCACCGATAATCTGCGACAGGCCGTTGCAGATAAGGATGATTCTAGTACGTCGCCAGTTGACACCGCGGAAGCAGTCGAGGAAACTGGCTCCCTTGGCGGCAGCACTTCGGGCCTTTTCTTCTTCGTTGACCCGGATGATTTGGTCCAGGACGGGCGTGACCTGTGAAGGCTTGTTTCCCAGTCGTGCGAGGGATTTTTGGGCTTTTTCGAGTTGATCTTTCATGACGAGGAAGTAGGGAGACTCGGGAATGAAGGGAAGCAAGAAAATGATGACGCCTGGCCAAACCCAAGCAGCGGCAAATAGGACCTATATGGTATACAGTTAGTACTTGACGCTTTCCAGTCTCCCAAGGGCCCATGGGTAGATCTTGAAGGTCTCTAGGGGACGTACCTTGTATGCAGACGTTGTGACCATCGACATACGGGGCAGCGCAACGGAAGCCGCAATCATGTATCCAAGATTCTATGCATTATTAGTATCAATAATATCATGGAAGGCAGGCCTTCAATCCAGGGAGAACGTTCTTACCATGCAGAGTGTGAAAGCAGAGAGGGCAATACCACGAATCTGCGGTGGAGTCACTTCGGAAATGTATGTCTGACCGGTCGTCAAGCAGATACCCAGCGACAGGCAATTGACAATCTTTCCCGCGAGGAAAACTCCCGGTGTTGAAGCCGTATAAACGACGGCTACACCTGCAGCGGAAAAGATCGCGCCCAGCAGAAAAGACGCCCGACGGCCGAAGTGATCCTGCACCGGTCCAGCGGTGGTGGCTCCCAGCATCGTGGCAACCTGGGACATGGCACTCCACAGAGACTGCCAATACGCCGGAATAACGTATGATCCATTGCTAAGCTCGCCGAATTGAACCCTGGTATCTTGTCAGCACGATTGATCGACAACCTAACTATACGATGGCAATACTCACTCAAATCCGGGCATCGACAATGCCAGCGACAACACCAGGTTGTCGAACCCATACATCAACGCGCCGAGATTGCCATAGAGACAGAACAGAATGACCCAGGGATTTTCAGCTAGACATTTCCATGGCGATGTATCGCACTCTGATGACTCGTCTGGCACGTTCGACAGATTTTCCAGATGCGCAGAGTCGGATTTAGTCGTGTCACGATTGTCCATTTTCTTCGTGTTTGGTTCCTGGTGAAGCTTTCAGGATCCCCGGACGAAACCTGCAGGGGGTTTGGAGAAGCCCAGAGGCCGGCATTTGAAGGAACTCCCCAGCCTTTCCCCAGTGTTGTGGGGGAGCGTCGTCGTCTCGACCCACCTGTGAAGCGAAATTCGGGGGACGATAAACCGACCCGTGCTCGGCTATTCCGGGGAAGGTGTCCACTGTCCACTGTCCACTGTCCACTGTCCACCACGTTGAATCTTCATGCATTGCTTTCTCTAGCGTGCTCATCAGGGAAAATCCGATCCAATCGGCATTGACTCATTGAGGGGAAGGATGATAACAGAAAGTCACAAGATTTATAAGATGGAGCCGAAGTTGTAAGTTGTTGAATTATGTACTCGACTCGGCTTCGGACGTCCAGTGGGGCCGATAGTGTTTACTTGGTACTCGGGGAACCGAACACTAAGGTTCTTCAGGGATTCCGATATTCCGTTATGGCATTCTTTGAAGGAAAATAAAATTGTTATGCACGTATTGCAGAAACATCAAAAGTGGGAGCATAAGAGCCGTGCCTTACTTCTAGGGTAATGTTCCGAATCTTGATACAATATGCAATTATCGTAACCTAAGCTAGGCAACTCTATAATTGTGCATGCCTAAGAGGACTACTCATAACTCTGTCACAGGAT
This sequence comes from Penicillium goetzii, assembly GCA_037043885.1. Lineage (NCBI taxonomy): Eukaryota > Fungi > Ascomycota > Eurotiomycetes > Eurotiales > Aspergillaceae > Penicillium > Penicillium goetzii. Next base: position 295,721 of record JAWLST010000019.1, read on the forward strand.
TATACATAGCTCTAACATCGAACTTCCCTCCGGGAGAAAGCAACCGCCTTGCCTTTTTCCAGTTGCTGGACTAGTGAAACCCCATCAATAATAACTTCCACATCCACATCCGCAGGAGCCTTCACCTCTAGGCCTCCATCCTTTGTCCAGGATACTGAGACGTCTCCTGCCGGGGTAAAGAATGTTCCACTAGCGTTCTCCAAAAGCTCCATTTGAGGGGCAATGCGAATCTTCTTAAACCCTGGTAGCGCAGGCGAAATACCGAAGACCTGAGTGACAATTTCGTGCACAGGACTCGCGCTCCAACCGTGACAATCACTGCGGGCATTCTGCTCAAACTCAGCCCATGTAGTCAGGTTATCTGCGATCATGCGCCTCCACGGCTCGATCAGGCTCGGGAACCATTGTGTGTACAGCCCAACCTTCTCGACGGCACGGAAGAGGTAGAATTTCATCGAATAGGAGCACTTGGCCAACGATGTGTCTTCCAATGTCCGGGACATGAGCTCCTTGGCTGCGGCCCCAGTAATGCTTTCTGAGAGAATGGCAAAGACTTGGCTGTGTTGGCTATATTCTTTGGCCGATGGCCCATCCAGATAAAGCCCGTCTTCGTAGCAATGGCGGTTAACAGCACTCCGCAGAGCATCCGCACGAACGGTATACTCTCGTGCTGTATCGTTTCTTCCCACGAAGGTACACACTTCAGCTGCTTGCATCAGTGCCACAATGCATAGGAGACTGTTGAAGGTGGCAGCCCCGGTATTGGTGTATGCCCGCGGCATGCATGACTCGAAGATCTTTCCAGGGACAGACCATTCCGGTACCCAGTCGATGAAGGGCCAAGTATCGTGATCAAAACGACCAACAAGACCCAGCTCATTGAGTCGCTCATCGAAATGATTCAGAATGCCATCCATGGTGCTCAAGTATTTCCGCACAATGGAAGTGTCGGCGAAATATTGCATATGGTCATACACCATCGTGACAAAGTACAAAGAGAATTGAGGAATCTGGGTACTGCGGAACCCAGCAGGGAATTGAGCTTTGATCAATCCATCGGGACCCTGACTTGCGTGGTACTCCTGCAGAGTCTTACGGGCAAGTCGATCATCGGAGGAAAGTTGGTAAGTGAAGAGCATCTGCAGGCGCGAGTCTGATACAAACTGGTTCTGCTCGTAGAATGGACAGTCCTCATATGTTTCATGTCGACAATTTTGCAAAGTCCTCAAACTGATGTTCCAGATATTGTCCAATTCCGCGCCAGCTTGAACTTGAGTCGTAATTTCGAGGGGATAGTTAGTCTCGCGCAAGGTAAAGCTCCGCAGAGTCAATGGCTGTTCGCCAGCTGTGATCTTGAGTTGGACGTATCGGAATGTCCTAAACCAGAACGGCTCGAATGTGTGCTCTGGCTGGCCATTAGCCACGTTATAAATGTCCTTGATTCCGTACAACCGGCCGCTAGAGTCGGCTCGATTAGATTTAGATCGAGGCTTGGGGAACGGGGCAACTTCCATCCCAAGATCCTTCTCGTAGCATTCAGCATAATGAAGAATTACCTCTGAGCCTTTGCCACCGCTGCACTGAAGGGTAATGAAGCCCGTCGTCAAAGAGCTTACTTCAATGTCGACAGTGGCCGTCTCACCGGCTGGGATAACAATGGGACCATCCTCCTTGATGAAGCCCTTCCACTGATCCTGCGCGATCGCGCCTTCGCATTTGACCACTCCATCGAATCTCCCGGGCGTCTCAGGTAGTGCAGGAATAGGGCGCGGGGCCAACTTCCAAGGACTCGTCATTGGAAGCATCTTAGCAGGGCGGAATGGGAAAATCGCGTTCTCCCAGTTGGAGTCGTCGTACCCGGATAGCTCCCATCCGGTGAGCTCCTGGGCCTCTGCCATCCTTTCATGGTTGGAGAGAAACGGAGGGCCGAGAATAAAATTCCATTCGGAGTAAGGAATGATCTGTCTGCTGGTTTCCTCCACACATCTCCATGTTTCGTCGGTTGATACTGACAGCCCCTGATACATTTGTCATTAGAATTTGGGAGATTTAGAAATCCGTTGTTCATGGGACTGGAGGTACTCACCTCGACCTCGCTATGCAGCATCAATCCCGGCAACTCTGTTCGAATAATAGACGATGACCCAGGTTCAAGGAATGAATACCGCAGCACGCGAGCACTGATCACATTCTCCCCTTTCTTCAAGTATGGGAGGATATCAGCCGTTTCATAGTGCCACCGCTCTGCATAGCTCTTGCAGGGGCCAAAGCTCGCACGCTGGCCATTCACATACAGTCGATAGCGACTATCTGCAGAGACATGGACAGGAAACTCGCTGACGCCCGTGGGAGCGGTCCATTGGAAGGTCTTGCGGAAGAGGAAGTATCGACCAACATGAGTGTCCTCTTCGCGATACTTGGGCGTCCAGATCCATTGCGCCGATTTTGTCCAGGAAGACACCATTTTGCAAGATGATGCCCAGGATGTCAAACGCGTGTGGGAAGCATGTTGGAACCCCGCGCCAGCAGATAAGTCAAGGCCGGGGAATGCGTAGTGGGTGTGGAGGACTCAGCTCGGATATCCCGCTCGGCGTGTTTTACCCCGACTGGAGGACGCCTGCCAGGAATACTACTACGGAAAGACTAGTGACATGAATCGTCAAGTTATGAACTACACAATGCTCAAGGAATAATGAAGTGGGTATATGAAAATTGAATTGACGTGACAACCTATGGGACATAACTAGTGTCGTATTGCATTTTGGGCCAATTCCAAGCCTCGAAGGCCAAAACATGAAGAGACAAACGACCAAACCCTCCTCCTCAGTGGAAGAAAAGAACTCCTGTGCAGAATGGTATCAAATCCTGAACCCATTGGAACCCCCGCCAAACAAAAGCAGAAAAGTAAAGTGAACAAAAGGAAGGACCGGTTCCCAGAAAATAGTACAATCAAGAAGGGGAAAGTAGAAACAAGGGGGAAACATCCATGGCAAGATATTGCAGTAACGCCGGCCTTTGAACCTCCGTGCTGCCTGATCCCTATACAATTCAAATGAAAAGAAGATAAAGAAAATGAAGAAAGAAAAACCAAGGGGATCCAGAAAAATCGTGGAGAAAACGAACCAAATGCAGATGATACCAGAAAGCGGAAAGTCTTGGCTCTCCACCACGCAAAGCCTTTGCCAAATGCCTACCTGGCAATCCAAGTCCCCCGTCAAATGTCACGTATGATGTCGTAGATCCATGTGAGCACACCTCAAGCACGAAGTGCGAGTATAGGCAACTATAGAGTCTCAACTCTGTCATCACCGTCTGCAATCAATTGCCCATCCCATTGTGCATCATATTTTGCTGCTGCTGCTGCATCTGCTGAGCATGCATAGCGCTCGCTCGCTGTTGCTGGGCAGCTTCTCGGTCACGTCGCATCAAGTCTTGAACCCAGACCTTGGCGTTCTTCTCCAAGCCAGCACCGTATTGCTGAGCGATCTGGGGGGGATATTGGGTCGGTGGCCCGTATTGGGTCATATAGCGCTGGGACATCTCATGTCGCAACTGAAGCAGGCGTTGCTGGTAAATCCGATTGTACCGCTGAGCGATATTGGCACCTTGTATATTTGGCATCTGGCCCCCATTCGCTTGAGCGGCCGCCATCAGCATCTGTTGTTGTTGTTGCTGTTGAGCTGTCATTTGGGGACTGCCTTGGTGTAGTTGTTGTTGCTGCGGCTGTTGCTGCTGCTGGTTCGGTTGACCTTGCTGGATCTGACCTCCCTGTTGCTTCACCATCTGCATCTGTGCAAACTGAGCGCGCATGAGCTGCGCCTGATATGCTTGCTGGCTGTGCTGAGGAATGTTTTGCATATTAGGCTGCTGCTGTTGATGTTGGGCCTGCTGGGCCTGCTGTGCCTGCTGGGCCTGTTGGGCTTGCAACATTTGCTGTTGTTGATGTGATTTGATGTTCTGAGCAGCGTGCGCATTGGCTTGCAACTGAGCAAGCTGTTGTGGAGTGAACTGGGTCGCACCACCCATTTGACCACCCTGTTGAGCAAGCAGCTGTTGTCTCTGTTGGAGCAACATTTGCTGTTGCGGTGTGAGACCCATAGCAGCACCATTCATTTGCGGAGTTTGGGCCATAGGCTGGTTCATCATCGGAGTTTGAGCCATGGTGTGGGTAGGACTGCCGTGGTTCATCCGCTGAGTCGGAGTCACATTGCGCATAATAGGTGTGGCTTGTGACATTGCCGGTGTAGCCTGAGTCATCTGGGGGGTTCCATGTCGGCTGGGTCCTTGTTGGCTTCGTGAAGGAGCCATAGGATGGCCCATCATGTTCGGATGCCCATGCTGCATAGAGGATGGAGGTCGTGGCGGGCTTCCCGATTGCTGAGATGCGCTGATACTCATTGGAACAGCCTGCGTTGCGATAGCGTTACCAACAAGCGGCGACGAAGTGCTGTGGGGGGTTTGATGGCGTACAATAGGAGAGGACTGCTGTCCTTGAGTGACACCATTCGGCTGGGCCATGACGTGGCGATTTTGAGCCGCCAGTTGAGCTTGTGCCTGCTGGGCTGCGAGTTGCTGCCTGCGGGCCTCCTCCTTGGCATGCTGCTCCGCCTGCTGCTGTTCCAAAGCACGGCGTCGTTCTTTCTCCTGCTCCTGCTGCTGCCTCTTTGCCAGCTCTTGTTTCAGCTTCATCTCGTGCTCACGCTTCGCCTTTTCCTCGTGCTGCATCCGAATCGTCTCCAAAGTCTTGAAGCGGGAGAAGCGAGGCTCAAACGGCGCAACACCGGCGGTGTCATCCACAGCAGCGGTCTTGGAGCCGCCAGCTGCTCCTGAAGCAGTAGGCTGGAGACGTTCGTCCATAATGAGCATGAATCGCTCTTCCTCGGCTGCGAGTGCCTCGTCTGCAGCAAGCTCGGCCACAGTTCTCTTACGACGCTTAGGCGATGGAGGTGGGTCACTGTGCAGCGGGCTCTTCAGGAACTCCAGCAGGACTTGAGCCTCTTCAAAGCTGTCCACGGTATCGAGATAGAGAGGGGGAGCCAAACAATTCACAAGGAGCGACTCGCACTGAGGAAGGTCTTGCGGTTCTACAAGAGTCTTCTGTCGCTTTCCAGGGTGGCTCCGGTCGGGTTGTGCGGTGGCAGGAGATTGAGGCATAACTGAGGAGGATTGCGTACGAGAAGCCTGGTTCGCAATAGCGGCTTTTGGATCCGGAGTGGTCACGAGCAGAGTCAATTCCGCTTGCAACGCGCGCGGTGTAGGGTGAAGAACAGTAGTGAAGACGCGAGGTTTAGGCGAAGCAGTCTTCTGCTCTGATCCATTTTTTTGGCTCTGAGCTTCAGCACTCTCGCCATTCGCTTGATTCTCGGTCTGGTTTTGGCCAGGAGCTGGGGTCTCCGGTGGCTTGGAGCTTTGTATATCGGTGGTAAGCTGATTCTGCTTCGGGTATGGGACGAATGCCGAGGGAGTAATGTGCTCGTTGTAGTTGTGGAGAGAGAACGGCGTGTTGTTCTCATTGCTTGTTGACACGGAAGTCTTTTGCGCTTGTGCGGACGCGGACTTATGGTCGACCACGCGCACGATGAGGCAACCTTGCGAGGATTGTTATCGGTATGGATTCTCCCAAACGAGTCGTATCATAAACCAAGGATGATAAATACCTTCATAAAACCTCACGCCCCCGCGCAATAGCTCCTCGATGATCTCGTGCGGAACCGTCCCGGCGCGAAGGTGTTCAATAATTACCTTCATCTCCGAATTATATGGAAAGCTTCCATCTTGCTGCTCAAATCGAAAGTGGGTGGGATGGAGATGCAGAATGAGAGAGGGGGGACATTTCGCATATTTCTTGAGGATGTAGGACGTGGTTTTGACTGTAGCGGTCAGACTGAGTCAGTTATCGCAGAACGACGATAAGTTGGCATTGGCCAATTGTGCGCAGAGACAGGTCTCACCATATGGCTCAGGATTCATCTTCGCAACCCGATTGTCGTTCCCGGCGGCTGAATTTCGCGTTACTGGCCGGGTCTGTCGCGAAGCTAGGTCGCCGGGCCGTTGTGACTGGGTCTTGATTCGATTCGGGGCGCCTTTGGAATTATTTGACAAATTGGCCACGCCATTGGTCAGGCTGGGGCTCGATCCAGCAGATGTGCTATCGAGAGGACGTTGGGAGGTGGTGGTTGGGGAGGATGAGATTTGCTGGGCCTTGACTCCGTTCACCCCAGTCTGGGGGAAAGGCGGGGGCGGCCGCTTCATCTTCGGAGGATGAGAGCTTGGCTTCGAGATCGCGGTCGCCATGACGATCGGCGCACAGAGCGCGACACGGAAGCCTCCGAGAGGTGAGAATATACTTTATCGGGAGACCGATTCGACGATGTTGGTTGAAAGCCGGGGTCCGAGAAAGAATGGGATGACCGAGGCGCGAGACATGTGGGGATCGGTCGGTCGGCCCTGGTCACCAACGCGGCGAGTTCAAAGTGAGAAATTGGTTTGAGTAGCCAGAGACGACTTGTAAAAGAGAGCGGAGGCGTCCATCAACCGATGTCGCTGAGGGGAAGGGGTCCGGAGAGGCGCTGGACGGCGGAAGCCTTGCAGAGTGAGGTGATGATGCCAAGCCGCGGGCGAGACGTGACGCTGTCACATGACCTTCCGGTCCGGGATTAGCGTGTTTCTGCCGTTGTATGTTCTGAAGCAATCGCCAACAAGCCGGTTTATGATCCTTTGATAGCTTTGTCCTCATTCCAGGGATCGGGCCGATTGCTTAATGATAGTCAGATTGTGTGTGAAGCTAAGTTCTATCGAGAGGTTAGAGGATTCAAATAGACAGGATCATGTGACTAGTAGCCATATGACATACACTTAAAAGAGACGGTATTGGTTCAGAGCAAGGTGAGTGTATTGCAGAAGCTATCTAGATAGTGTCTAGGCAGCATGCCAATGTTTCTAAGCCTCGAGACCTGACGTTTCTGAATTATAATCAAGCCGCGCATGACCAAACATAAAGCAAGAAGAAGACAAAGGGGAATCGAAGGCACACAATCATCAAAGGGGGAAGCTGAGAGCAAATATAGACATGCAGGTGGTAGATTATCAACATTAACATCATGGGGCAGGATTGGCAGATAAATCTGGGGGGCTGTTTAGTCCAACCCACGCACTCGGCGGCGCCAGTCATCTCCTACACGAAGGGCGTCGACGACGTCAATGCGCTTACCGATACCAATGGTGCCCTCCTTCTGCCACCATTTCTCTCCCTTATCAGCAAGAGCGGATTCATCATCACTGTCAATGAGGCCGCCGCGGCCACCTTCATCACCAACAACAACAATGACCTGGCGAACCCAACCTGCAATGTGCTGGACAGCGTCACCCTCATTGCCGGTCAAAGATTCCTGGACATAAACCAGGTCAGGTGACAGATGGCGCACGAGGTGGACATAGCCGCTGGCTGTGTTGAAAGGCATGATCATGCTCTCTTTTTCAACAATTGCCTGACCCTGAGTATACAAAGTCTTAAAGAGCGGACTTGTGCCATCAATATCATCGTCGTGACGGGGCTCCACGTTTGTCAGATCGCCAACCAATTCAGCTGAAGAGTTAGCCTCCTCAGTCGCAATGTTGGAGTAGGAGGACGCGATAGAGGTGGTCTGGCGAGATGTGCTACCTTGTCCAATCGCATGCTTGAGATCCGGGGCATAGATCAAAACGAAGATTCGAGAAGTATCAAGATCAACGTGTTCGGGGAGGTGAGACAGGATAGACTGTGATTGTCAGTATCGAACAAGCAGGTCAAGGCAGGAAGTATATAGGAGGCTTACAGCGTGCTCCGAAGCGAATTCGTCAGAGTCAGGCGGGGAAACGGATGATACAACAATAGCAACAGTCTTCTTCTTCTTGTCAAATGCATTCTGACCAGCAGCTGGTGCACGGCTCGGTAGTGCCCCGCTCATTGTCGGTGCAGCAGCAGTTTGTTGATCTCTCTGGGTGGCCCGGGACTGGGCCTCCTCGGACCACCTCGTATGATCTTCAAAGTCACCACGGTTTTCTTCCCGAATCGAAGTGAGTGCACCGCCAACATAGGCACCAGCCGCAGTCACACCAGCCATGACTCTTCGGCTTGCGCCATCGAAGAGCTGTTGCGGACTAGGGGTTCGGCGCAAAGCACCTTGCATACGACCCATGAAGCTGGGATCATAAGGGTTATCCCCAGGTGCTGCGTCCGTTCCCGTACCTCTCGCATAGTCCCCCGTCTCATATGAAGGAGGAGGAAAGTCACTGCCGACGGTCCCGGGAGGTGGAGGGGGATAGTGACCATCGTGGGGGCGGTCATCTTCGTCGTCCTCGTCACGTTCACTCCATATCCAGGCCGCAATGCTCAGCGTCGCAACTCCCACTGTGAGGGCCAAGGGAATCCAGTAGCCCATGGCCGTTCGTCGGCCTGTCGAGCTGAAGCCAGTGCCGGCTCCACCGCGACGGCGACGAGAATCCTGGGGAAAAGACATTGCGATCGCGGGGATGTTGTTTAGAAATAGCGCATTTAGAGATAGTCAATCGCGGTCGCAATGACTTGCCAATCACATTTCACTCTTCCTTGACAATGGAATAGACGTGGAGAAGGCGCAGGAGGTGCAGGAGATGCAGGAGGGAAGATGAGACCTCGACCTCGGGGGCACGGAAACATGTGGCTGGAGAGCCCCCATGGTAACCGCGGTGTTTACGGCTGGCTGACCTCTGTTTGCACTGTTTGGTCCTAATTAAATCTGGAGGCGGGTCAGGGGCTGACTCATCGCTATCATCACGTGACAGTATCAAAAAATGGCGTCCCGCTTGATGCGTCAAAGCAACAGTCATTGTCTGGAGGGGTCACGGCCAATTCTAGAGACTTAAACACGAGTCACGCTCATAGCAGACTCAGCTAAGCTCCTGTGAAGCCTTTCGCCTAACCACAGCCACCAACCAATCTTATTTAGCCCAGCAATTGTCCGTCCAACTTTTGCCGCGGGGCTCATTTGACCAAGCCTATATCCGACCAAGTCATCGGTCTCGTCTCGACCAGACCGTCAGCAAAATGCCGCCCCCTTCGGCAGTCGTTCCTGGGGTTGGCATCCAGGCCTTGATTCTGTGCGGGCCTGGAGTTTCCCTCAACACATTCACTACCAATGAGGAATACCCGAAGGCGCTGATTCCCTTGGCCAATCGGCCGTTGATCTATTACCAGCTATCATGGCTGAAAAAATCAGGCATAACCGGTAAGAATTGGTACCATTCCAAAATTGCTTCTGGGGTTAAGAGCTAATGAACGAGCTCCAGATATCACATTGATCACACCTCCCTCGACCGCCGCTCCTCTTCAGGCTGCCCTACAACAAAACCCCCACCTTACCTCTCTACCGTCGCCATCGCCGTCAGTCCTTGCGCCGAAAGGTCTCGATCTAAACATGGGTACCGCTGAGTTGCTCCGTTTGCCTGAAGTGCAAGCTTGCATCAAGACCGACTTCCTTCTGCTTCCATGCGACTTGGTGTGCGAAATTCCCGGCGAGTCGCTTCTGGAAGCTTGGATGGTCTCTCAAAGTGCGTTGGGAGGCTCCTCTACCGTCTCCGAGGGACGGAATGCTCACGGACCAACATCCTCTGGACCTGGCGGTGAGAAGGGCGGTCGTCGCGGTGGTCTGACTGTGTTCTATCAAACGCAAAACCGTGAAGAATCGGTCAAGGGCGAAGGCACCGACTTTGTGGCCATCGCACCTCTCGACGATGACGAGGCGCCGGCAGTATCGCATGCCGTTGACGGTCCTGCAGCACTGAGACACAATTTGTCCAAGGTTGTTCTGTCTATGCCCATGGCAACCGTGAAGGAGAAGATGGAACAGGACAAGGGCCTACTACTTCGGCATTCGCTCACGGAGAAGCACCCTCGTGTGAAGATGCTCAGCACTTTCCGGGACGCTCACCTTTATATTTTCCCTTATTGGGTTAAAGAATTGGCACTTCGTCAAGAAACGTTCCAGTCAGTCAGCGAGGACTTGGTTGGCTTCTGGGCTAAAGCTGAATGGCAGCGGGGACTTGGCGAGAAGTTGGGAATGGGTGAGATCTTCCATCGGGAAAATGACCATCATGCCGAGAGCGGAAGCTATGATGGGGAATCAATAGAGGAGGAGATCGATCTTCTTGCCATGTCCACCACTAGCTCAAGGCCAAACATCAACGCGGCTCGACCCACTCCAACATCCTCCTTTGCGTCTCGGGTATCCAATGTCTCGAGTGACGCCGAGAAACCAGAGTTGAAAATTCCTCCTCTCCTGGCTTACGTGCAGCGCGGATCCGCACCGTTCGTCCGCCGCGTTGATAGCAGTGCGATACTGCTCTCTACAGCTCTCCGTCTGGCCAAGCTCGAGTCCATCGAAGAAGCCGGTGCGGCCGCTTCGCCCTTCGCCCTCCCTCAGAAGATCGCACACCCAGAGGGTATCGCTCAGCGAACCACGATCACCAAATCTGACTGCTTGGTCGGTCAGAATACCACGGTCGAGTCAAAGTGTGTGATCAAGGAAAGTGTGATTGGCGCGAACGTCAAGATCTGCTCCGGCGCGCGTTTGCAAAGGTGTTTGATCATGGATGGTGCCGTTGTGAACAGCTCCTGCACACTTACCGGCTGCATCGTCGGTCGCAGAGCGGTCATTGGCAAGGACTCGGTTCTCAAGGACAGCGAGGTTGGCGATGGATACCTTGTTGAGGAAGAGACCGATGCCAAAAACGAAAAGTTCATGATCTTCGAGGGTCTGGAGGATGACGAGGATATGGGTAGCTCTGGGGATTTTGATGGAGAGGATGAGCTGGGATTCTAAGCTAGGATCTGTTCGCTCTACGTGCTTGTTTTATACCTCTGATATGTCTTGACGAGATACAGATAGACTTTATGACCTGACATAAAAAGAAAATATTGTTCACATCACAATGCTCAGGAAAACCACCGGCACAGTAGAGGACCGATCTGTAGTACTCCGTAATTGAGCTTGGCTTAGATCTTGAAATGTTCTATTGAGATCCATCCACTCATTCCCTACAGACTGATCATGATTTGAAAACAAGTAGTATCGTTAACCCACGAAACCCATCATCAGCCCTGCAGCCCCACGGCCTAGATCACAATCAACTCACAAGAACCGAAGATGCAGTGCCCATCTCCCCAGATCATGAGATCTACCAGCAGAATTAACAATATGGCCAGATCCGGTCAGCCCGCATCGAGGCCACGGTTCACATGTACTAGGGTCTCGTGTACTCGTTGCACTGTCATTGAATGCCGTGGGACTGGAAATACCCCACAGAGTACAGGGAGGGACAGTATTGTCAGAATTTGTGTAGCCTACCTATGCGCGCGAGCCAATATGGGCACGGTGCTCGAGATTGATACATAGATCTGATCTGATCAATCTCCTTTAGTCTGTGCTTGATGGTGCTGGGGAAATGTACAGACTCTAAGGTGGTTTTGGAGATAAAGATTGAGTATGGGTGGCTTAAACTGGCTCTAGCGTGATTTTTGCGCATCTATCTTGTTTGCTCACGTTGATGAGCTAGTGAGATAGCATCTAGGATATCTTGTCAGCTGACCGTACACTCGACTCGAAGCGCCCTATCGGTCCCTGTTGTGCCACGCTAGAAGTGTAATCCATATATTGTAGAATTCCGTGTCATCAATTTCCCGCAAATGTGGATGTTAGGTGTAGCCAATCCTTCGAGTATGGCGGCGTCAATCCGCAGGTTCGTCCTCCGCTGATACACTTGCCACTTGCGTACTACGGTTTATACTTTGTGTATGCATTATCACGCCGCCCAAATCATTCCGTTTCGCTCATTTCTGCAAGCCCCGCGGTCATTTCCAATTGTGGATAAAGTTCTCTCTAACCATCCATTGACGACCGCATTGTGGAGTCTCTTGCGTTCAAGTGTCGACGGTGGGTCTCGCTCAGCCAACGGTCGTATGATAATCGGCCGATCCTCACTAATAAATTTCCAGAGAAGCAGAAGCAAAAGCAGATATGAGAAAGCGACAACCGGAATGTTGCAAGCAGTGAGATAATGAGATTGTATGGTTAGGGCGGTGATCGAAGTTCCCCAGTGTTTGAAATGAATTAAAGAGGGCCAGGTTGTAGATTAGGGGTGGTCAGTGATACCTAGGGTCTGAGCGAGATTAAATAATATAAGGGTTCTTAATCTGCGAACGACTCGATTGTTTTTTTTTTTCATCAACGTCAAACGACGCTCATCTGCATGGTATCAATTAAGATTGCACGGTAGCTTTGTACTGTACATGATGAGGATGCAAGTTGGGTGTGATTTGTCGGGGCTTGGAAAGAGTACGAATGCGAGGCAGACCTCGGGATTTGATTGGGATACTAATCTCGCACTCTCACTATTTTCTGGCCTCCGTCTTTAGTGTACTCCGTACCATACTATCTGATAGTGGAGTAGTATCGTGAAAATATCTCCATACTCCGTCCCCTTCGATCAATTATTGACATGGATAAAAGTCGCAGCGCGCACGGTCTCGGGGCCGCGACCGGAAGAAAAAGACGGCGCACAACGGCGCTGGGATCATCGCGTAAGACCTCCACATCTGTGCTTCCCCAGACGTCGCTTGCTCGCGTAAAGTTTGCTAGTCAAAGAGTGGAGATATGCCCCTGTAAAGTGTAAGTTCGGGCAGGATGATTGTATGGGGGAAATTGAAGAGACAAGGATTAGTGAGTTAGTCAGTAGGGAGTCTGGGGGAAAGATCAATGACTGGGATTTGATTCCTTCGGGGCGGAAATCATCACCGTGAGGTCGGTGTGAGGGTACCACTAAGCTAAGATTGATCTTACAGGAGGGACGGTCTCGCTAGTTTGCCCATATGCTCCGTGGAAAGAACGGAGGAGCTGACTCGCGTTGCTGCTACGCTTGGAAGGAAGTACGCTCTCAGATAGTTAGCATTAGCTACATTTCAATATTCGATTGTTGAGTGGTTCTCTCTCCACGAGGCGATGCTGGAACATGCAGATGCTGGTAGCTGGCGCGATACCTTCTGCGGCAATTACGAGCGGCACGGCTGGAGGCTGGAGCAAATCCGAGAGATCATCGAGAGCACACATTCCAACATTCCTGGTACTTTGCACACGAGGTTGACGCATTCCTCATCGCCTCCTGTCTGATCCGCCCCTCCTTATGTGGAGCATTGAGACCATGGGTCAGAAGAATTCAATGTACGCAGCAGGCAGGAAGTACTGTAGTACTGTAGATGAATACATAAGACCATGTGGAGTACTCCGTACAGAGCACTGAATGATGAATCATGTCCCAACTAGCACGGGATGGGAGGTAAATCTCGACGAAAAGATGCTCTATGATTTGCGGGTTCAGACGCCCCTCCCTGTCTGTCAGCCGCGCTAAATTCCTCGGCAGGGTAAACTGATCGGTGCCTATCCGGATGAAGCAGGAGCTAATCAACTAATGTAGCGGGCAGAGACCGAACGTTGGAATTATGATAGAGACAAGAATGAAGAAGAAATAAGCCAGGGACGCTGCACGAGGGGCAGGTTTCCATGCTTAGTGTTCAATGTTCAATGCTACTGTTCCGCGGCAGATAATATACGAAGAGCTAGACTATTACATATGGAGTATGTACTTGTTAATGGGTCCGCAGTTGCCAGGCAGCATGCCCCGTGCTTGTCGGATCGGTTTTGGGGGCATGTCGATCACGCGGGAAGTACGGAGTACATACATAGTGAGTGCGTCTTCGGTGTGTTTGGATGATTGGCGTTAGAGGGGGGCTTTTGAGGGGGCACTAAGGGATGCGGATCGACGAAATCAGTGGTTTGCAGTGGGTGGAGAATGACAATAATGTGAGAGGGGCGGCAAAATGATAGAGAGATTGAAATGTTACAATCTTCGTTGTTATGGGTGTATTGTGGTAGACTGATAAGAGATAGAAGTAAAAGGCTAAAAAGTCGCGAACCGTGTATAGTCTGGTCTGCATAGTAAGTCTTTTGGTGTAATGTCAGGTCCTACCTATCCATACTCGCTACTGTACGGAGTATGGACTACCCATTCGCACAATCGGCTGAATGAACCGTCTGAACAGAGTACAGTAGTTACTACAGTTACTTGACGAACGAGGGCAAGGCTCGGGTCCTGGCCCCTCCTCTCCTGATAAGCCCATTTGTCGGTTGCCCAGTAACACTGAATGGTGGCGCTCGTACGAACACCCCCGCCAGGACTGGCGCAATCTTTGCTTTTTTCTTAATCTTGTCTTTGGCTGTCCTGGTAAGTGATGGATACGTCATTGGATTACCCTTTGGCTTCACGATAGCATCGTAATTTACAGTGTCTACTGGAGTTAATGACTACTTGTCCATCAGGGCAGTCATCTACGGGCGGATCAGATGGATCTAGCATCACGAGGAGATCAAACGCGGGAATGATGGGAGTAATGAAAGGGACGACAATCCACCACTTCTTTTCCCCCTTAAATCTCGAGTCCCGCCAGGTTCCAAATCTCCCTTACTCTTTCCGATAACCGTCGCGAACCATGATCACGCTATCTGGTTCGGTTCACCTTGCACAGCTGAAACTGCGTTCCCGTCTCTATTATTGCCGTCCAGTCTGACGGGCTGCAATTTCACTGGGCGGGTACCTGGGTTGTATACAGTCTGCGACAAAGCTGACGGGTCCCTGGAGATAGGAGAAAGATTTGGATCGCACTGGGATCGATAGGATTTGAATGGATCGATTGGGTTGGGGAGCTGAGCTATCCACGCAGATCCATGGAACCAGATTCACCCGCTCGCTGGAAATTCCCGGAGTGTGTGTTTCGGTGTGGGGAGAAAGAGGCCTTTTTCATTTCTGTCGCAAAGAAGCAAGGCAGGATGAGATGGTGAGGATATCGATGGCTAACGGTAGCGACCGATGGGAGGACAGTATATGTATGGAATGGTAAGAAGAATAGAAGTCTGGAAGGTATCCTATGGGCGAGTCGGCTCTATTAATCCTATGGAGCAGAACACGGGGGATATTCCATCATTTCAACAGACTAAATGATCATACTGTAGCTCGATATTTAATTGATTGGACTACTTATGGAGTATGGAATCCTGAACTTAATTATTCACTCACAAATTCTGTAAGACATACCAACTACGACCGTACATACATGTAAGTACAAGAATGTCAACCTCTAAGCACGTGTGTGGTGCACGGAGCCGCCATCTGTTTCGCCGAACGCTTGTGGATTCGCTGTGGACGTGGAGAAAAAAAAACGCCGTCGAGGGATAGCGTTGCACCCAGCAGTCTTAGTGCCCCATCGCCAATCGCGGGACGCTTGGATCCCTCACTGAAACGAGAGGTTTTTTTTTTTTTTCTTTTATCTCTCTCCGAGGGGCGAACTCATTCTACAACCACTAGGTTTATCAGATTATACGGGGTACAAAAGCAAAACTCTCGAGTCATGCGAGAGAGGCCAAGTACAAAAGACCAGGCCCCAGGCATCACAAAAAGACATAAATAGGGGGCCTCTGCTCCCAACTTGAGCCCCAGGGTCAGGTACAGCCGCGGCGTGCATACTTCCAGCACGACATATCCCGGACATACTACCAGATTATATCCAATACCGTACTTTACTCTCCTATCCAAAGTACTGACTTCATCTGCCCCCTCCCTCCCATCGAGGTGTTTATCCCGCCCTATCCGGTGTGACACTTGGATGGTTCTTCCCAGTGTCCCTCAAGCTTAGACCAATCTTGCCCCCTAAAATCAGCCCGAGAAGTGAGCTAGGGGCTCCGCAATGCTGATTGGCGATCGAGTGCGGCCCTCCAGCAGTCTCCAGTACGGAGGCGTCACTGCTCCGTCCTTGGTCGCTCGTAAGAGTGACTAACTGGTAAATCCTCCACATTCATGACTCCCTCTAATTGTTGTTAAATACTTAGGTGGAGGAGTCCACTATTATTTGAAGAGAGAGAGGAAGAGTGAGGCTACTCTGGAGTCAAGAGTTATTATCATCAAATTGTACATCCTCTCCGGAGTATGTATGCACCTAACTGTATTATACTCCATAGTAATCCGTACCCACTCCCATAATTAGTACAAGAGACGAGGGCCTCCGTAGAGTCCGTACATACAGGACACCTTCACTGGTGGATAGTTCATCAGAATCACTGGTCAGCCGGGTTTCTTAGTCTCTTCAGAACTTCAAGGCTGTCCACCATAGCTGTCAACAAACCGAATCCGTTGTACAGTCCAGTCGGCTGCGAAGAGCATTATACTTTCCTAGTCGCCTTTGCTTTTCCTTAGTTCTTCTTACAAAAGTTCTTTGCACAAGACAATCTACCCCCTTTAAGAAGTCGACAATCTGGGGAATGAGAGAAAATCTCCTCTCTTAATAATACCCCATTAATGACTATTTCTTACTTGGAGTCTTCCTGATTGTGATTATTATACTGCCACACCCCGTCGGGAGAATCAACCGCCAAACTTTCCACTCCGCCCCCCCTTCTCCCTTTCCCTCTTTTTCTTCCCCTTCCCACTCTCTCTCTCTTCCCCCCCATTCATTCAACATCCCCCCCCCTCCTCCTCTCCCCCCCCCAGTCCTACGAGCGGCACTTCTCGACTGTGCCCTTCTTGGATCTGGTTCTTCTTATTCTTTGGGGTTTTCTTTTTTTCTTCTTTTTCGCTTCTTGTACATGCCTCTCTCCCCCCCCCCTTCCTTCCCCATCATATCTCCCGACACGACTCGTCATCTCCGGGGTTCCCCATCCGACCACCTTTCGTTTCTACCACTCGCCTGGTTTCGAGTTATTCTGCTTTTTTTTTTCTTATCGGCATCAAGCGTCCTTGGTCTCTTTCTTTTAATCGCTGTACAACTATAAGTTTTTCTTTTTTTTATGTTCACGCTTCTTAGAACAGGTATGGCCCCTCTTGCCCCTGGCTGACGCGTTGCCATTCGATCCCTCCGCCCTACAAATCTGTCCACCAAGAAACAAAACTTGACGACAATTCAACTTCCTTCCCCCCTTTTCCACCGATCCTTCTCTCCCTCCATACCCCGATGACGCTTATACAACGAAGATCATAATGATCGGGGCTCCACGCTAACATCTCTTCCTCCGGGCCTTATCAGCACTCCGTCTCGTTCCTCGACCTCATCTGTCCTGACAACGACCGTCTTGTGCCGTTCTATCAATTTACCGCGAGTTGCCTTGTCGATATCATAACCGACCCGGAAACTCGTGAATCTCTCTAGTCAACTTGGGCGGAAAACAACCATTATGGCTGCGCTGGTTCAAACGATTCCCCAACACAGTAGCACGGTACCGGTGCTCCAGACGCGCCCTTCCTCCTCCTCGGGCGCCTTCGTTTCCCCGTCCGCCCAGAATTCAGGCTCTCATTACCAGAATATGTCCTGGAGCTCTTTCAATACCGGCAATTCCGGGAGCTATCGCGCAGGCCACCCGGTTGTGGCTCCCTATGCCTACGCTCCTCCTGCAGCCTCCTCCCCTACAGCCCAGCATCGTCAGTCGTGGTCGCCCCATCTTCGACCGGAGCACCGCACCTTTTCCGCTCCTGCGATTCATCAGGGTTCCTTGAATCCATCCTACATGGGCAACTCGCGCGCCAACAATCCTGCAGCTGGTTCTGTATCGACTTCCTCTTCATCCAACTCTTCTTTTCGTTCCCATATTTCCAAGGACGACAGTGCCCTGCCTTCCAGGCAATTGAGAAC
The DNA here is from genome assembly GCA_037043885.1 of Penicillium goetzii. Lineage (NCBI taxonomy): Eukaryota > Fungi > Ascomycota > Eurotiomycetes > Eurotiales > Aspergillaceae > Penicillium > Penicillium goetzii. The sequence continues at coordinate 313,464 of JAWLST010000019.1, forward strand.
TGAGCAGCCACTCCGTCCTCTATCCACTGCCAACCTCCCCCCTCCCAACGTCATGAACATCTCCTCTCCCGCTGGCTCCGCCAAGCCCTCTCCTAATCGTTACCGTCGTGCGAATCAACAAAGGACAGAGAGTGCTCGATCTCAATCACCAGTGTCTGCATCCACCCCTCCTGCCATCGATGACAAGACGACTATCAGCCTTCCCCCCGTTCTCCGGTCAAATGGCCACAACCGTGTTTCCAGCGTGGACGACTCGTCTCACCTGGAACGACCGCATCCAGAACTCGCCAAGCGATACCGTCGTCGGAGTTTGGGGAATATGGATCCCTCTGCGTACCCTAACTTGGAGCTCCAGATTCCCGTCTCCTCATCTCCCCAGTCAGGCCCATACGATTTCATCGCGTTTGACACGAATCAAAGGCCTCGCTCGGCTCATTCGCACCGGGATAGCTCGGGGAGCGTCCACTCAGCACACTCGTCAACCTCTTCGGTAAGACTGCCTTTGGACTTGGTGTAATTTTCGAAGGAGTGATAGAACTGACATATTCCGTCATGACAGGTACGAGAAGGACCGTCTCCCGATACAAGTTCTATCACCAGTAAGACCGGCAGGCCGGACGAGAAGCGAGCAAGCAAACCCTCGCCTCTCTCACAACCGTCGACTTCAGCCGAGTCCCCAAAGACCGGACCGACAACCACCCAGACCACCACAGCGTCGTCACCACCGACGGAATCGCCGGCGGCCAAACGCCTGGCTGAATTGAAGAATGACCCAAAGCGCCCAGGAAAATCACGCCTGCGACGTGCCTTCTCTTTCGGCAGTGCTTCGGAGCTGTTGAAGGCATCCTCCGCACAAAATGCCGCCAACAAGCGAGAGGCCGCGGCCGCCGAGCAGGCTCGCCGGGAGGCGCTTCGGGAGGAGTTGGGAGAAGAACAGGCCGCCATCGCTGAACAACAAGAAGCCAGTGGTCTGGGTGAGAGTATCTACTCCCATCAAGGCAACTTCTTCCGTGGCTCCACTGATGCGCTGTCCGTCTCATCAACTGCTTCCTCGGCATCAATGATGCTCCGCAAGATGGGCAAGGGTATGAAGCGAGGCGGTCGATCCCTCGTCGGCCTGTTTCGTCCTAAGTCGATTGCGAGCATCAACTCAATTGAAGGTGGTGTTGGAGCACCGGAACAGCCCATGGCTGCTCCCAAGATCTCAGTGGTCAATGTTGAAGGCGAGCGAGCAGACTTGGAGAGCGTAACAGTAAATCCCGATCTGCAAGACATGCCCCGCGGGGGCACGGTGTTCCCTAAGGCCGAAGGGGCCTCCGAGGTTCGCCGATCTACTTCTATCCGCGAGCGCCCGCAGCAACGCAGTGTCTCGGATAACACCGGTGACACGCGCAAGAGCATCCTTGGAGGTGAGCGTGAACGTGCGGAGGTCTTGGCGAATATTCGCCAGACTAGGGGCATTCTGAAGAAGACAAACTCGGACGTCGCTGTGTCATCCCAGGCTCGTGCACAGAATGGCAGTGAATCGCCACATTCCAGTGCGCCAACGACCCCCGATGAAGGGAGCCGGGCTGCTCGCCCGGCCGACCATGTCAAGATCGCCGGTGAAGACTACTTCATGTCCGAAGGTGGACGCTTCTCTGGTGGTGACGCTAAGAGCGCTCCCATCACCCCACAGCCGAGTTCACGAAACATCATGTTCAGCCCTCGCATTCAGTTCCACGACACCTGGCCTAGTGGCGAGTATGACCGTCGTGGAGACATTGCGACTTGCAACCGTTTGACGCCTCTGCTCGCTCAGCAGATCCGAGAGGAGATCAACAACTTCAAGATGGTAAGCATGATCATTAACTGCCTGCGCGCCCCAATCTGGTCGATCTGTGTATGCTAACTCAGCCTCTAGGAGATGGAAGTCCACGAGAACTCCAAGATCTACACCCACTTCATTTGATTTTACCGGTCGGGATTGTTTTGCGTGGTTCTTACCTCAAGCCTACATCCAAGTCCATAGATCTGCATTTAGTTCGGCGATTGGGGGTGTTTGATGACTTTTTTTGCCCCTTTCCTCTTCCCTATCTGTCATCCGGGTGCGACCACGGAAATTCCAGGAGCTGTTCCTCTCTAGGATTATGCCTCCTCGTGTCTCGACTGTCCAACCACTGTGTCAACTCTCCTTCCCGGTTGTTATTCTTTGTGTGGCTCTTCATAACTGCAAGAGTTAGTGCGCTGAACAAAATGGTGTGGCTTGTCTCAAAACTTACTCTTGGTCATGTCGCCGACGCTTGAGCATTTGTCCCGTTGCGTTTTCTCTGCCTTGGGCGTTGATCCGTCGATCTAATGAACGTTGCCTTCCATGCCATTTACTACTTACCAGGCGTGGTGGTCTACTCTCTCATCAACCTCTTCTTTTTTTTTTCCCCCTTTTCCACGGCACCTCACTTTGCACCATTTCTATCCTCTGTCTTTCCCGCATGCATTTGAACCGAAACATTGTCATTGTCATTGAGTATTGGGAGCGTCGGCAAACTGGGCTTGGTTTTTCTTTCTCTTTTTTTTCCTCCTGTGGTTCTTTTTCTCCATGTCTTTCATTTTGTTTTTCTAGCACATCATTCTGCCATGGTCATGTCGGGACCCCCTTTTTCTAAGTTAACTCTTCTACTATCATCTCATCAGCTCGTCTGAACGCAATCCGAGCCTCTGCATTTTCGCCTACTATTGTCTCTCTACTCTGTTGCTAAATTACTATGCTCTGTATTTCCTTGGTTTGTTGTATCTCGAGGTCCCGTTACTTGTAGAGATATTGAGTAGTTGTGTCTGGAGAAGAAGTATTCTGCAACATCATCTCCTGTTTTTAGTTTAGGGACAGGCGTTCTAATGCGAATGTTGTTTCAATGGTCGTTTCCTGCAGCACAGAGTAGGTAGCAACAGTAGTCGCGTGCCTAATAGATCAACAGTCACAGACTTCCGTTGGCTCAGGTACCAGACGCAGACCATGGATCTCATATGATGGTCAAGGCAAAGTCAATTCCTAATGAGGGGTGCAAAGACTGTCAGGTCATTGGCTCGGATGTCGGAACTGTCAAGCTTGGAAGGTTAACAGCTGCGGGCTTTAATGTGGCTGCCGCAGGGACCTGTGATTTGAACGAGTCTTTTGCCACTCATCGAGACTGGATCGAAGGTCTGCTTAGATACCTGCAAGGTCTGTCTAGGTGAGTAGGTTTATATATGTTTTCTGAGGCTCACTAGATCGGTTCCAGCAGGGCTACGGTGGTCGCTGAAGTACTCATCCATGTTTTGACCTGAGAACGCGGGATGGTCCTATCTCTCCCGGATATATATCATTACCAATTTCAATTGTTACCTTAGTGGAGTAGATGAAAAACCGGTTGGAACATGTTCAGATATGCAAGAAGATGAATGTTAGTGATGTAAAATGGATATTGATCTCTCCCCTTACTGAGCAAATGGATCTCTACCAGGTTTGCCAAGGGCAGGTGACTCGGCAAGTCGGAGGTCCTCCGTCAGAGATGGAAGACGACTGGAACCCCCGGACTTCCCCCCACACAATCTGCTTCCAGGTTTTACCCCATCCCCCGGGCACACACCGGGTCTGCGCCTCACCGAATATCAACAAATGTGGCATCAATGCTGAATATGGGACGAGCCAATAATACAGCCCCTACGACAACACAGAGAATGATGCCGAGTCTAATGCCGACCTGCAGAAATTTCCCCAGCCCAAGAACGTGCCTACTGGCGTCTGGCTGCATTGGCAAGTTGGCTACCCCCATGCAATGCAACACCCTGCCCTAATGGAAAACCTCCACGAGGCTTAGCGCAAGTGAGCAAGCACAGTTTATGACTTGAAAAGAACCCAATCAGACTCGGTCTCGCCAATGTGGAACGGGACTTCTCCGAAGTCTACCAGAGGCAGTTCTGTGCAACCCCCACGCCCATCGCCCTGAAGTACGGAGTAAACCCGTCCCCATCGTAAACGACAACCGAGGTGGAAGTCTCCTTGGCGACCCTTGTTCAACAGAAACCAACAGGACCAACAGAAATGATTGACTTGGGGGTGGAGCATGTTGCCCACAATTGCAAGTCTGGAGCAACTCCGATGTTTCGCTTCTCCATTCCTTCCCCGGACCCCCTCTTTCCCCCACGATTGCGGGCCCTATCAGCAGTGAGCACCCGCCATTGGCTGCTATCGCCCGCCATGCCGTTTTCACTCTTGTCAAAGATGGCCGTACTCACCGTACAGGACGGAGTTGATTGACCTTCTCGGCAAGCCCCCGTGGGGTTGCACCATCCCGTATGACGGTATGACCGGCTCTGGTTGGGGGTCGGCCCATCATACCGTCCCATCTTATCCACCCAGGCATCTCCTCCCTGCTTGTTCCCCCCTATGTGCATGGCTTATGGACCGGGATTGTTCATCTCGGGACTCGTTAGATACGCCACAACTTGCCCGGCTTCCCAGAAACAGTTAATATCATCCCGGACCCTGAAAAACTTTCTTTTCTCTACTTGGACCGGCTGGCCCGATTTCTTTTGCTTAGGTCTTGCGAGTGTCTCTTATTTCAAGTCGCTCGTCCTCGTTTTCCTCGGGAATTTCACCTCTTGTTTTCCTTCCCCCTTGCGTCTTGTGGCATTCTCTTATCTTTGCGTGATCGGGTTGCTTGATATCTTTAGCGTGATAGCTGGCTCGTCTCGTTTTGTTCATACTACCTCATTTGTTCCCCACGCTAGTTTTGAGCAGGCTTCAAAATGTCCCGTCAATCGCAGGACCTTGAGGTGGCCGATGTCGACAAGTCCTACGTGGACAATATCGAGAATGTCGCCAATGCCAACAAGCCCAACCCTAGAAAGGAGGCACCGGAATATGTCGCTGGTCTGTCGCCCGAAGAGCGGGCGGCCGCCGAAAAGGCCCTCGTTCGCAAGATTGATATTCGTCTGCTGCCCATGATCATTATCATGTACATTCTCAATTATCTGGACAGAAATAATATTGTTAGTTTTCTTGACTATTGGTCTTGCAAATGACATGGCTAACAGTTTTCTTTTAAAGGCTGCTGCTCGTCTGGCTGGTTTGGAGGAGGATTTGGGCCTCGTTGGTAACCAGTACTTGGTATGTTAAACCCGGAAATGCACCGATTATGAATGTCATACTGACCTAGCGACAGACCTGTGTTAGTATCTTGTTCGTTGGTTACCTACTAATGCAAAGTGAGTATTCGTTCATGAACTCGCATTCTCTCACCACCCTGACCATGACTAGTTCCCTCCAATTTGCTCCTCAACAAGTTCGGCAAGCCTGCTATCTACCTTCCCACTGCCATGATTCTCTGGGGTATCATCTCGACTGTCACTGCGGCTGCTCACAATTTTGCTGGACTGGTTGTGATTCGGTTCTTCCTCGGTTTTGTTGAGGCTGCTTATTTCGTATGTCTACCTGTGTACTTCTGCACATATCTTCCATGACTGATTATTGTGTAGCCTGGCTGCTTGTACTTCTTGAGTGCGTGGTATACCCGCAAGGAACTGGGCTTCCGCACCGCAGCCCTGTACTCTGGCTCCCTCCTTTCGGGTGCTTTCTCTGGCCTCATTGCCGCAGGTATCATCAGCGGCATGGACAACAAGCTGGGTCTACGTGCCTGGTAAGATCAATGTCACTGTTCTCTGTGGATGCCCCTTCTAACCTTTCTAGGCGATGGCTATTCATCATCGAAGGTGCTATCACTATCGTCGTCGCTGTGATCGCCATCTTCGTCCTTCCCAACTTCCCCCGTACCACTACCTGGCTCACCGAAGATGAAAAGGCACTGGCCGCCTGGCGTCTGGAAGAGGATATCGGCGAGGACGACTGGGTCGACAGCGAGCAGCAGTCCTTCCTGCACGGTGCAAAGCTTGCCTTCACTGATATCAAAACATACATTCTGGTAAGCTGACCATACCCACTCCACATATTTCACCAGCTAACATCCTCCTCCTTATGTAGATGCTTATGATCCTATGCATCGTCTCCTCCGCCTCGGTCACCAATTTCTTCCCTACGGTCGTCCAGACCCTAAACTACGGCAACATCGAGACCCTCCTCCTTACCGCCCCTCCATACTGTCTTACCGTTATTTGCGCATTCGCCAATGCCTGGCATGCTGATCGCACCGGCGAGCGTTACTTCCACGTCACTCTGCCGTTGTACATCTCCGTTGCAGCTTTCATCATCGCCGCTGCTACCACCAGTACCGCCCCTCGATACCTCTCCATGATGCTCATGGTGCCATCATTCTACTCCGGCTACGTCGTGGCTCTGGGTTGGATCTCGAATACCCTGCCCCGTCCGGCATCAAAGCGTGCTGCCGCCCTCGCTGCTATCAACTGCGTTAGTAATGCTAGCAGTATCTACGCTAGTTATATGTATCCTACCAGCGATGCCCCCCGGTTCAGTAAGTACTATCTTGGGAATGTTAGGTTTCTTGTTGAGTAAGGCTAATGATTCTACAGTTCCTGCTATGTCTGTGAACTGTGCCACCGCGTTCATCGCTATTCTGGCTGCTACGGCCCTGCGATTTATCTTGGTTCGTCTGAACAAGAAGCTCGATCGTGGTGAGCACGTCGAGGGATCTGTTCCTGGCCAAGCTAGTAGCCGTGGCTTCCGCTTCCTGGTTTAAATTTTGGACACCAGTGGCCAACTTGCTCTCTATCAGATTTTCATGTCTGATTTTGCCCTTTACGCTCGATCATGATCATTATTGCAGTTTTGATATCGCGATTACTTAGAACATTCAAGGCTCTCACAGCCTGCTTAGACTATATCTTGAAACTGGACTTTTCAGGTGAATTGAGTAATGAATATACCTCTTACTCGAATGTTGACATTCAATTTAATTTTGACCCTTGATTAAGTCCATCAACAGACCCTCCCATCCGGGTCAGACCAACCCTCATCTTATCCTATTCTATCCATCCATCCAATCAAGCAAACTTCTTCCGCTCCTCAGTCCACTTCGTCCTCAACCCTTCCGCCTTATCACTAACACTAACGACATCCAAAGAACTATCAGCCACATAATTAACCCGCCAATCCACCTCAATAATAGCCCCCTCCTCCGTCTGCGCCCAAACCGCAACAGCAACCGTATTCTCACCACTATAATTCAAAATACCCGCCGGAACAGGATAAACAACCTGATTCCCAATGTAAGGGTTATACCGACCATACTGGTACCCATTAACAAAGATCTGTGCCCGATAAGCAGTCGTTTTACCAGACGGCGTAGACAGCACAAAAGAAATCGACACGTCCGTGTTAGGCGGGAAATCCAGCGGGATGGTAGTTCGGAAAAACTTCACCGTTGCCCCCGTGAAACTTAAAGCTGAAGACTTGGACCAGGTCGAGTCGTCGAAGCCGGGGAGATGCCAGCCAACACGTTCACCGTAGAGGCCGTCTTCGTTGAAGACGCCGCGGACGGGGTCGAGGTTGGACTCACCGCCGGCGGTACCTGCTAGACGCCAGTGGGTGAAACCGGTTGAGGAGCCGATGAGGTGCGCGTCTAGGATGCCGCGCGGGTTGAGGGCGCCGGTTGTTTGGTCGTGGCCTGTGTCGTCGTGGACGATTAGGAGGATGTTGGGTTTGTTGGTGTTTAGGGTTGCGTTGGTGAAGGAGAGTGTTAGGTTGCCGGTTTCCAGGGTCGCGGACCCAAGGTAGGAGCCGATGAATTGGCCGTTGAGCCAGGCGGACCAGCCGCTGTATCGTGTTAGTGTAAAGTTTGGGAGAGTGGACTAGTTTGAGGGTGTACTTACAAGGCGTATCCGCCTTGGATGTTGAGGTAGGCACCTGTTGCGGAGCCGTTGAAGTATCCACGCCAGAGGCGGACACCATTGTGGAAGCCTGAATATGCGAGTTAGATTGTGTCTTTGAATGATGCAAAGGGAGAAGAACTTACCGTATTCATCTGCATACATGACTGGCAAGGTTGTAGGGGTACGAGGGTTCAGTGTGGACTGATGGTTTACATCTGCAACGAGGGTTAGACGCCAGCTTATAGAATGCGGTTGAAATGAATAGACAATAGCACTTACCAACCCATGCAGCTCCCGAGTCATCATAAGTAGTCAAACGCTCAGGCAGACTGTCCTTTGACTTCCAAGATCCAAAGGAGGGAAGAGTGACAGCCTTAGAGGCCGAGATAGATCCCTTGAGACTACGATACTCCGTACTTCGAGTGTGAAGGGCCTTTCCATTCCAAGTAATCGACTTGACTGCCTTGGGGGCAAAGACCTCCAGCGTAGTGGCGTGGATAATATCACCCGTCACAGCAAGCTTTGAACCCGACAGAGTAGCACTGCGAACGAGGTAAGGTCCCTGAACAAGCACTGCCAAGGGTTATTAGATTTAGTTTTCAAAGCCATTTGGGTTGTTGAGACATACCACTCTCCGTCTCTGGAACAAGCGGGTCATTCGTAAGCGCAGGAACCCAGAATTTGTACGCAGCTGTCCTGTCGAGTAGAATCACTTGGAAGTCATCAATCTCCAGTACGCTCATGCCGGAAGACTGGGTAAATGTGGCAGTCAGACCGCCGTTCTCCTTGAAGAATCCCACACTAGAACATCCCTGGCACTTCTTGACTGATCCCTTCTTTGCGCCCTTGACATTGAACTCGCCTGATTCACCAGTCGGCACCCAAAGCACCAGCGTGGGAGTCTTGTCAAAGACGGCATATGTCAAAACCTCGGCGGTGGAATACAGCAATTTCTTCGAGCCAAAGGTGAAATCGGTAACCAGAATCTTGGATTGGTATCCGTTCAATCGGACTACACCGCCATGCTTGGGAATGGTGAAGACACCAGCAGAGGTGTTCACCTTGACATGGAAAGCCTCGTTCGTCGAGACGGAGGTGTTGGTGTGGAAAGTCGCATAAAAACCAGCGTTGGTCTCGGGGTTGCGCAGTTCATAGGCTCGAACGATTGCATTATCGGTATACTGAGTACCGTTCCCGATCAAGTTCGTCATCGTCAAGTCTTTCGCGCAGCGCGTAAACAAAGCCAGCAGCTTGGTTTCGTAGTACTTGTCCCCAATAGATCGATCCTCCGAGATAGGTGCCGAGTAATCATAACTGCTGCCAGTGACCGGCGCAGCAATGGCGCCCCAGTTAGTTCCTCCGAAGAGCATGTACAAACTCATAGCAGTGACGCGCTGACCGATGTTCCATCGGTAGAACAGATTCGCAAAGTCTTGGTTCGAGTTCTCGGCGCATCCACCTTCGGGACCACCCCAGGGGTTGTACGAACCACCTTGGAACTCGGGCATGAATTCGGGCATGGTGGGCTGGGACTCTTGGAAGTAATCGTAGTAGTCCATGACTGCGAATGGGATGTATTCGCCGTTCGTGGAGGTGCATTGACTGAGGTCGCATGTCCAGCACTATACTCATCCACCTTTATATTAGTCTTCAAGAGTCTTTCAATCGAAGATGCGAATCACTTACCGATGGGTACGAGTCTACACCAGCAACGTCCACATTACCACCCTCATTCGACCAATCACTTCCCCAAGAGTGCGAGTTCATATTCGGGTCATTCGCAGTCAACGGGACAGTAATCCCATTGGCACGGGCATTTGCCTCGAGAAGCTCCATATAGGTAATGGCGCTTTCATTGGGCACACGGTCCGAAGCAGAACCGCTCCATTGCTCTCCATACTCATTCTCAATCTGATAAACAAGCGCATTCTCTCCATCGGTGACCTGGTACTTGCTGGTAATCTGGGACAATTTTGTGAAATACGGCGTCCAGGCTTTCGTATACCGCGTATCATTGTTGCGAAGTGTGCCGTATTCACCAGTAGTTAGCCATAGTGGGAATCCACCAGCACTGGCTTCCGCATTGACGTACGGTCCTGGGCGGACGATAATATACAGCCCAAGCTCCTTTGCCAACTCGAATAGTGGAGTAAAGTCATGTGCGCCGGTGGTGAAATCGAGCGTGCTGTTGTTGGGTGCATGGTAGGCCCAACTCGAGTAAAAGGCAAACGCCGTGAAACCAGCCGCTTTGATCTTCTCGAGGATATCGCGCCAGAGACCGGGGACGGGGATACGCCAGTAGTGGAATTCACCCGAGAAGATGAAGATACGCTGGCTGTTGATTTGGAAACTGAAGTGATCCCATTGAACGACTTCGTTCAGACCATCATCGTACAGTGGCCATTCGGTAGTCGTTTGATTCTCCGCAGAGATCGTAGCGCCGAGCAGAGAGAAGACCGTTCCTAGACCATAGAATAGACGAGTTGCTCGCGTCATCTTGAATCCAGCTCGGACTGCGGCCGAGAATCAAGCTGCCGATCGATTAAGTCGAGCTCGCGACGGCGGCACCTCGGACCAGGGGGCAGCATTTTATGTTGCATTGGATTCATGATGAGTGATTGAAGAGCTTGTTTTCTCGGAGAAATATGTGGGGTGGAATAGAATGCCAATATTGCTAATCAGCATTAGTCTGCGTCAAGGCCCGTTTAACAGGGATTGAAGCGAAGATTCGGTAGAATTCAAGTCTTCCCCGCGCAGACTATGGCGGAATGTCTTTTTTCCTCCATTCAGCTTGCTTGGAGATGTGGAGATGATGGAAATTAATGTAGTTGTACATGGATAAAAGACGCATTTCAAGTGAAAATCTGCACTTTTGGAATTCTGAGGATAATATACATCTCGGTCGTGTCTTTACTATAATCTAGAAAAAGCAAGCCACCCCGAACTAGCCAACGGTGATATCCGTGGAGTAAATCTCCGAAATCTCCGCCACTCCCAAGCCAGACGACCGGTAAACAAGGTCTGCTGGAAGCTAGTAGCAATCGCAAAGCAATTAGTCCGGGATATCCCCAAGCTAGCAGGCTCTTATCAGGAAGCGAGGTTCCCGGCTAAGGCAGGGGACGTTTTGACGAGAGAAGTCAAAAGTACCAACTTCCCGAAGGCCTGCATATAGCCCACCGGGAGGAAGAGATAGCGAATCATGGCAGAGCATTTCATGCCACGCTCGCCTCAGATAAAGGAAGTGGATATTGCGCTGAACTCCAAGACTCCAAATTTTTATGCCGCAAATAGATGTCACGCATCCCACTCAATCAAACTCAAGCATTGTTCTCAAGAACACCAAACGGGTTCTCTCCCTTGGTCTCTGGAACATTCGAGACGGACCCGAGCTCGTTCTTGGTCTGCTTCTTAGCACCCTTCTTCGCAGGGACAGTCGAGAAGCCTTCATCCGAGGCCGACTCGTTCGCAGCGGCGGCGGCAGCAGCAGCAGCCTTGGCCTTGTTGGCAGCAGACGAGCGTGTGCGGACGGGCGAGTCCTGGGTCACAGTCTGCTCGGTGATCTTCTGCACGTGAGCCTTGACAACCTCCTCATCGGTGTTCTCACTGTTCTCGCCCTCAATGGCGGCCCTGCGGATCTCACGGCTGAGACCCTTGAGAGCATCCATGCCGGCCTTCTCAGCGGCCTCCATGTGGGTGGGCTGCTTGGGGTCCTTGCGGTTCAGGTAGGAACGCACGAAGAAGCGGGCGAACAACCAGGTGAGAGGCAGCAGGTAGGAGACGTTGAGCATGATGGCAAAGGCCTGACCGGAGGTGTCCACGCAGGTCACCATTTCCTGGGTGAAGCCGGTAGCAGGGGCAGCCACAGCTCCACCGACGTTCTCTGCAATGCCCTCGGCACCGGCGGCGCGCAGAGCAAGCTTCTTCAACCAGGGAATGGAACCAGCCTCGGCAACGGCAGTCGCAACAGCGGGGGCAGCCTTGGACAGGTGCTGCAGGGCGGCGCTTCCGGCGGGGTAGGGGATGGTGTAGTGAACAAAAAGGTAAGCGGCGGCCATGTTGGTACCAAAGACGAACTGGGTGATCTGCATGGTGGTCAAGCTACGCTTGATCGCGTTGGGGACACGGATGCGCAGAGCGGTGATGGTGTAGTAAGTATACTAGAAGAGATCGAGTCAGCTATGAAAGCTCCAGAAAATATCGCTGCGTTGAAGGAAAAACGTACCATCATCGCGTGAATGGCCGAGTTAACCAGGGTAAAGATCCAAATGGGAGCTGCCATATAACGAATACCAGCCCACATGCACATCATGGCACCGGCGTGGTGGTAAGTCTGCAAAGTCGAGCTCTTCTTGCCCTTGGCCAGAATGATCGCGGTATCAACAACCTCGTAGAACTTGGACAGGTAGAAAATCCAGCCGAAGTAGGCCAGGCCGCCGTTCCACAGACGGCCGACGTCAGACGAATCGGGCAGGCCACCGGTCAGCTTGAACTCGGGGTTGGGAATCGACCACTGGTTGGTGATAGGGCTATAGGTAGCGGCATTGCCGTAACCGCGGGGTCCGTTGATCTTGCAAAGCGAGTCCACAACTCCGACAAGACCATTGGGCTGGTTACGGTCCGCCCAGGCGTTGCCGAAGGCCTGGAACATACCGACAAAGGTCCATGCGGAGTAGACAGCCAGGAAGACGTTGTGCAGGATGACAAACAGCTTGAAGAGGGCCGTGTGGCTGAAGGCGTAGGGCTTGTAGCCGCGGCTCTTGTTGATGCGGTTGATTAGGATGACCGTGACCGCATAGACGCTGGCAATGGTGATCGGAACGCGCACGTCCAACAGCTGGGTATAGAGGTCATCAGGGATATTGAAGGGCTGCTTCCATGTCGCCTCTGCGACGTGCGGCGCGGGGATCGTCGCGGGGAGCTCGGCGGGAGGGAAGCTAAACAACGAGGCCGGCGGCAGAGCAATGCGAACGGCGGCCGGGCCGAACTGGGTGGGCACGTTGATGTCGAACATAATGACTCCCACAACCAGAGAAGATCTCAGAGAGGATCAACTGGTTTTCTTCAAGACGGGTAGAGTAAAATGCGGAGAGAGCTGTCGACAAGAGGAAAGAAAAAAAGAACAGGAAAAAAAAATACCAGAAACAGTCTCGACATGGAAAGACCAGAGGGGACTCCACCAAGCTGATAAAAAGAAGACCCAGTGAGTCTAAAATGGACTTATCAGCAAGCGTAACTGGCTCAACTGGGCTCAACTAGCAGCGGTGGAGCCCGCGTTTGTTGGGAATTGGGGGAAGAAAGGGCCGAGGTTGATTGCGTAGCCCCCCGAAAGATTGGGACAAACGGCCAAACCTCAGACCTGTGCGGTCACTATGATCCGCAGTGGCAATTTTGGGGGTTATCTTTTCCACTGATCCAATTGATCCAATTGATCCCCCGGGGAAACTGGTTCTATGACGGACCGGGACCAAGTCATGCTGATCATCTTGTTTTTGGTCTTGATGTTCTTGAGAATTGGTTCCATCCCTTCTGTACAGCCGAACATTGTTGGTTGAAAAAGGGCGACACGCGACCGCCACACGCGACTCGTTGAAGGTGCAAATGCTGCAAAACATACAAACATGTTGCCAAACCCCACGCTTTTAGGGGAATTTTTGGAATTTCCAGAAGAACCTTACCTTCCAAGACGGGTAAATGGAACGGGCCCCGCTGACTCAGCCATAAGTTATGCCTGACGGGACTCAGGCAAAAGTTCAGGCAAACTTTCAGGCAGGAACCAGTCCGGCCATTTGGGCCTCTACTTTGCATGTGGTGTTACTGTTCGCCATACCTCGCCCCGAACACAGGATCAATATAAAAACGGGTTTCATGCGCAAAACATCATGCCGATAACCATATATTGTTGGGACCAATCACTGACTGTACACTGCATGCATGTCTTTCCCAACATCTCGGAGATTCTCGTCAATCAGATGAAATCGCCGGCCAACTGGAGTCTTCACATGCGGCCGAGGCCTTGGCGCATTAACAGGCTGCAGGGAACGTTCAAGGGAATTCATGCAATTGAGACCGATCTCGATTAAGCTATGTAGTACAAAGAGGAAGCGCACGCACGGTTCGCCGTTTCCTGAAATTGTCAATTCGCGCCAGTCGTTGAAGAAAAGTGGAAACTATCGTGGTACAAGTTACGGGACCCCGCTCAGCGAGGTTTGGTGTTGAGAGGTACGGGTGGTGGTGTATGCGATGCAGATGAAGTCGGTGAAGGATTCGCAGGAGCAGCACGCATGTCAGCTCTCTTAGGAGGCGGTGGAGGGGGTGCTTTCTTGCGTTGGGCTTGAGCTTCCAGGGTACGGCTCGCGGTGGATTGAGTTGGGGTATCGGCCACGGCAGGAGTGCGCGTATTGATTGCGGCGCTGCTGGTGCTGGGGGAATTGGGACCGGGAGGACGAGGGATCCTCTTATTCGCATTGGCCGAAAACTTGCGATCTTCCACAAAGGTATTGAAACGCGACGTCACACCACCCCATTTCTCTTTGCCCATATCAATCTTATCTGCATGACGCTCGCGGAAGGTTAGAGGGGGAGGGAGAGCGTCCTCTCGATTCGCGCTGGGAATAGGCGTCCGCGCCGGGGGTTGAGGCGCTGCAGATGGCGAGCCCGAGTTGGTTCGCATCTGCGAGAATCTGGATTGCAATTCGTTGACATTCGCACCCTGGGCACTCGAAGCATTCGCCTCGCCGATCCCGAGTGCGGGGACCGAAACGCCAGCGTTGGCAAGGCGGGATGTCGCTTCTTGGTTGATGTATCCCTGCGATGCAGGGGGCGGCGTAGCGTTGTATGCCGGCGGCGGGGAAGGGGAATGTGAGGCGGGCGTAGCATTTCGTGGAGGAACTCGAGGCGGCAGCTGTGGTCTAGGCTTTGTACTCGCCGGTGCGGGGGCCGAAGCCGAAGCAGGGGAACTCGAACTCGGTGAATCCAGGCGCCGTACGGGTGGCGGCGGGAGATTGTTCGTAGAGAGCCCGGTCGTGTTCACTCGATAGGGGATTGGCGGAGCTGGAGGCTTTTGAGCGGCTTCCTCTTCTGCCTCTATCGCTTGCTGATGGTATGCATTCTGCTCGGCGATTTGGGTCTGGGACAATGGAGCTCCAAGCCCTCGACGATCGGGGGTAGTCTCGTTCGGTAGAGCTGCGGCGCCGTGATAATGGATGTGTTTGGGTGGAGGGCCAAAAGAGGACGGGTCCTTCAGCGACGATAGCGGTTGGGATACATGGTCGGAAGCCTCGGAGCTCGAGTCTTTTCCCTTGCCCATCCATCCAGCCTGTCATATTGGTTAGCGGCGGAGCCTTGCATGTGGCCAGTAATTGCATGGATAGGAGCTCACCACTTGGTTGATCCCCTTGAAATCCCCACGCCAACTTTCTTTCTTTCCCTCCTTGCCCTTCGGATGCCAGCCATCCTTCATCACATTCTTGAAACCACTCATGATGATCAGTGAAGTGGATGAACTGTCAAGGAGACTCGGGGAGGACGGATACCTGACCCCGCTTACTCCGCAGTCACGTGGAAGCGGTTCCCGATTGGGCGATGTGGCTCCGTATCTAGAGGACTAACGATGATAACTGGAATCACCACCATCAATCCATTGCATCCAAAAAAGACACCAGGCAACTCTGCAGTTTTCCCCACATATCTCTCCATCCGGTCTTCCCAAGATGAGCGTATGTAAGCCCTGCGCCGATGTTGCCTGGGCGATGGAGTGGGAGGAGAAGATAAGGAGGATGGGGATGGAGAGGAAGGAGGAAATTCAATTGCTTTCTTAGGTCATCGGAACTCTCTCGTGCTATCTATCCTCTGCCTGGGGCTTGCTTTCTTGGTGATTCAATTTGTGCTTGCGGGGATAATTCTATTATTACTCTCTCTCTCTCTCACACCAATACAGTGATAACAGTTTAACGTTCACTGTGTGCCTCCGAGATACGCTAACCTTTTTCGGAACATCGCTCTTTAGCGTTGGAAGGACCGTAGTTCTTAGTTGTATCCTTAAAATAATTCATGTCTCTGATTGGCCGAGAGACAATCATCCAACTACATTAGCGCCAAATCTCATTGTCGATTGTGAGTCCAAGACATGAATCTTCCAGAAGTCGAGATGTCGTCGAAGGGTATAAAAATCAGCATATTCTCCCTAATCATGGAAACACTCGCACTTCAATCACTCAAAACATATTTCAACTTGGACGTTGACTATGGTTTGCCACGGTACCAGCTTCCGTCCCGACTGATATCCCTGACCTCAATGAACAAGTCGTTTTGGTTACAGGAGGCAATGCAGGTCTCGGCTTCGAAACAATTAAGCACCTTGCCAAACATCGCCCTGCGTGCATCTACCTCGCCTCGAGATCCTCTGAGAAGGCAGAAAAGGCAATCCAAGAAATGAGGCAATCCGAAGATGTCACCGCACCAATTTCCTACCTTGCCCTCGACCTGTCATCCTTTGACAGCATAGCAAGCGCCGTCAAAATATTCGAACAATCGGAATCCCGTTTAGACATTCTCATAAACAATACTGGGATCATGATGACCGCAGAAGGTCTCACGCAGGAAGGCTACGAAATACAATTCGGAACAAACGTTATAGGTTATGCCTTGCTCGTTCAACTTCTTCTACCCATCCTCACGCGAACGGCAGCTGTCAACCCCGAAACTCGAGTCGTGAACCTCTCTTCCGCACCGGAGGCCATGGCTCCCAACGATATCTACAAATTTGACGAACTAAAGACAACCATGTCTAACCGCAGTACGCAGGCACGCTACTGCATTTGGAAGATCGCAAATGCCCACTATAGTGCTGCGATGTCAAGGAATTTTGTGTCGGTGAAGTTTGTGTGTGTTCACCCCGGGATGGTGGCTACAAATCTTCATCAGGGGTCTTGTGGGACCTTTCTTTGGGCGCTCCTTTACACTACCATCTGGGTGCCCGCTACGCCAGCGGAAAAGGGGAGCCACAGCCAGATCTGGGCATCTGTCAGCCCGGATGCGATGAGTGGGAAGCTATATGCTTCTGTCGGGAAGTCTGGAATTGGCTCTAAGCTTAGCCAGAACAAGGAGCTGAGTGAAGGTTTGTTTCGGTGGATTCAGCAGGAGGTTGGCCCTCATGTCTAGTCTTTTCTGTACCCATTTTAGGTAGATATATACGGAAAAGCAGTAGCCCGTCTAAGCGTGCATCCAAAATAAGACTTATTTTGTTCCTTTTCGAAGGAAAGCAGGGAGAGGCGTTTATATGCGGCGACGAGCCAGCTGTTTTGGCCATAGGCGTGTATGGGTGTATTTAATGACACCACCGAAGGGTCCACGGTATAAAACCAGCAAGGTAATGCTAAATTTAACAGCCAGTTCACCTGAATACTCGAGGGCGACGTCCATATCCAAGTGAAACATAATGAGAGGTTATCACCAACTTCCAGGTCAAACAATCACTCTCCCCCCTCCGATGGCCTAGTGGTCACCATTCGTGGTGACCTTTGGGTGTGCCCCGGAGCAAACAAAAAAAGATACAGGCCTCCAGTGCCGGGCTCCGCTCCGCTGGTGGCCGGGGCACACCCCTAGGCGGGGGAGAGTGGGCGGGTTGGGATGCGGGGAGGTGAAAGCACCTCCTCGCGGCACAAGTTTTTTGTGATTTTTTTTTCTCTAAATTTTTAATATAATCTTTATTCTTAGGCTAGAAATTCTATTTTATTATTCTAATTCTAATAGAGGCTTTTTTGAAGGTGTTGAGTGGATGTAGAGGGGGGTACTGTTTATTGGGTGTGGCATCAGGACGACACCGGGCGATATACTCCGGCGTCGTGGGATGCCTCCATGCAGCATCGGGGCGAAGTATATAGGGAACGAGAGGGTTGGAGGTTCGATTCATGGAAGAGACGATGTTTCTTTTTATTTCGGACTATGTATCGTGAAGATGGTTCCTGGCGAGGAGTCGTATTTGGAAGCACACGTTAGAGACCTTCGCCAATATCTACGCCGATGGAAAAAACGAGCGTGAGAACGATATCTCGAGGAATTTGTAGTTTCATCGAAGTTCCAACTCGCATTATATTCTCTAAAGTACAACTCAACTAATGGTTATCGACATTGTGCACTGAACGTTCGGAAGGGTATGTCATTATTAGTCAACTGTATCCCTAGGTATTCCTTTGCTAACCCACTCAAATCAAGCTTCCTCAAGCCCCTTCTTGCCCTCCAATGGTTACTCGACAGCAGTATCTCCGGGCATCCTTGAATCACCAAAAACCACTTTTGCACAAAAAAACTCGGGCACCTCCCAGCTCCGAGGAAGCCAAGGGTCACCCCAGTCCAGCATGCCAATGTCTCCATTTGCGGGATCCATAGAATCCATGCAAAGCTCACAATCGTTAAAAGACTCCACGACGAGAAGACGATTATCCCGCACCCGTGGAAAGGGGAAGCAATCTGACCAGGGACGGTGTAGGATGGAGCGTTGTGTAGTGGTGGGACAGAGACTGCGAGGAAGAGATTGAGACTGGGTTTCGTGAACAGTCAGAGAAGGCAGATTAAACGGTGAGACAACTTCGTCGTCCATGTCATGTATGGTCAATCCAGGGGTTTCATATTATCCGCAAAGGCACGAAGAAGGTTGAATTTCGATAGGGTTAGTAATTGGTCTAGGCACGAATTGGTGGTATAGTATCTGGTATAGGCAGCTTCGTTGATCGGGCCATCATTGATATCGCTTCTGAGAGAGATTCTGGCTGCCAGAACCTTTCTGCTTCTTGTTCATGGCTGAGACGTGGGAGAATAAAGCGATCTTTGCGATTATTCTTGGACTGCGAGACTAGTTTCTTCTGCTCGTCGCTCAGAGGAAACTTCTTCTTGCTCCTAGGTAGAATTTAGCCATACTGGAATCATGACTTGAATAGACGTGTCAACTGGGAGCAAGGATATCCAAAGCTTACGTTGAGTACGTTGATTCAACTTGTTCTGCAATTTTTTCCGTAGAGCTGGATCAGTGATCCCTCTCCAGTCCTCCACGGCTCGGTCAGCCCGTGTATACGAGGGCCGGGGGCGAGATCCGACTGCCTGTGCATCCTCAGGCTTTGTGGATGGTGTGTTTGAAAGGAGAATATCCATGTCGTACCCATCGGCATTAGCAAGGTAACAATTGTGTTTAGGGACCAGGGAAAGTCAACCCTCCTGCCTTAAAGCCTACATGCCTTGTTGCTCTGGTGAAATGGGCAGGGTAAGCCGTGAACAAAGTGTCGCTTGTGCATAAGCACTTTTATGTAAAATACAATAATCGGTGGATAATCATCTCGAGTTTGGGGCACATACTCCATACGCAAAACTTAAAAGGGTTTAGGGCGCCGATCCATCGTGTTCGCCCCCAAGGAATGCGTGGCACAAGTAAATATAGAACACCACCCGAGTCGTCAGACCAGCAACAAAGGTTCAAGAAAACCACATCAAGCACCCAGAAAAGGACAGCATTCTTTGTTCAAAGGTCATCTGTTGCATCTAAATTGTGTCTGTACACCTCTCATTATCCATCATGGTATCTCAGGTAGATTGTAATTGATTGGATGGCCGGGGAATTCTTTGTACTCTGTACAGTCGTTACGAAGCGCTTCGGCCCCAATCAGGGCTGTGCCGCCCCCAAGCTGACCCGACGCTCCCCACCTGTGCGCGAACCGCCGTCGCAGATGAGCGGCTTTGTGCTGTTGGTGAGTGGTGACTGGTGATCGAGGAATGGGGAAATAGGGCAAACCAGGAGATGTGGGAGGCTGTGAACTGCAACGTCTTTTTGTGGGCGCTTTGCCAACTTCATCTCTTTCTTGATGGTGTACACTTTTCTACTACTACTACTACTACTACTACGTACTTCTCGACACTATTCTATGGCAACAACACCCGAAGACCCAGGGAAAACAGGAACCATCCACACAGTCTAAAAGGAATACGGGGTCATGAAAGCCACCCGTACTCGTCAAACCCCCATTCAAAAGTGCCCATTTCCCAATCCCGGCCCCCGGTCGTCCTTTGTGTCTTTGCACGATCCTGGTTCCTTTGTTTGAGCTTGCCACGAGGGATCTTCGTCTTAAGACTTTCTAGGATCTCAACTCTTTCTGGACTGTGCAATATACCGGCTGTAATCTTCGATATAGCTCACATTCGCTGGATCCATCATGGACGATTCTCTGAATTTGGATAATCTCAAGCGAGAACCCAGATGGTCAACATGGGAGGAAGATGCATCGATTGTTAATTCAGAACCCACCGTGACATGGGGGATAGATGGAATCGCGACACCGGTGACAGCAGAGGCGTCTCAGATGGCAGCAGGGGGAAGTCGGGCACCAGAAGCTGCTCCATTGCCTGAAGGGTTGCTTGAAAGTTTGGCTGGGAGTGCGAGTGCATCAGTGACGCCTGCAACATTGGCGACTACCACCGACAGGATATCGGCCATACCTATCTCAACTAGCAGTTCATCTGCGGTGTCTGAATCAACTCCTCCACCGACAACAACATCAACATTCTCAACTACATCACCAGAGACGGCCATGACTCTCACCGGCACGGTGGTCAGTACTACCAGCGCTGTCGAAACAGCAGCCCCCGGCGCTTATTCAGGTGGAGGCGACTCAGTCAAAAACAAACTCGCCATCGCACTCCCCATCGCCATAGTCGGTCTCCTCATCATCCTAGCCCTGGTATTCTTCTTCGTCCGTCGCCGAAGGCGTCGCACCGCCCGTCCACCATACGAAATGTCAGGCACCGAAACACCCGGCGTCTCAACCGCCGCGCTCATGGCTACTACGCCCAAAATCGCCATCGCTTCTCCAGAGCCTGCGGCGACAAGTCTCCATAGACTCCCGGTAATCGACGTTACTCGCAGTCCAAATCATGAAACTACGCCGGGCTCCGCATCTGCACGCTCAGACGACGATCCACGTACCGAACTTGGAGTCGCCGTGGCTGTCCCGATGGATCAACGACTTAGCGCGACGGAGCATGATCTGCGTGGATTTAGTCGGCCGGTTTCGTCGGTTAGTCGTCGTGTCAGTGTCAGTGTCGGACCGCCTAGTGCCGGGCTGGCGAGTGTCCGGATGCCATTTGAGAATCAAAGTAGTGATGAGAATGATGCGGTGTCGATTATTTCGGGCGAGCATGGGCGGACGGATCATGAGCATGATTTTAATGATATGTCGTCTGTGTCGTCGTTTGATGATGATCATCCGCAGATTGAGGGCCATGGTCAGTCGTTCAGATGATGGGATGGGCTCGGAGTTGCGTGAGCTTTCGTTTCTTAAACATGTTCGTTTTATTCTACGAGATTCAAGCACTGGAGCACTGGCGTTGTGGTGGAGTCATGTTTCGTAATATGTGGGCTTGTCAATATCCAACTTGCTATATGTGATCACTATTTATCATTTAAGAATCGAGGCTTTAGCTGGCATCAGATGATTGAGTTCGGGAAAAAGACATAGGAAGAAGAGCTCGCAGTAAAACGCTTAGACAATCGATGTCTTTTCATTGGTGTATGTTCTTGTTGGTTCTGTTCCACTTTTAGAAATAACAGGCTATGTACAACGAAAGTGGAGGGCCACGCAATTTCCATCATACCACACCGATCATTGGCTTATCGACCACCACCAAGATCAGGCTTGTACTCACGAACCTTGCCCTTGGTCAGTTCACGGAGAGCCATGGTGGCGTACTGGCTAGAGCCCAACTGGAACTTCAACACGACAGCCAACTTATCTCCAGCCTGGGGCGCTGCACTGCCACCCTCGGTGCTACCCTTGAGCTTCTCCATGTCAGTTTGGACAAACTGCTCATTATCTTCGGAGTACAGCTTGACCTCATGCGAGAAGTTAGACCCCATCCGGCTAAAGATCTTGCGGTAACCGCCACTCAGACTGGTGTCCTTGTTCTTGCGGCGCATGTTGAACGGATCAAGGCCGCCACCTTGCTCGCTGGCCATGAACTTTTTATAGAACTCGGTCATCTGGTTGGCTGGGTACAGCACGTCAAAGCCGGGCTGGGGAAGCACCACGTCGAAAATGGAGTACTTGCCGCTGGCGGCCTCGTCGGCGGTCAAAGCCCGAGCCCGAGTGAATGCGTCTTCCGCGGCATATGAGCTGTTCTCGCCCTCGGGAAGAATGACAACCTCGCCATCTTCATCCACACCGCTGTTGGCTTCAGCACCATCGGTCTCTTCCTTGTCCCGGTGCTCGCTAACAATAACCAGATCGCCCTCGACAACCTTGTCGCCATAGAGTCGCCAGCGCTCGCTAGCGGCGAAGTTCCAGACAAGGGATTGGTAAGCGTGCACGTAGATCAGTCGCAAATTGCGGGGAATGGACATGATGGCACCCAGGTAGTCGTTCTTGACCCGTCCCAGGTGGCGGATGATGTTGGCCTCGGCAGAGAACTTGCGCGGAAGCTTGGCGAGAGCGTCGTTGACGTTGTGCCTGCTTTGGAAGATATAGATCGCTTCAGCACGGGCCTTGTCATCGGTGCTAATCAGTGCTGTGGATGATTCGCCTTCCTGCGCAGCAGCGAGGACGTGGGGACTGTAGTGAAGAATGGCCTCAGCGGCTCCCTTGAAGTCATCCTGCAGCATCTTGACACCGATGGTATCAGTGCGGGTCAAGAAGGTACCGAATCGCTGAAGACCGTAGTAGTTGAAGTAACCGCGATCGTGAAGGTTCTTCAAAGAGGCGCCAACAAGTTCGGATGCCTTGCTGACAGCAGTTTGAGGATCCGTCATGTCCACACCGGGGAACTCACAGTCGCGGAGCGTGATCACGAACTCGTTACCACCGAGATCACCGAGCTCAAGCCCATGCTTGCGGTACTCAAAGTCGCCCAGAGAAGCATTTCGCAGGGTCTTGTTCATGTTCGCAAGTCGCTCTGCTTGAACACGAAGGACGCAGGCACGCTGAGCGGTCACACCGCGCCTATCCTTGGTACCGGCGAACTGGAAGGTCTTCGGGTTCATCTTCATTGTGCGTGCCAGGTAAGAGATGACCTCCATCGTATCCTTGTTTTCCTTGTAAATCGTGAAATGGAGATACGGGCCACCCAACTCGTCCCAGTTCGTACGGCCGCCGCCACTGCCACGACCAGTGTTGCCGCGGTGGCCTTGAGCCTTGCGCTTGAAGCGATTGCTGGCCGCTGTGATAGCGAGGTTTCCTTCGCTATCGGTGCTCGACTCTAACTGCGAGTTGAAAATACGGCGAATGGCTTGGTGAATCTTAGTGCGGAGATCGCGGTCGGCGACCACAACCGTGACCTTGCCCAATTCACTAGGCCGGGCCCTTGGCGAGTTCATTGCTGTCTCGTGCAGAGTGATAATCGCGGCCGCATTTTCAGCGCCAAAGTACTCTGCAAGCAGAGCGTTGTCCTCTTCCGACACTTTGAACTCGGCGGGTGTTGCAGCTTCTGGGGTCTCGGCAGCTTCCTCCTTCTGGGCAGGCTGCTCCGTTGCCTGCGCCGGCTGTTGCTTTTCAGTCGTAGTAGCTTCCTCGTTGCTCGAAGAAAAGGGCACGCGGGTGTTTTTGAGGTGAACAACTTCGCCGGAGGGTGTGATCTCATTGACCAAGAAGTCGGTATATCTATAGCGGGAGGGTTAGTAAATAATCATGAAACCGCTCCAAGCTCCAACTCATACCTCTTCTTTAGGATTCCTGAAAATCCCTCGCTATCAGCGGTCACGAGCTCCGTGATACCAACATCATGTTCCTTGGTGGTCTGCGCGTCTGGCGTCGCGACACTACCATTTCCTGGAAGCACATCGACCGTGACATCAGTCGCAGGGACATCCTCGGTCTTTTGCCGCTTCCGCGGAGACTCCACAAGCTCTGGTCGTTCCATTGTGATTAGGCTTGGTCGGGGAACCAAGTTGGAGCTCAGTAACAATCTCAGCGGAGCAGGAACTTTTGATGACGCATTGGGACTAGCGTGATGCGGCGGGATCAGGGTTAGCCCTACTTACCAGATTGGGAAGATACCAGGAGTATAATACAGTAGAGCAGTACTCCGTAGAGCTCAATGGAAGAATCTGGGTTTCAATGGTACAAGAGCGCATGCAATCTTTGGGCTTGGATGATTTACAATAGCGTTTCTTCTTTTTCGGGCGGCCAATTCTCATCAAGGTTTCTTAGACCTGGCCCAATCCCATCGTACAAGAGGACATGGCTGAAGCATACGGAAGCATCCTAGTTGATGATAATACCTTGATCTTGTCTTGTCCGACTTTTAGAAGGCCTCATTCAACGCAATTTACAAAAAATGAGATTACATGAAACCGGGCTATTGCCGTAAATAGTCACATAACACAGTACAGTTGATAGAGCCGAATTCCCCAAGACATAGCGCCATAATGCATATGTACAGAAGAAACAATGGACCTGTATAAAATACACAGAATCAGATGGACATTGGGAACCCCTATGATGCTCACCCAAGCAGATACTTCTTCCAACTCTGCTTCCACGGCTTCCAAGTCCCACCAAACCGATGGTTGACGCAGGCATGAGAGCTGCCAAAGTTTTCCGATCCGCTATGTCTCTGCCCATTGCCCCAGGCATTCACAGGAAGCACACATAGTCCCCCAAGCTGGGTTCCAGGCTTAGCCTCGGAGCCTTCCACACACAGCGGTGCTTTGAGTCGGTAGAACGGCGCCCATGTCACGCGCTCTTGAGGGGTGGTTGAGAACTCCGGTAGAAGGTCGCCCAGGCCTGCATCTGCTTTGATCGACTCTGAAACTAACGAGTGATTTGCGGGTAATGTGTCGGATAGGACATCCAGAATAGCGTCGGTGAAGACGCCCGGTCCGGTGATTTCGAGCGTAGTCAGTTCATTATACCGCGCCCCGAGAAAAATGTTACTTTCGTCTTTATGGCGCTTTGTATGCGATAGAACTCGCACAATTACTTCTCTCAGAAGCGGACTGAATCGACGCGGCGCGTACATGGTGTACTGGATGAAGCCGTAGCTGCGGACCCAGTGCCAGTCACGCATTTTCTGGGACGAAGCGAATGGTTCGTCAATTTCGATGCCTACAACGAGGGAAATGTCCGGGTTGTCGGTTTGGAACACCGAGTTCCGGAGTGATGGGCATTGCTTGATTGATGTTGCGGGGAAAATGTCCGTGTCGGCATAGTAGCCACCAAAGTACCACAGAATCAGATAGCGCAGCAAATCGGCCCGGAGAACGTGGTGTGGGTAGGAATGGTAAAGACTGGCGAGACCTGGAATGGAGGCAAGAGTGATGGTTACGAATTCTTCGGCCCATTCTGTTGTCACAAGCTGGTAATTGATGACAATCGGTCAGCGACGAGCGTGCCAAATTGTGCAAATTGCGCCATGCGCAAAGGACGGATTCTGGCGATCTTACCGAGTACTTCCATTCTGAGTTCTTCTCCTCAAACTTTAGCGAATCGTCACCCCGTATCTCTGCGCTGGGGTCCTGCCCCAGCATAATCTGCCATAGTGTATGCGCCTTGTCCTCGTGGCTATTCAGCGACAATTGCTGACGCTCAATCTCTTGCAGCGCATTGGACAGCTGCTCTTCATATATGCGATCAGGATTCCTGCGGAATGCGGAGTGGTAAAGGTATCGCGGCCGGTCCTCGGAAAGCGCAACACCCCCATAGCTATCCAGATCACTTTTCACCGCTGGCAGACTCCTGACTAGCAAGAACAAGGCTAGCAGGGCGATAAGCACGACGTAGCGACGCCGGCTGGACCGTCCCCGGACGGGCACGTATCGCCTCAACATGGTGGACGGGGAGAGGCCATGATGAAGGGAAATTTAGAGTCGAGCAGGGCCGAACACTAACGGGAGAGGCGGAGAGTCAGCGCAACAAGATTCTCCATTCGGCTGACTGGGGTTGGAGGGCGAGTGGACTGAGACCCTTGGGCGTTGAGTGGGGGCCAGGATCCACTGCCCAGCGCTGATTGATGGTTGACTACGGCTGGCCCTGAGAGGCGCCTTCCCTAATGGGGTTAATATTAGGTGGAGCTTATCGCCGGGTTGGGGATGAGGAGATTATTTGCTAAGAAGGTCGGTTTCACTTGTCATCAGGATATGAAATACGGGATAATATGCAGGAAAATAGCTAAATGTCCTTGGGAATGATGGTATCGACCAAGCAGGGCAGAAGCAAACGGGATAAGACAATGAACGTGTTTAACACCTCAATTAATGAGAGCAATGGAAGAAGCTCGATGTATCAAGTCATGATCGCTCACGCATGTTCATTGTCAATCAGTATCGTAAAAACCATTCTCAATATGCCAGATGATCCCCTATCCATACCAAAACTCCTTTGCTATGCAGTACTACACCAGTGATTCACATGAAATGCCAAATTATCCCAAACGCAATGCCAAACACTCATCTTTCTTCGAACCAGTCCCCTCCCAAGCCTTTCGGATTGTTTGCACGGTATCCCAAACTTTCTTACGTGCCTGGAATCGATCCACACCACTTGCAAGCAGGGTCTCGTAGGGGGTGTATTTATGTCGAACATGGGCCTCGACAGCCAGCTGGGCTTTGTGACTGTCGGTAAGGGTGCCAGTGCGGCCCACTCGCCCCGAACCCTTGAGGAATGCGTGCTCCAGAATGACATCGAGAGTGTCCTCTGGCATCAACGGGAACTGGTCACGTAGGAGTTCTCGACCCTGGTCGAGGAACTTGTTGTCACGGGCTCTGGTGGCGGAGGCACGAGACCTTTCGGACTCTTTGGACATGGCTAGAACCTCTTTGTGAATTTCGAAGGGCACTCGGATTCCGAGGGAACGCTTGCCCGTTTTGTTCTAGAAGTTTATTAGGATGATGCGATAGGCCGTTGAAGAGATCAGCCATGAGCGTACTCACGTAGACTTTGTACACAACTTTGTCAGACTCCTTGGTTATGAGTCGGCACTTTCGAGTAATGTAGACATCGCCCTTGGGAACGAAAGAGTAGCCCTTTGGCATAGGCGTATGTTCGGACACGTTCTATGCAGCATTAGATATTAGTTGTAACCAGCAATCAACCATGAGAGGAATTCGACTTACATCTTCTAAGGGATCTTCAGACTCGGGTATTCTAGGCTTGAATGCCTGCTTTGACTTCCGAGGTGCTTCACTCCCATCCGGACCTTGCTGGCCATCCTTGATCAAGGACCGGCTGGCCTTTGGTTTGCGCACTCCGCCCTGCCGACGGTGCACCACCTTTCTGCGGCGGCGGACTTTGCGTGGAGATGGGTGTGCAGGCATTTGGTACTGACTGATAGAGAGGAATATGACAATCAAGATGAAATTGAAGAATTTGGGATCGCAAAGAGCGTTCAATGTGCTGATAAAAGTGAGTCAACAAAGGACCAGAAAGATGGCAGGAAAAGAAAGACGTGGAAGACAAAGAAAAGAATGATGGGGATGGCCCCGCTCAGTCTGGTTTACTGAGGCGGGCCAGGTTTCAAGTGTTGATGGTCATGTATTCATTGTTTCTTGATCATGGTTGAGATGGATGTGGATGTTGACGCTGCCTTAGTCGATCGATTGGGAAGGCGCAGAATGTGGCGGAAACTGTGGCTGTGGGTGGCGTATCAAGGGGGAACATGGTGCCTGGATGCCTGACAGCCTGACAGACCAGGCTAACTATTCGAGGGGTCACTTCCCTCCAGCAGGCAGCAGCCTGCAGGTGACTGTTCACTGTTAAGTTACTCGCTAGCCAAGGTTGGTTTAAGAATTAATCTTTAAAAAGCTTTACGCGTATATGTGACAGCTTTGCCAATTAGAATGAACAAATAACATAGCCAATGAAGTCGGAACTGATGGTTGAAAGCCTGCCAGAAGTCAATGCCAGCATGATCTCCCTGTCGATCCTAGTCTCGACCAGCACGTGCTTTGATAATTTAATGAAATGTGATGGGCCAATACTATGTGGCTAGTGGAATCGAGGTGACATCTGTGTGCACGCAATCCGGCTGACTTTTAAGATGTGTTCTGTCTAATTACGTGGGACGGGCGGCATGCAGATGAGTTTGTGGGGGGTGAGGGGAAGCCGACCAGGCCTGGAGTAGTACAGTAGTGATGTGGTCAAATCGAGTACGGTGAAAATCGATTATTCAAGTTCCTACTACTACGGAGTACATACTTTAGCAGTATACATGTACTCCGTACAGTATGTCTGTCTACTGTACGGAGTACCCTGCATACTAAGGACTCGAGTGATAAGCTTCGTGGGGCCAGCACTGCAGATCAAGCTTCCATCGTGATCTTACTGCCACGTCGAGTGTGCCCGCCCTTGCAGCACAAGATGCAGGTACAATGCAAAATCTGAGCTCAAGTCTCAGGCTGGTTCGCCTCAGCGATCATTATTCTTCGCGAAGGAGGGAAGAGCGACGATCTGTCTCGAAACTGGGAGACAGAGTCGGGAATTCCACTCAGGTCGCGGGTTAAAGTGTCCTACTTAGAGACGGCTCAGATCCGGTGGGAGGGAAGTCAATCCGGTTCGAACCTGGTAGCCAATAATGGTGGATAGGCCTGTACTGTACTCCGTAGAGTGACCGAGATTATGATCAACCCATTAACCCAGATCTCGCGCGAGATTTAGCGTGGGGAGCTCTGGTGGGTTAGCTTGTGAACTTGTTTAACTTGTGGGTTGGGTGTGGGCTGGGCTGGACCTCGTTCATGTCGCATATCGGAGATTGGACCACTGGATAAGTGGATGGCTGGGGCCGGTTGCCCGGACGAGAGGGAGAGAAGCCAGGTGCGACTACTTATGAGCATCCGAAATCGCTCACTTTAGCAGTACATCAAGTACTTGCTAAGGATACCGGGCTGTGCAAGACGTTCAGCCAGCAAAATCCGGTTCTGACAAGACCAGGAACAAATGAGAAGCAAATGAGGAGTAAGGGGAAGCGACCCGCCGAACAGGAAGAGGGATGAATCAGCGGAGAGTCACAAATTCAAGGTGGTGCCAAGAAGATGGGCCGGTCGTATATGCCAGGGGCCGTGACTTAGCGGCTGGTGGGTGATTGACAAAGAGCTGAGGGGATACACTAAATGTTTGTTCACGAGAACCTACGAGTAAACCGAGTGAGTATACCAAGTATACTCCCTATCTATGGTAGAACGGACAGGTCAGCGATGAGCAGCGGGGCAGTTTTCCCCTTTAGCCTGAGGAGTTCGTTTACAGAGGAGACCGGAGAGCCGTGCCCAAAGACTGGGAATACGTGGTGGACCGTGGAATACGTGGAAAAAGAGAAGTAGTGACCTGGAACTTGATGACTGGCTTGGGGACCCCCCTTTAACGGACCGGGGATGACCTTCAGCTCGCCCGAGTGCCGAATAGCTAACTCTTTAGGGCCTACGGGCGAATGAATTAGCATCATGGCGAGCTGAACCCCCCTTACCAGCGGCAGATAAGTACTGGATCAGGTTCTGTCAGCAATTGCTCCCCGAATAATACCTTACTGTCCAAGTACGGAGTCCGGAGTACTCCCGCTACAGCCTACGAGTATACATACTTAGCAAAAACTCCAGTTCCAAGTCAAGTGATTCCGTAGTTTAACCCGTCCAGCCGCTTTCTCCAGGCTCTTCAATGGTTGTTCCAAGGCGGCTCCACTTTCATCTCGCCAGGGATGGCCGCATGTCGTCATCGGTCAGATTCACTCACCCCGGGGAGTTGAGCAAGTCTAGTTTAGTGACTCCATAGCTACTACGATTTAGTCTTCTTGTTGACTGGTTCGAAGAAAGACGAACAAAGCGGGAGTGACCCCGGCGCTCCTTAGTGACTGGCTGTGTAAATCGCTACCGGCTGCCCCGAAGCCCCAAGCGGTACAATACTTACTAGGGTACAGTACTAGAGAGATGAGACGACCAAGGAACTTAAGGAGCCTAGAGAACTTAGGAAACGAGGCTCGATCATGTCCGCCCCAATAGGGTCTCGATCGGCGGGCCTGGGACAGGATCCTTTATGAGTTTAGACCCAATTTAGACCTAAAGGGGAGGAGGGCCAGCCTGAAGGCCCTTGATAGGCGCCCTTTGTTCTTTGTTCAGCTGGTGCTGATGCTGACCTGTCGGACCGAGGAGCTCTCAAAAAAGAGTGTTTGCATGCGATTGAGTAGATGTGCAGAGGATAATGAATGCGAGAATGGACTATATGGAAGGTTTAGTCCTCTTGAACCATGGCTTTTGTTGTACTCGATGATACTTCGATCCTCCGTGTTCCTTCCGGGACCCTCTAGTACTACTAGTACTACTACTCCGCATGAACTAGAAGAACATCTCAACTACACCTAAGATCTGAGCTTAGTCCCCGTTTATTCTCTACACCGTATACTACTACAATAATAATCTATATTGAATCAATCCATCTTGCCATTTAAACACGGAAAATCGGAATCTTCATAGTGGATCGGTGGAGGCCGACCAAGTAATCAAACCGAAAAGAAAAAAAAAAAAAGGTGGAATCCCCACGGAAAAAAAAGAACGATCTTGGACCAACTGAGAAAAAGGAAAACACCCCTCCGTCGTTCTCCTCCTCCCTCCCTGCAGACGATCCCTCGACACTCCAACCTGACCAGCTTCGAGTTTCCTATCTTATCGGCATTCCTGTTTCTCGTGGTCTCCCAAATTTGGACGAACCTGCCATATTGTCAAGGCCAAAACTATACCAGACTCTCTCCAATCGAGCACGGAAACTACGAAGCCCGACGGCTTACTTCCACCACCACCACCACCACCACCACGCCAACTACTCCCTCCTTCCTACAGAGCCGCCTGGCTTCAACTCCTGCATTTGGATCCAAGGTGGACCGATCATAGCTATATCCAAGCTACATTTCATTCATTCCAATCGATACTCACTACCACCGTCAAATTATACCGCAGCACCCAATTTCGATCAATGCTGTAACCTCCGCAAACCTTCCCTCCCACCCTCCCTGCCGAGCATTCCTTTCCTCCCCCCCTTCGACTCGTCTCCTCCAATCTTCTTCATATCTCCTCCGTTAAGGTTGCCTGGCAGCTCGGCCGTCGATGGTTGCTAGGCTTGTGTTGCTGACATGAGTTGGGATCACCCTGTCCACAGGTATGCTGAAGCCCTGTCCTCCTTCCGCTGCCACTAGCACGACCACCTATCCCCCTCCCCTCCCTCCTTTCCTCCCTTCCGAGCGGGGTGCCTTGTTCTAGATACTTCATGCTCGTGCTCGGGACTTTAATGATATTCCTCTCTTCGGTCGCAATCTTGTTCTGCATTGCCGCCGGTCTTGACCCCGAAAGATGATGCTAATGTACCCGGCCATGTTCAGCTTCAGCTATCCCAACGGCGAACCGCAAACCCCAACGAGGACTCCGACAACGGCCGCCTTTGACTCGTTCACGACTCCAAAACTCGAGTCAAGTTTCTTTGACCCTCGAGTCACCTGGGATACTGCGGACCCCTATGCCTCCAGTCCTGAGTTCCTCCGCTCCCCGCACAAATTCGGCAGCAACACCCCGTCCAATGCTTTGAGAACAGAAGCTTTTACAGATATCAGAGATGGAAGGGGCTCGGAAAATACCGATACAGCCAGGAGGATTCGCCCTATGAGGCCAATGCCCACCGTGGGTGAAGATGGTCCGAGGACGGTGGATTCGGCCAAATCTGCAGCATCGATGCAAACCCCACCGCCGACCAGTGCGTCCAGACGGAAGATTCCCGACTTTGAGTCCTTGGGCAGTGTCGGGAGAGGGACAACACCGCGGGTGGCCAATAATTTAGAAACTCCGAGTCGTCTCCTGGGGGTGTCTCCTCGACTTTTCGGCAATCTGCAGTCTTCCCCGGACTTGTTCCAACTGGCTTCTTTGGATCCCACGGGATCTCCTTTCTTCCCACAACAGCGGCTGTTCTGGGATCAAGAGCAGGAGCCGCCAGTACATGGGCTACCGTCACTCGACTCGGGTAGAGGGAATGTTCATGCTGAACGGCCACCAGCTCACGCCTCTCTCAACACGAATATCCCACAATTACCCGCCATCGATGGATCCATAGACCTACCTGAGTTCACCAACGGTGGGTTTGGGATTTCCTCTGCTCCTCCTACCGACGCAGCTCTCTTCCCTGCTCCCTTTTCGACATCCCCACGCATCCCCGTCACCAAAGCCGAGGACCCAGCCATGTTTTTGAGCTCCCCTGCCCGACGGTTTGGTGGCCCTCAAATCACCCCCGAAAGGCGGTCCGGGATGAGACAGCCTTATCATCATCAAATTGAAGAATCAAAACGAGAGGAACTTCGTCGGGCCCAGGGCTTTGAAGGACATCGTCCTGGCTCGTTTTCAAGCTTCTCCGGAGATGACGAAGATGACGAGTTCACTCCTCGAGGCCGGCCAGGACTCACCCGAAGTGTGACCCATACTGCGATCACGAGCTCTTCTCATCGTCCCCTCAGTCGATCCAGCGGCATCATGGCCACGACGAGTGGAATTCGCAAGAGTCCTTCCAAGGGCCGGGTCTCTCCCGTCAAGACCATGAGACCCGCGCCGCTAGGTCGGTCTAATTCAGTCGCCTCGGGCATGCCAACTCGTTCGCAGTCGGTGGTGTTGAAAATTGGCAAGGACGGTCGGGCCAAGGCGGAAATGCAGCCTCTTGACGAGGGCCCTACGGGGTTGACGGATCCCTTGACTGGCATGGACCTGGATGGTTCTGCCACCGAGAGCGAAGCCGACCCTGCTGAGTACTCTGAATATCCCGTTCTGCCTCGTCCACAGTCTTCTTCATTTGGTCTCTTTGACGGCGGCCGACCATCCATGTCCCGTAGTGATTCTGGCTCTCGGCCTCCCTCCAAAGGATCCTATGCGTCCACAGTAGGCTCATCCCACTCGGGACGGATGTCTCCCTGGGCGGGCTCCTCGCGAGGTATCTCCAGCCGATCCACCTACCGGGGCTCCCCCGAGGCTATTAAGCGGACGCCGAGCAAGCGGCATTCATCCCTGCTACATTCGGACGCTACATATACCCGGGGTAGCGTCGCCTCTCAGACGCTCCCAGGCGAAGAGGATGACAGTGGTGATGCCACTCATGCACTTCGACAGGTACTCAAAGAGCGTGGACGGGGAGCCCGACCCTCCACTGGTGGCTATGGTGCTCGTCTTCCACGAGCTGCTACTTTTGCCCACATCCGCTCCTCCCCTCCTCGACTCCATAGCGATTTTGATATCCACCAATCCCATCATTCGAATCACTCTCCTACCACCTTGACCGATCCCGACCTGGCCACTCCCAGCACCGACCGCCATAGCAATCCCAGCAACGGCACGCGCTGCGTTTGCAATTCGATGGACAATGGCGGCCATCTCATGATTCAATGGTAAGTTGCCAGTTCAAACCCGCTTTTGTCGAATCCATTCACTCACCACTTTCTTTCCAGCGAATCCTGTACGCACTGGCTCCATACGAAATGTGTCGGTCTGGAGCGGTCCAACCTGCCTTCATTTTATGTCTGCATGTTCTGCGCCCAAACCCCCTCCCGCGTCCGGTCGGGGTATGCCCCGGGCGGGGGTCCTCCTTCACCTTTGGCGCATAAATCCTTTCGATCCCGGTAGACTTGCCGGGGGCCCAAGTGGCCCCTTCCTGTGAGGATGTGTCTGTACGACTTTGGTTTCCTTTGTTGAATCATCCCCCCGAGCGCCGGGTTTTTCTATTGTCATCTTGCATCGGGACACTTCCCGCCGTTTTCTGTTCTTTTAATTACTCCCTCTTTCTTTCTCTTTTCATGATGATACCTCTGTACTCTTTCTATTGTACTATTGCCATTATACTTTTCCCCATCCAATAGAAGTCCTCCTTTTTTTTTCTTCTGTCCCGCGCATAGAATCGGAAGCCCGCCCGGTGTTCCTGGAAGGCTCTTGAATCTTGATTGGCCCACAATCCACTTATCGCCTTCACCGCCTTTTATTATCGTGAAAAAGTAAATCGGCTCCCCGCAAATTCCAACAATCGAGTCATTTCTTCTTGTCGCCTCGCCCCCCGGGTCTTTCACTCTTTCTCTCTTAGACCACACTCTCTTTTGCGCTTTTGGCCATGTCTGCTTCCCTGCCTGGTCCTCGCGACCTGCCTGTCTCTCAATATGACTTGAAGTCCTACTGGGGCCGCGTCCGCCATGCTGCTGACATCTCCGATCCTCGGTAGGCTGCCCCGAGGGTACCCTTTCGCTACGCGATTGTATGCTAATTGATTGACTAGGACGCTGCTCGTCTCGCCCGCGGGGCTGGAACAAGCTAAGAGCTTGATTGCTTCGTACAAGCAGAACAAGATCCCTACCATGACTCCGGAATTGTGGAAGGCGAAGAAGGTGGTGGACTCGACGCTGCACCCTGGTATGGATTGGATAACATACGTTGGAAACGGAGTCAATCGCTAATGATTTGTACTTTAGATACTGGCGAGCCGGTTATGCTTCCATTCCGCATGTCTGCCTACGTCCTGACGAATCTGGTCGTCACGGCGGGCATGCTCACCCCCGGTCTTAGCGTGAGTAATTGGCAACTCCCAAAACTGGCACGCGACAACCCTAACTCGATTCCCTCTAGACGGCCGGCACCCTCCTCTGGCAAATCGGCAACCAATCGCTCAACGTCGCCATCAACAATGCCAACGCCAACAAGTCCACCCCCCTTTCCACCTCCCAAATCGCCAAATCCTACCTCATGGCCGTCTCCGCCTCCTGCTCCGTCGCCCTGGGTCTAAACGCCCTCGTGCCCCGCCTCAAGAGCATCTCCCCCAACACCCGCCTGATTCTCTCCCGTCTTGTCCCCTTCGCCGCGGTCGCCAGTGCCTCCGCCCTGAACGTCTTCCTCATGCGTGGTGAGGAAATCCGCCGCGGCATCGACGTTTACCCAGTCCTCTCGGATGCGGATCGCGCTAAGCGCGAGGCCCTCGGCGACGACGCCGAGCCCCTCCAGAGTCTGGGAAAGAGCAAGAAGGCTGCTACCCTGGCTGTCGGTGAAACTGCCATCTCGCGTGTCCTCAACGCAACCCCGATCATGGTCTTGCCCCCTCTGATCCTGGTCCGTCTCGAGAAGACCGCCTGGTTGCGTGCTAACCCGCGCATGGTGCTTCCTGTGAACTTGGGTCTGGTTCTGACGACTTCGTTGTTTGCTCTGCCGTTGGCGTTGGCGGCGTTCCCGCAGCGTCAGGCCATTAGTGCTGCTTCTTTGGAGGAGGAGTTCCATGGTCGGGGTGGGTCTGAGGGGATGGTTGAGTTTAATCGGGGTATGTAATTTGGTTCATTTGTTCTTGGATTGCAGGCGTTTTGATTATAGCGTGTGCATTTTGCATTTGCATGTGCATGAATGAATAGAATTTTGGGCTTGTTGCATGAATTGTTTTTTGTTTCTCGGATTTGTATAGTTTTGGAATATACGCTTCTTGTATATGCTGGATTTGAGTACTCTACAGGTGTAAACTTGCCCGCTGCTAGATTTTCCTAAACAGCACCAAGAAGAACCCCCGCATTTGTACAGTGGGGACACTTTTCTCGCATTACTTACTCCAACTCTACCCCAACATCGATACACAACCCCGTCCCTCTTCTTCTTATACTCCTCGACTGATCTTCCACTCAACATCCCTCGAATCCAATCAAACAAACCCAAAACACAACACTCGCTATTCTCATACCATATCATCCACCATGGACTCAACATCTCCCGACCTCGACGTACCCAACCTCACAATCCCAACCTTCCACGCCGCCCTCTCCAACAAAACAACAACCTGCACAGCCCTAATACAAACCTACCTCGCCCGCATAACAACTTACAATCCCACCCTAAACTCCCTAATCCACATTAACTCCAACGCCCTGCACCTCGCCTCCCAAAAAGACACCGAAACAACCCTCCTCCTATCCCAAAATAAACCCCTCCCCCCGCTCCACGGCATCCCCATCATCCTAAAAGATAACTACACAACGAAAGACACACCCACCAGCGCGGGCGTCTACGCCCTCCGCACCCTACACACAGTCTCCGATAGCGAAGTCGTTTCCCGTCTACGCGATGCGGGTGCGATTATCCTCGCCAAGGCGAACTTACATGAATTCGCCCTTCACGGCACGACGACGTCTTCGCTGGGGGGCCAGTGTGTGAATCCGTTTGATGCCACCCGTACTCCCGGTGGTTCGTCGGGGGGAACGGCGGTTGCTGTTGCGGGAGGGTTGGGACTTGTTGGTTTGGGCAGTGATACGGTTAATTCGTTGAGGTCGCCTGCGTCGGCGTGTGGGATTGTCGGGTTTAGGCCTTCGTGGGGGAGGGTTTGTACTCGAGGTATTGTGCCTGTTAGTCGGATGCAGGATGCGGTTGGGCCTATGGGGAGGACGGTGGGGGATGTGAGGGTGGTTTTTGATGTTATTAAGAGTGAAAGAGAAAAGGAGAGGATGGAAGAGGAAGGTGGTGGTGAGGGTTCGAGGAGAATCCGGATTGGCATTTTAGATGCTTATTTCGGACTCGATGATCCCGAAATAGATCTATCGGAGGACCTCATTCACGAGAATGAGATTGTCCAGCGGATCATCAACGATGCTTTAACATCCATCAAAACCAAGTCGGGATCAGATATCGACCTGATCCACATCAATCCCACCACCCATGCAGACTGGCGCTTCGCAACCCTCCAATCCACCGCTGATACACAAATCTACGAATTCCAGGAACGATTAAATACATTCCTGCAATCACCAAGTGTCATCTCACCATATCACTCTTTAAAAGAAATTGCGGAAAGTGGAGAATATGACAAACACGCCGTGACGGAGGTATTCACTGCACCGCTGGAAGATCCGGAGACATTTTCGATGGACAGTCCGGGATATCGTACTCGTTTGGAGAATATTGCCGCTTTGAAAGATTCTGTGACAGAATGTTTTGAGAAGAACGGTATTGATGCATTGATTTATCCGCATCAACGGCAGTTAGTCGTTAAGATCGGGACGACTATCCAGCCGAGGAGGAATGGTATACTTGCCGCGTTGACGGGGAGACCTGCTATCTGTATTCCTGGTGAGTTTTTCAAGATAGTAAAAGGATTTTAGTGACTTTGCTAATTCTTTATAGCTGGTTTTAGTCCTCCGACTTCGACTGCGGTCCAGGGTGTGCCTGTGGGATTGGAGTTGATGGGGAGAGTAGATTGTGATGAGGAGTTGTTGGATCTTGCGGAGAGGATTGAGGGGATTCTTCAGCAGAGAAAGGCTCCGAATATGGAGTGGATTAAATAGTTATTCTATAACGTCGCTCTTGACTAGGTGATGACCTTGAAATGCTGCAGGTGATGTCAATTGATCTACATTCCTGGAATGCCTTTTTCGGAGACAGCGGGCTGTATAAGCTACGATCGAATGTGATGGACAGACAACTATGTTGTTTAAGGTGTTAAGAACCTTCTATGAATCAATGTAGTGGTTGATATACATATACCAGCCCCAATATCTACATCAGTTTCTGGTAAGAGCGTCTAGAATCTCCAACCTCAAAGACAAACTCCAAGCAGTGAAACAGTCAAAAGGATCAATGGAGTCGGGTCAGATAGGACCGGCCAATGCCTATATACATCCCCTATACTCCCATATGGACGCCTAGAATACCCCCGACCTCATGGTATAAGAATCGCAATCGCAATCACAGTCACAGCCTAAGAATCCAACACCCAATAGGTACTCAACAGAGAAAAACCAGAAGGAAAAAAACATCGCGCAGCAGATGCAACAGCGCAGAAGCCTTTAAAATATAAACCAATCACCAGCGCCGAAAGGAATGGCAAGAAGAATAACTAAAAGATAAAACCCATAAGATATCACGATCCAATCCGCATCGCGCGAGATGCCGCCATCGGGGGAACATGCGAGGAGAGAACGTTGCGGAAATCCTGTCACTCCAGCTGTTGCAGGGCCTCGGTGGCTTTCGCTGCTGGGGTCATGATATGGAACCTCCCGAGGGGAAGCATGATCATGATTATCGTGACAGCCAGAAGAGAGATCGTAGTGAAGCCACCGCAGACATGCCATGCCGAGAGGAAAACGCAGGAGACAGATAGAAGAAAAACCCAGTACACATCATAATCATCATTTTCCCAGTCAATGTGAACGAAAACACCGATCCATCCCATCCATGTGTTGATAATAATTACCCCTTGAAAAAGACAACCCGTCTATCCACAAACCCAGTGACGCCAGATACGGGGGAGATGAGAGCTATAGAGACACCCATGAGAGATATAATGAGTGGCCGCTTTACCTAGCCCCGGCCTGGCGATGAAGGCCCATGCCGATTCGGTATGCCTCGGTGCCGTCGTCGATGAGACTCTCCTTGAACCAGGGATGCTTCAAGGCTTGTTTGGCAGTGATTCGCTGCTTAGGGTCGTAGACGAAGATCTTCTGGAGAAGATCCAGGAATGCACGGTTGAAGGGGGTATTAATCGGGATGAACTCCTGCATAAGAACAAAACAGTCAGATCGTCTTCGCAAGAAGATCAGAATGTGATTTATGACTTACAGTAAGCGCCTTCATAAGACGAACATACTTGCGTGATGCCCGAGTGGTTTCGTTGTTGGGATAGTCCAGCTTGTTCCGGTTGAAGTACCTAGAGAACGGGTTAATACTTGTTGAGAGAATTGTGTAAATGGGAAGCTTACTTTGCGGCTGAGTTGTGGTTACCAGCACGGCCCTGCACCACCTGACGAACTAGACGTGAATCAATGCGAGTGCCAATGACTGCCTCCATCATCGCCAGGTGTTCGAGATTGTCATGAGTCTGGAAGAGAGCATCACCAGTGAAGAACTCGACCAGGATACACCCGATACTCCAGATATCACAGGGGAAACTCCAGCCCAGATTGAGAATGATCTCTGGTGCCCGATAGTGGCGGGTGGACACAACCGAAGAGTGGTATTCATCATCAAATGTGGCAGAGCCAAAGTCGATAAGACGAATCTCACTGTCAAGGAGGACCCGTCGCTGGCGTGCATTGCGGGGATTTGCGTGGGAGGAGGAGGGGATGGTGCGGTTGTAGGTAAATGTCTGGTAGGCGCTGCTGACGAGGAGAATGTTTTCGGGTTTGAGATCGGTATGGATGAGGTTTAGGTCGTGGAGGACTAGATTGAGATCAGTAAGAAATTCACACTCGAAAATAGTATAGGAAAGGAGGAAGGCTCGTGGATCCAACTTACAGGCCACACTCGTAAACAGTTGTCGCGCAAAGTTCTGGATTTGACTGCTGGGAAAAGGCACAAACCCATTACCCTTCAGGAAATCAAACACACTCTGCCCTAGCAAATCGGTCACGATGCAGATGTGGTTCCGGAAATCGAAACAATCCCGAAGGTGGATGCACTTGTTGCGGTTGGCCTTGTCGTTCGAGGCCAGGGTGGACAGGACGCGTAACTCGATGCGCGACGCATCTCGGTACTTTTGGATGGAACGGATGATCTTGACAGCACAGCGGGCCTTCCGCTGCTTGTCAAATGCTTCCACAACCTTGCCAAAAGTGCCTTGACCGAGAAGTTTGATGATGGAGTCTGGTGAGAGAAGAAGAGTCAGCCGAGTCCAAGTATCTCTTTACCATCAACAGGTCTACCTACATCGTTCTGTCAGAGGAGTATCGGGAGTAACGATGTAGTGACCATCGTCATCGTCGAACTTTTCATGACGACCGCTCGTGAACTGTAAAAGACAATCTAGTTAGTTTCCGCTGTCGTCACTGAACACTCGAACTCCAAGGAAGACGTACATCACGAATCACAGGCACAGGAACATCCTTGGCCTTGATGATGGGTTTCGAAGGAGGCACGTAGTTGGGAAACGCCTCTGGCGCGTTCTCCAGCTCTCGACGTTTCTGCTCGTCGCGAGTCGATTTCCGAGTGGTCCGCTTGCGCTTCTGGCCCACCGTGGCGTCTTCATAGTACACCCCGTTACTAGCGCCCGAACTCCCTTGCGACCCGAGGGAAGTCGGGGCCGTGGTGTGCAAGGACGTCGTCCGGTCGGTTGACAAGGAGTGCGCAGAGGATTCCTCGCCGTATTGTTGGGGATTGATGGAGAAGGACGGTCGGTCATAGTATCCCAGGTCGTACGCGGTCTCGATTCCTGTGCGGCGCCTTTTACCGGCTGGTTGTGCCACTGGAGGTTGGCCAGTGGATGCGGCAACACCATGCGGAGGTGGAGGAGGTGCTGCCGTTTTGGGGGCCTCTGGAGCAGGGCTATCATCGATCACAATGACCTCCTTGGGGATGCCATTCTTGTAGAATTCCCCCCAGTCCGGTTTCTTTCTCCGACCACCTTGTGACGGGGCCGCACTAGAGCCGCTTGGATGCGACGCCATGACCGAAGGGGTCGATGTCGCCGGAGCGACTCGCGAGGGTTGAGCGTAGGGAAGGGTGGTTGTCGTCGGCGAAGGAATGGAGTAGGTGTAGGGATTTGCGAGGCGAGCCCCTGCGGCGGTCGTCGGGGTTGGGTACGTGGTCGTGGCTTGGTACGAGGAATGGGGATAGCCGTAGTGCTGGTGGGTAGGATGGGTTGCAGTGGCCGTGGAGGGCGTGGACATTGTGGACGGAGGAGTCCTGTCCGTCACACGAACGGTACTGGACGTGGAGAGGAGGAGGAAGTGTAATCACGACCGATTGTCGGCGGGAAATGCGAAGAGGACTTGGCGAGCGAGAAGGGGGAGTTCTCGAGGCCGGACAGGACCTGCCTGACAGGAGCAGGCCGAGCGTTACAAGACGATATCGAGGCAGAAGAGTCCAAACGGGGATTCGCTTGGGGGGAAGGAGAAGGGCTTTTAGGAGGGAGGGGAGAACGAGACGTGACAATGACGAGGCGGTCGGAGGCAGTGGATCAAGCGAGGCACAGGTCCTCGGGGCGATATCTCAGCTTCACGAGGAAGGGGGCTGAAATGAAGATAGCATTGGCGGAGGATTCGACATTTGCAAGAAGGCAGGAAGAGTGAAGGGGGGAGGAGGAAGAGGAGAAGAGTCGAAAGGCAAAGTGATGATGATGGGGGAAGAGGCGGACGGGGAGAACGGGGAGCCGGGCGTGTTGCGAGTTCACGCCGATCCAATTTGACCTTCGACTTCTTCGACAGGAACGGGTCCAGTTGATCTGGTTTTACATGAAATTAAAGGATATAAGACTAATGACTACAGATCGATCGAGAAGACATCTTCTCGTCTCCCCTAGGAACACGGTAAACTACTTAGTCCCGATGACCACTCTACGGAGAGGAGACTCGCGCGCTTGTTGACTTACTCGAGGACGGGGAACCCGAGAAAAGACCAACAGGCGAAAGACATTCCAATTGCCCAGAATGAAAAAAAAATAAATTAACAGATACTATAATAATACAGTCAATTCTGGCCTTTAGAATCAATCGAATATGATCACTCCATCGTTTCTGGTGGCCTAGTTGGGTCTGGTTGGCCTGGTGGCCCGCCACCGGCAGCGATGGAGCATCGCGTCCAAGCCCTGGCTTAGCGACCCTCCGTCGCGAGAGCCCACATCGGGGCAAAATGAACAGACCAAGTGGAGTGAAGACGAGAACACAGTCTATCAACTCTCTTGGAGACTTTCAGTGACAATTCATCGGGAGGAATAGTCACCGTGTGTAAAATGTTCCAAATCCCAATGGCCTCTCTTCTTTTTCCTTTGCAGTCCACCTCCCGGCGGATCACCTGACATGCCAGATGACTCAGCGTGGCAGTGAAAAGACCAAAAAGACCAAAAAGACTCAAGGTTCAAAGTCAAAAAGACTAAATTCCCCAGGA
The DNA here is from genome assembly GCA_037043885.1 of Penicillium goetzii. Classification (NCBI taxonomy): domain Eukaryota; kingdom Fungi; phylum Ascomycota; class Eurotiomycetes; order Eurotiales; family Aspergillaceae; genus Penicillium; species Penicillium goetzii. The sequence goes on from JAWLST010000019.1 coordinate 355,069, forward strand.
AACATGGATCAGATGAAAAAAAAAAAAAAGATGTGAAAAGGCTCGAGGACTTGATCATCAAGAGATGATAAGAAAGGGCCGTGTGGTCGTTACGGACAAGAGAAGAACTCACCGTCGAGTAAGAGCCAACTAATCGAAAGGACCAACACGGCTGACACGGAGAATTAAGCTCGAAGCCGAGAGAAGACGGTCAACGCGGTTTCATGTCATGTACGGAGTAGTCACTCGCCATGGAATGTGCAATGTACAATCACTGTATGCTGTATGTATCCTCCCCCCTTCTCTTTCAATCTCAGTTTAATCTCTACAGAGTACCTCCAGTGCTTCCCGTATATGCAAGGGAGTCCTCCTCGAGTGACGTGGGAGTTGTCGCGCCCCCGCTCCTTTTTTATGCGTTAGCGTGAACGAGGAGGAGAAGTCTTCCCTTTGGCTTTTTGGGTGGCGAAAACGGGAGCAGTTCGGAACATCATCTTATCGTTGAAGTCTACTCTGGTTTGGTTCCAGATCTGATGGTTCTAGAACTGACCGATGTAAGCGTCCGAAACTTGTAGGAACGCCTCCATGCCCATGTGGACCGCTGCATTTCTGTCTGGTCGTCCTGGAGGGGCTCGATAAAATGGATATCATAGACATTATTATTCAGTCCTAGTAGGGTGTAGAAATACCAGGTACAAAGGGCAATCCCCTAATTTGGGTATTCAGCGCGATCCTCGATAATAGGTGCGGGCTTGCGCCCGATACTGTCGAGGGACCACCAAAATAAGCCCGGAGAATACCGAAATTTATACATGCAATCTCTGTGATTCGTTCGATGCCACTCACAGCCTCCAATTAATCTCCTTCTGGGTATAATTGATTGGAAGGCTGTTCTGGAGGGCCTTGCAAGCGTGGGAATCCATTATATACCTCTCCCCTCCAGACTGAAGAGTGGCCGTACAGAACCCTGCCCTGTCAATCTAGCCCGGTACCTCTCTCTCTATATATATATGTCTGGCCGATGCCCGTAAATGTTGTTCAACTTCTGAAACGATGATTCCATTCCCACCTACGTCCCCCTTCAACGACCTGCAAGCCTCCATTCTCATCCACCACTCTCGCCCCGCCGCGTCCGCACGAGTTCTGCGGGGTCCCCAGCGTCTGCAGGCGGGAAACGGGTGTGGCCCAGAGACCCCCAGACCAATCACCGCTACCCGGGGCCGCCATCATCCATCACCCAGTGCCCGGGCTTGGCGTAAGAATATTCGCATTCGAAGGGAGAGACGCAGATCGCTTTGGATGGGCGAACCTCAGTGCATTATTCTTCATTCCATCTGATGGCGAATCTGAAAAGGGCCAACAGCGTGCCTCCTTGTATATATAAGGACATACGGGCGCGAGCTTGACCTGTGCAATCTGCCTGGTTAAGAAAGGTAGTTCAATTGGTTATTTTCATTTCACTCTTGCTAGAACCCAAAGTCAATTTTCAGAGATTCAGAGACTTAGTGTGATGGTTCACAAACCACGCGCAAGATCTGCGAGATATACAAGGTTAACCTTCGTGCCACCATAGTGGTGGCATCATGACAAGCCATCGTTTATGCAGTAATGGAGTCACTGCCATGTCGACGAGATTATGAGAGGTCGAGTAGACCATACCCGAGTTATGAGAGAAGAGCCTGAATGAAATCGAGAACGCCAGCATGGTTTCACTCCTTGATGTGTCTAGGCCCACAAAAGGTGTAATATCTGGAAATTCTTGCAGCATCCGCGATGTTTTCAAGACTGGAAGAGTTGGATGTTGGATCTCTTTCCGTCGCCTTCTAGACGGGCCTCCACGACGCTGATATGTGGCCAGTCGCTTGCACACACGAATCAATCTGCTACCCAGATCCATCTAGGCCAGGCAAGCTGGCAGGATAGGTGTTATCCAGACTGGTTCGTTTTCCCAAAATGGAGAAAGAAAATGAGAATGACGGGATTGCTCCTTGATAGAGCCTAGCAGCGCGCATGCCCATAAATCGAAGCCCAAGTCCATCCATGCGGCAATTGTTGGTTCGATGTAGACAGACAGGTATGTGTTGGTAGGACTGATACCGAAACGCTTCGCATGTTGTGTATGCCCTTGAGTCTTGACACTTGTGACAGTTGACAGTGGCTCACAGGTGCTTTGTAGACCGAATCTATTTCGGATGGCCGGTGATATCTAGATTCTGGCCTTTCCAAAGGTAACGTGGCTTATGTCAGAGCGAGCAAAGCGGTTGTCGCTGTCGTCGATGGTTGCGTTAGTTATCTCAAGGGGCAGGGAAATCATAACCGTTATCAAGCCTTTCCTTCGCCCGTCAAGATTGCTCAGAAGTACTCATAGTACCAACCTGGTGTATTTGTACGAAGCGTCGGTACGGCGTCTCTATGTACACCCTTTAAAGTGACGCGTCACAGTCACGGCCGTGAATGAGCTCCTGAAGCTGCAGAATGACAAGCGGGATCCTGCCATGTTATACCAGATCTAAATGGCGTACCTATCTTCCAGTAGAGCTACCTAGCGGAGTAGGCATTTCCCTTGATAAACGAAAGGGTCGCGGCCAACCTGCGAATACTGCAACGATCGAGAGATGCATGGCCTCTCTAGGAGTAAGTGGAATTTCCAGGTCTTCCTCCCTATTATGAATGGTTGGTTGTGGACTAGATCGTCAGAGCCTTCGCAGATAGAATTGTTCATGGGGCAGTGTCGGATTGCGCGATCTCGATTTCCATCAGTAATCAGCACAGTACGGAGTATCCAGTGCGATGTCGACAAATTCTAGCCTCTCAACGAACAGAATAAGTAGTAACCTCGACGAACACGAAACGGCCCCAGTCGTAGTGGGGGCCGATCACAGCCACCAAGAGTCAAGAGTGGAGGCATCCAGATGGATTCAATATAACCCAATCGAGTTAGACCAACCCGAACTGGTCACCACATCGGGTTTAGCCCGTGTCAACTATTTGTGTGGCTGCGCGCTGCACGCCTGAACCAGCGATGCTTGGCCTTGCTTGTTCCCCAAATCGGCCTAGGTCATCGCTCTTCTTCTATGGAGGCTACTACCATGCATCACAGCCTTATCTTACATGCTTCCGGCACTAGAATAGGAAAGGTGAAAAGGTTATCTGCGAGGTCTTCAGCTCGTGCCGAGTCCAGTATCCTGTGCGAAGGGGCGGGATGGACCACCATGTTATAAAGCTGTCCAGACTCCCACGACTGGGACACGATTCTTGATCATAACTCAACAACCTTACTCTTTCCCTATTGAGACCCACTCTCGATTTCTTTAATTGTACTCCGTACTTCGAGATTGAACTCATGGCAACGGGACTCGGCCGGAAAGCCGTTAAAGGCATTGCCGCAGGAATCGGCCTTGTCTCTGAAGCACGATCGGCCCACAAGACAAAAAAGCAGAACCGACAAGAACAACCGCGCGAAGAACCAGCCCCCGAAACCCAAAGGGAACTCCACGAACAACACGGACAACACGAGCAGTACGAAGCACCTCCTTCATATGAACTAGACGGCGAAGGAAAGACCCACTATGAAAAAGCCCCCACCGGGTCTCTCGAGGAGCAATGGGCCCTGGATGAGGCACAAGAAGAGCTTCAGCACTCCACGCCAGGCCATCTGGAGACTTACGAGAAAGGTGGACCCCAGGAACGTGTTGATGAGGAGGGTCTCGCCCATCGATTTGCATCTGCACATCCTGCACCACCACCTTATTCGGTCACGCCAGAAGGAGGTGCAACATCATTGCCGCAGTTGTCGGCGCCGGTCGTGCTGCCGCAGCGTAGGCCGAAGGATCGCGAGCGCGGCTTCATTCGCGCCTATGCCCCGGCATTAAACGAGTGCGGTATCGACCAGGATATGTTTATCGATTTCCTTAATACGGCGGAGAAGGCATGTCAAGCATCTCCATGGCTGAATGCAATTAACTTGGCCTCAATTGGAACAATGTTTATGCCCACTGTCACGGGAATTGCTGTGTCAATTGCTATTCAGATCGCTACTGATGTTGCGATTGCTGCGGACGGTCGTCGAAAGTGAGTAAATGTTTGAAGAGCAATGACCCCCAAGGACATATCACTGACCATCTTGTAGAACAAATACATTCTTTGACAAGATGAACAAGAAATTCTTCCAACCCCGAGGCCTCTACTGCCTCCTCATGACCTGGAACCCCGAATTGCCGGATGCCCCATCTACGACGATCGACCTCAACTCATTCATCTCCAAAGCTGCCGGTGGCGGGGGCTCCGACACTCTGGGTCGCCTTCGTCATAAATTCAAGTCATCAGATGGCAAGGCCTATGGTAATATCTTCCCAGAGGTTGCGCCCTTGGTCTTCCCCCAGATTGATCAACTAGCGTCCGATCAAGACGCGCAAAAGAAGTTTGCCAAACTGAAGAAGAAAAAGGAGTTTGTCGCTGGATATTTGGATAAGAGGGCCCAGGCCAAATTTGTAAGGTTGCTCCATGCAGGTTATACTGTACCTGTGGACGTCAACTAATTGTGGTATTTTCTTAGGCCGCCGACAACCCCGATAGTCATTTGAGTCAAGGTCCAAAGCCAACCTTTACCTCACGCTATGCGGACCCCAACCATGCGGCAAGCAGTGGTGACCCTCTCGCTCTGATCACCGGTGGCCATTTCACCATGGAAAAACTGAACGGTATGAGAGGCCGGGGTGCATTGGGATCAGTGGACCAATCTCAAGAACGTCGGGATTACGGTTCAAATGGTTCAAATCCACCAGCTCCCCATGGCAAGCCGTTTGGTTTATTCGATGCCATCAACACCATTCGAGATCTACGCAGCCCCCAGAATGGTGCTTCTCGTGGTGGTCTCGGCGGTTCTGCTGTCGGTGTACCTGCTGGCAGGGGACTGGATCAGTTTGCTGCGGGTCGTGAAGGAAGTGCTAATGTTGGACCTCTCACACCGATAGCCAAGTTGCTGAAGAAGGTGTGTAACCCCGAACCAACCCCTTTAGCTGTGACTTGCAATTTACTAAGCGTCATTTAGAAAGTTTTATATCTGGCGATTGTGAATATGCCGTCAGAGGATGAGATGAGTCGTGCTCGTGAGGCATTGCGGCAGGCGGCGTGAGGATATAACATCGAGCAGAGCGAATACCCATTAGATAACGCATTGAACGCATTTCTTTTATTTGAAAAGCAAAATTCCAAGGACGTGGGTAGCATGCCATAATTGTGTCATTTGAGCAGTACGCTGTATAGATTAAGATTACAAATGCCTTGGCCAGGTCAAGCTCCACGATCCTCCTTTGGGTCTCTCGAGTAGCCCTTTTGAACGTGTTTGCTAGCTCGACCATCGGCCTCGACAGCAAACAAGATATCCCGAACCTGAATGCCTCGTCCCTTCTCCTGATCCTCTCGCCACGTTCCAATTCGTCGCTTTGGTTGACCAGCGGGTGTCTCGCCCGCCCGACTGGGCTTCTCTGGCCCTGTAGTTGGAGTCGAAGGCGCAGCTCGGGTTGGCGTTGAAAAGCCACTGGAAGAGCCTCCAGGCTTCAACCAAGAATATGACTTCTTGGCTCCAAACATCCGACCAGACAGCATCGAATTTGTCGCGAGCCGTGCGGTCTCCACAGATTGCTGATGCTGCTGCGCCTCGTTGGCCTTGCTATCCATCAATTTTTTCTGCTCCTTCTTTGTCATCGACTTCTTAATGTCGAAACTGGGCGCCCTTTCTCCCAGTGGGGTGGACGGAGCCGAGCCCATGATGTCTGCAGAATCGGATCGATTACCCGTGCTCTCGCCAACAATGGCACTGGCATCTCTCTTGGTCCGTTTCGCTGCACGTTTATTTTCCTGGCTATTTTCTCTCGTGGCGAGCCCTCTGTATCTCTCTGCCGCGGGTTTCTTGGAAGCCTCTTCGGCATCCGGATTGGGTCCTATAAAGCGAGTCAGTATGAAACTAGGTAAAAACACGTTTGAAAAGCGTGCTTGTGCTCACGTTTTGACGGAGTCACCGTGTTCCCGGCAATCGGACCCAGAGGCTGCGCAATATCGACCCACGCATCAGGAACCACACCATGTGAATGGGCTCTGCGACTACGCGCGAGTGCAGCAGAATAGTCAACCACCCCTCTCAGGCGTTCTTCGCACGAGAGGGAGATGAGATTCAAGATATCCACCAACGGCGCACCCTCCTGGTTGAGGATGGTCTGGCCCGTTCGCACAATCGACGATCCATCTGGACCAGTGACTTCGATTGGTGCCTGTCGGCCAGGAACAGGATGAAACAGGCCCTCCGAGGGAATGCGTACTCCAAGTTCAAAACCACGCTTCTGGATCTTCTGCTCCACAAGCTTAGCGAAGAGGAACGGCTCCTGAAGATGATGCTGTGCCCTTCGCGCCGCCTCGGTATCCGCACGGCTCGGTGGGTTGCTGATGGAGGTGGATTGTGAGGTTGGATCGGTGGAAAATGAGTTTTGCGGAACTGTCGGCTTGGTGTGGGGCAGCTCGCCGAAACTGCTAGAGGCAGATAGTGTCCCTGTCGTAGAGGTCTGCGAGACGAAAGAAGTGTTCATTTGAGGTTGCTGTTGTGGCAGTTGAGCTCTATTGGGCGGCTGCGCCTGCGCATTGGGCCCAGAGAAGCTGCGCGTGAGGAACGCCTCTTCTTCACGAACATCAATACCCGATGATGCCAACACATCCGTCAACTCGGCTGCGTCGGTTGTTTTGTCGACAGGACGCGAGGGAGGTCCCATCGTTCCCGGGGCGGGCGCTGCATTTGTAGGTGTAGATGGCGTGAAGTTCGCGTTTACGCCATTCATCGGCGGTTGTGTTGGAGGAAGTTGCATTGCGCCGAAGTTGGGAGATGCATACGGCGACTGCGTTTGCGATGGAGGAAGTGGCGACAAGCGTGGCTTCTTTTGAGGAGGAGGCGCCACAGCTCCGTTGACGGGAGAGGATGCAGAGTGAGGTGAGGGCGAGGAGACTGGAGGGGAGAAGGGATGGGTAGCGAACTGAGGCGGGGGCTGCTGCTGCTGCTGCCCCTGCTGTTGTGGAAGTCGTGTTTGCGCCATGATGAAAACGTGTTCGGCGCGGGATCAGAGACGAGATGATAAAGGTTGCTATTGCGCAGCCCGAGCGGCTTGACAGCTGGTCCACGCGAGGTTGTTGAAGTGAGCGACTTGCTCGCACCACCAGAAGCCACCAGCTCTGACCATCTCACAGTACCAGTTGAAACATGAAATCGACACGGGATGACAAGTGGGAGCGATACACGAGACGAGAGGGACAGCGGGGTTGGTGAGGGAGATGCCGGATGAGTGGATGGGAAGGGAGCTTCTGGCGTGTCTCGAGGTTTTGCTCCGCGGATCGCGCCCGTCACGTGACACAGCTTAGTTAATGCCGCGTCTTTCAAGGTTGGGAAGTTGGTCGCGGGTCTTTCTTTCCTTCCCCGTCACTCTTCGCCTGTCATTCCTTTGCGCTTGTCCCAAATTCTTTGTCGCCTTGGTTATGGCAGTGCCCAAAAATCGGATTTGAGTGGTAGCCTCTTCTAAGCGTGCGACCCGGGCAGTGGTGCCCTTGGATCCGAGCGATCCTGATCCCAAAGCTAACCCCGACACAGCTCCTCCTTTGGTGCAATTGCAGGCGCGCAGTGCTCACGCCACCATGGCGACTAAGCGCAAAGCCTCGGCGATGGGCGCAGGCGTCGACGATGAACCAGCAGATCCGTCAGATGAGCTGGCGTTCTACTGTCTGGGTGGAGGCAATGAGGTCGGACGATCATGTCATATTATCCAATACAAGGGGAAGACAGTCATGGTATGCGAATTGAATATCCTTTATCTCTGACAGTTCACTAATATACTCCCCAATATAGCTTGATGCTGGTATGCATCCGGCTAAAGAAGGCTTCTCTGCCCTCCCCTTCTTTGACGAATTCGATCTGAGCACGGTCGACATCCTCTTGATCAGCCAGTACGTGGAATTTCCTTGTCCCTCCCATATCCTTGCAGCGACGGGGTCTGAGACGACGCGGGAGCTTGTCTTCTGCTTGTATATGATGAAAAGCTCAATACAGTCCAATGTCATGCACTTTTTTTTCTCTCTCTCTCTCTCTCTCTCCATTCCATGTCTCCCTACCTTGAATTCTTTAGACAATCTACCAATTCATTTCCTTCAATTTGTACACACTCTATACCTGAAGATGTTGAGCTAATGTCCTGTGTCTCTAGTTTCCACGTTGACCACTCCTCTGCACTTCCATATGTCCTCAGCAAGACGAACTTTAAAGGTCGTGTCTTCATGACCCATGCGACAAAGGCCATTTATAAATGGCTGATCCAAGATAACGTCCGAGTCAGCAATACGTCTTCTTCCTCCGACCAACGCACCTCCTTATATACGGAGCGTGATCACCTTTCAACTCTTCCGCTGATCGAGACAATCGACTTCAACACAACACATACGATCAATAGTATCAGAATCACACCGTTCCCAGCTGGCCATGTGCTGGGAGCTGCTATGTTCTTGGTTTCCATTGCAGGATTGAATATCTTGTTCACGGGTGATTATTCTCGCGAAGAAGATCGTCATTTGATTCCTGCAGAGGTCCCCCGGGGCATCAAGATCGATGTCCTGATCACCGAGTCCACATTCGGCATCTCGTCCAACCCACCACGTCTGGAACGTGAAGCAGCGCTTATGAAATCCGTTACAGGAATCCTGAATCGCGGAGGACGAGTTCTGATGCCTGTGTTCGCTCTCGGTCGAGCACAGGAACTGCTCCTTATTCTCGAAGAGTACTGGGAGCGACACCCCGAGTTGCAAAAGGTTCCCATCTACTACATTGGTAACATGGCGAGACGATGCATGGTCGTTTACCAGACATATATTGGTGCCATGAATGACAATATCAAACGGCTCTTCCGGCAACGCATGGCCGAGGCTGAGGCGAGTGGAGATAAGAGTGTGACCGCAGGCCCGTGGGACTTCCGGTTCGTCCGAAGCTTGCGCAGTCTGGAGCGCTTTGATGATGTCGGAGGTTGTGTGATGATTGCCTCTCCAGGTATGCTGCAGACCGGCACGAGTCGTGAGCTACTTGAGAGATGGGCACCTAGCGACCGCAACGGTGTTGTAATGACAGGCTACAGCGTGGAAGGGACTATGGCCAAGCAACTGCTTAATGAGCCAGAGTCCATCCCTGCCATAATGTCGAAAGTCTCAGCTGTGCAAGGCCGCGGTCGTGTACCGGGAGGTAACGACGAGGACCAAAAAGTCATGATTCCACGTCGATGCACGATTGATGAGATCAGTTTTGCCGCACACGTTGACGGTGTGGAGAACCGCAACTTCATTGAAGAGGTGGCTGCGCCGGTCGTGGTATGTACCTTGTTTCCCTTCCTTTATTCTCGCGTGCGTACTGACCATTTGGGTAGATTCTTGTGCATGGTGAAAAGCATCAGATGATGCGACTCAAGTCAAAGCTCCTTTCTCTCAACGCCCAGAAAACAATCGCCACCAAAGTCTTCACGCCCGCAAACTGCTCTGAACTGCGCATTCCGTTCAGAAAAGACAAGTTCGCCAAGGTTGTTGGCAAGCTCGCGGATATGGCTCCCCCCTCTGGTCAAGACGACGGGCAGCTCATGGCTGGCGTCCTGGTTCAGAATGGGTTCGACTTGTCTCTCATGGCTCCAGACGACCTTCGTGAATATGCTGGCTTGACCACCACGACTATCTCTTGCAAGCAACATCTTACTCTTAGTTCTGCAAGCATGGATCTCATTCGATGGGCGCTTGAAGGTACTTTCGGGGCCATCGAGGAAATTGGCTCAAAGGTCAAGAAGGAGGCAAATGGCCATGCTGTTAAATCCAGCACTGAACAAGAGGCTGCGGATGAGGAGATTCTCATGGAGGAAACCCAGACATACCTGGTCATGGGCTGTGTTACCCTGCATTACCACCCGCGAACTCGTGAGATCGAGCTCGAGTGGGAGGGGAACATGATGAACGACGGTGTTGCTGATGCTGTCATGGCTGTGCTTCTCACTGTGGAGAGTAGCCCGGCCTCTGTGAAACGTAAGAACTTCCCTGCCTACCTAGTGGCTACCCTCGCATGCTAACAACTACCGTCCCACAGAATCCGCCAAAAACAAGCACCATCATCACCACCATCATCACGATGACGAGGACATACCCGCACTCCAGAACCCCCATGCCTACCTTGGCCCCGAAGACCGACTGACACGTCTTCTGATGATGCTGGAAGCACAGTTTGGCTCTGACATCGCCCCCATCGAGCGCCCGCGTGTCCCAGCTGATCTTGTCAACGGGACTACCGAGACCACAGAGGATATTAAGGAAGAACGTGTTGCGGACATTGAATCCGCGGAGCTTGACCGCCTCCACGCGCTCGGCATCCCAGTACCTGGTCTTGAAATCAAGGTGGATAAGCATGTTGCTCGTGTCTGGCTCGAAAATTTGGAGGTGGAGTGCGCCAATGCTGTGCTGCGTGATCGTGTGCGCGTCGTCGTTGAACGCGCAGTCGAGACTGTTGCTGGCCTGTGGGCACCGAGCTCTATGCCCAAGGAGGTTGTTCTCAATGGCTCTGTCAAAGTGCAGGACGAAATGGAAGCTGCCGCGAAGAAGGCGGCTGCTATTGAAGCTCAGGGTTGATACATCACCATCTTGAGTTGTACGTGTATAATAACGGGATATCTTCTACAATACGAATGAATCATGCTCAGTGATCACAGAACGCTATTTGCTTCTATTAATTTGGGTTTCACATAAATTGTATCTATTCTACTCACTTGGTCAAGTAAAAACATGGACCGTCGTTAGTTTACTCCTCCAACTCCGCGAGGACGTCTGTCAAAACTCTGGCCAACACATCCACCAACGTATCAATTTCCTCCTTGGTCACAATGTAGGGTGGTGCTAACACCACATGGTCCCCACGAATACCATCCACCGTACCCGTACATCCATAAAGCGAAACGGCGTAATTTGGTTGTAGGCCCTTCTCCTGGATGTGGAATGATAGACGAGTCTTGGGATCGAAAGGCTCTTTGGTAGTTCGATCCTTGACGAACTCAAGCTGTAGATAGCAGTCAGTAAAGAAGTTTTTCAATGATCGATGTCTAAGATCTGAGGACTTACACCCCAGAACAATCCCTTTCCACGGATATCTCCAACATTGGGATGATCCTGGAACTGCTGGCGGAGCCGTTCCTCAAGGTATGCACCCATCTTCCGCACATTCTCGAGAAGAGACTGTTCTTTGATAGTCCTCTGAACAGCCAGTGCTGCTGCACACGAGACTGGATGACCTTGGTAAGTCTGTCCATGCCGGAATTGACCAGTGCCCTTGTCCATAGTCTGCACAATCGAGTCATGGATCAAGATACCCGAAACAGGGGCGTAGCCACCGCCGAGACCCTTTCCGATGGTTTGGATATCGGGGACGACATCCTCCTGTTCCCATGCATGTAGAGTTCCACATCGACCCATGCCGCTCATGATCTCGTCGAGAATGAAAAGGGCGCCGTATTTCTCGCAGACGGCTTTCATGGCGGGGAAGTAGCCCGGTACAGCAGGGACACAGCCGAGTGCCTATAAGAATGAGCATTCGATGATTTTTGTATTCTCAAGGGATGGTTGGTTTACGTACCGCGCCAACTACCGGCTCAGCGATAAAAGCACACACGGTGTCAGGCCCAACACGCTGGAACTCTGCATCGAGCTCGGCTGCAAGACGAGCCACGTAATCAGCGTCGGACTCGTTCTCTTTCTTGCCACGATAAGCATAACAAGGAGAAACATGAGATGTGTTCTTGGCCAGGAGTGGCTCAAATGGTTGTCTCCGGAGTACATGTCCACCAACGCCCAGAGCCCCGAGCGTGGTACCGTGGTAAGAGGGCAGACGAGCGATGAATCTGGTACGCTCCGGCTGTGGTGTAGGTAGCTCGAGGAAATACTGGCGAGCTAGTTTCAAGGCTGCCTCGACAGCCTCGGATCCTAGATGTATTGCATTAACGATTGACTCCGATGAAGAAAGTGGGGGGCATCATACCTGAGCTGACCACAAACAGCTTCGATAATTTTTTACCAGTGGATTCAGTAAGAAATGTGGCCAGGTCCTCTGTCACTTGAGTACCGAAAAATGCAGAGTGACAATATGAAATCTGATCCATCTGGTCCTTGATGGCTTGGTTGATCTGCTCATGACCATGGCCTAAGCATGACACCGCAGCACCGCCCGTGGAGTCGAGAAATTTGGTGCCATCTTCAAGGAAGATGTAGCATCCTTTGCCACCAATAGCCTTTTGGGGTATGAAGTGAGTATCCCGATGCAAGACAGCACTGGTCATGTTGGAGTGGGTATCTGGGATGTGTTAGACAAGGGATGATATTCTCAGGTGTCTAGTGTCCTTACCGCTCGCAGTCATGGTGAGTCAATGAAAGAGGTCAAATTAGAAAACTAATGAAAAGGCTGAAGCGGGAAGCAAGTCTACCAGGGTTCGCAGCTTATCTCTTATACTCCTGTGCCCTGGTCGTTTCACCCGAGGCTATTGCTTGATTGCGGGGCATAGTGGGTTCGGCATGCCGAGCGGGGAGGAAGCCGAGTGGCCCATTGGCTTCAATGCCGATTGCCACTTCTCAGGCATATCGCTGGAATATGATTGATGAATGGTGTATGATTTACTTATTGGACTACCGGCTCGAGTGGGTATTGTTCTCCCTGGACATTCCTATCTGGGCTGGTGAAGCGCTTAGGGTGCTGCGGCACACCCGTGGGATGCCATCGGCATTGCCGTCGATGAGTCAATCTACCATATTTGTACACTCGAAAGATGAAGGAAGATGAATGTATACTAAAAACCAACAACAATGCATTAGATGGGTAAAAAGAGCACACAGTCTTCTTTGCCGAGCTGGAGTGACGGACTTATTTTCCCATAGCACGACAACTATCAAAGAGCTTATCTCGGACTTGGGTGAATGGATTTGAGGAGTATTCTAATTTAGAAGCAAGAATTATATTTCCACCGTGCTTCCAAATTCTAGAATAATCAGAAAACCCATAGGTTGCGGCGTTAATGTGGACCTCTCATGGTAGGCATACCCCGGATTCCATGTCGGCAGCGGCAACTGGCCAGTTGGGGACTCCGCCCGCACAGAAGATCAGAAAGCGCAAAGACCACCTCCCGCACTTTCTTCCTTTCCCCCCCGAACTCCACCATCAACTCCTCCTCTCAACCTACCCACACACGCCATGTCGCACCACGCCCGTATCGAGGAGGTGTCCGACTCCGACCCCGATGAGGTCGCTCCCTCTGACCTGATGGACGAGGACTCCATCATCGAGAGGGCATCAATTCCTATTCGGTCGAATCCAACTCCCGCCGCGCCGACACCAATGGCTCCTCAAATGACCCAGCAGATGCCCGAGCCCCAGCGCGAAATCCCCAGACACTTCCAATGCATCTACCCAATTTATTTCGATAAGACTCGCTCGCGCGCAGAGGGTCGCAAGGTCGGCTCCGAGCTTGCTGTTGAAAACCCGCTGGCTAGAGATATTATGGACGCGGTGCAGATGTTGGGCTTGCAAGCTGGCTTGGAACCGGAGAAGCTTCATCCCAAGGACTGGGCGAACCCTGGTCGAGTGCGAGTGCATATGAAGAATGAGGATGGTCGGCTAATCAATCCGAAAATCAAGAACAGTAAGTGCCCGCATGCTCTCAGAGGGCCGAGGTGATCTACGTATCGCTGTCTGATGCGACCAGCTTGTGTATCGTTGCATGACTAACCTGTGTCCTCCGCAGAGCACCACCTATACATCCTTGTCTCTCAATATCTGAAAGCTCACCCGACCAACGAGCAATCACCGTATCGCTTGCGAATTCGCGGACTGCCCATGCCCGAGAAGCTTCCTGCCGCCCCGCCTGCCCCACGTGGCTGGAAGATTGGCAAGATCCTGCCCATCCACTCCCCTGCATACAGTGGCGGCGGTGTCAGCGACAACCCGTTCAAGGAGGCTATGGCCGAAATGCAGAGCATGCAGGGCATGCCCGGGATGCCGTCAATCCCCGGACTGGCTGACATGATGCCGGGAATGGGTGAGCCTTCGGGGGCTGGTGCCGTGGAGAAGAAAAAGAAGGACAAGAAGAAGGGTAAGGCCTGATTGGGGTTGATATCTGGGCATTTCCATGGACCTTCTACTTGCATTGCACGGCGACAGGCGTTATTCTTTCTTTGCTTCAGGAATGATAGAGGATATAAGTTTCCTTGATACCTTGAATGACTGGTGTCCCGGAGATGGGGGATGTGGGCTGTCGAACTGGGCGGGGCTTGGTTCGACATATGTATATTTCTCTAAGAAAACAAAGACAAGACATCTACATGATAGTATGAACCGGGCTATAAAACTTGGTCTCTCAGTTGAGCTCTTGTTATCAGCTATACTGCCATAATGTTCTAGATCGGGGTCAACTCTTACCCGCGAATAGACCAATCGCCTGTACCAAACAGCGTGTATTGGCACTACAGACTACGACAGTATAGTTGGATAATGATACTAAAAGATGCTTTTGATTACCATTCCTAATTATTCTCAAACACCGAAAACAGAATCAAATAAATACTTCAATACCTGGATGCCCGTGCAAGAAGATCACCTTGGGCTTGGTGGAGGTGAGGGATATGGGTTAGGCCGAGGCGTAGAAGGAGGAGTTGGATAGGGGTGCCAGCTTGCGCAGCTCCCAGAATATAGACCGGTAGAAACAGAAACCATTGATGATGCTTTTAACTGAGAATAGGTATAAGATTGAGACGAAATTGTGAGGGCTTGAATACTCAGCTTGATTGGTAATTGTGATGAGGGTTTGCTTTTGCTCGTTGGCTTGATGCTTGCCTGGAAGGTGATGGTTTAGTTTAGAACGGATACGATCGAGAATTTATAGTCGAGGGCCTGCCTCGTGTTATACTTGGATGAATGGTAAAAATAGTATAACATTGTTTGAATAATGGTGGAAGTGGTGGAAGTGTCTCGATATACAAAGAAGGTTTTCCTCGGGGCTTTGTTCGAATATTATGTGAAGAAACCATAAAGAAGTCGAGGCCATTGTTGGGCCTGACAACCGACAAAGACGCTTGTAAGGGTCGTTGGAAATATTTGGAGGCATTGTGTATCTATTATTCTGGTTTAGGGACAAGGAATTGAACAATGTATCTTTAAGGATATTGAAAGGCTTTATGCTTCTATTGTATACGCAATCCTTTCTTATGTTGTCGTTTGTCTTTCGGGTGATCCGCCGTTTCTGTATTGCCATAGTCGACTGAAGTCTTTGACGCGTAGAGTCTGGTGATCATAATCGTCGATGGCCACGCCCTTTCGCAAGTGGCTCTCGGATTTTACAAGCGGGACCAACGTTTCCTCCAAAGGCTCGTCAAAGCTGCCTTGAAATCCCGTGCCCGCTTCCCTACTCTGGATCATTATGTCTGCTTTTGCCTGAACTGTCATGTCCATGAATGGATTGGATTCGAGCACCCTTCGATCCGATCCCAGAGTGAACATGTTGTCTAGGTAGTGTTGATTCATTAAATGGCCTGACCCAGGCCGAACGAACAAGCGACCAAGGTATCGGTTCGGAACGTTGGCAAATTGTAGAACGCCCAGCCACGACACCGGATCTTCGCGGTTGGCATAATGCTCGATGTAGCTAACAGAGCGCCTCGTTGACGAGTCACGGCTGGAAGGTTCTGATTGGACTGACGTTTGACAGGTGCAAAGGGGATTGTTAAAATGATTGGCTGCATTTCCGAATGTATAGACCTCCAGCTGGTGAAGAAGATCTTGGGGTAGTTCATCTAGTAACCAGTCGATGACAAGTCCCCCTTCAATACCACCTTGACTATGGAGCACGAGTACGACCTTTTCCACGGACGGGTCGAGCAGTGCTTCCTTGATGAGTACATAGGCTCTTCGCACGTCACCAGTAGCATAGGCAAAGCCACGCTGGATTAAGCATTCGACCAGATCGAAAAGAACACCGGAACTGAGAGAAAAGATCGGTCAGTTTAATTGGTCGACGTGCATGTAAAGGTTCCAAGTCGAGCAAACATACGTGCGATTAAGTATACCAGTGATCTTCCGACCGAATGTGTAGGATAGTTGGTCGATGTTGTCTTGCACCCAGTAATGGCTGAATTCATTAGCGCAAGAAGAATATCGAATGGAATATGGGGGCCTTACCCATTAGCTATTCCGTTTATAAAGAACCAACGCTCTTTTCCATGATCAGGCTGTTCGACTATCGGGACTTTGGACACCAAGACTCGCTGAAACCCGTTGAGAACGAACATGCAGATGACATAGTTCAAGGCGAGAGCAGCAGCAATGTACACGAGTATCCAGAGAGCTGGGACGCAGCATATAATCGTCAAAGGTAAAGAAAGGAGGAATAAAAGCTGATAGACCGTGAGAAAGGCCTGCGTTATTAGAGATAGTCCCCCCTGAAAGGATAGATATAGTTCATCGAGGGGGCTCGTTTGACCCAGACGAAGAGGAAAAAAGATTGCTGGAAGAGCCCAGGCATCTCGAAGGACGAGGCAGAGGTCGCTCCACAGCAAACAAAGCGGGGACGCGGTGTATGGCAGCGGAGTGGCGTTCGAGTTCCGGCGGGTGAGACGAACCTGGGGAACCATGATCGTTGTTCTGTGTACTCCGTACAGTGTACAGTGTACAGTGTACAGTAGTACAGGTACGACACGCGGCGGGAATCTGTGGGGTATGGAGATTTGCAACTATCGCCTGTCACAGACTTGCGCTGAGTTGAAAATTTTTCGATCGCAGTGATCAAGCGAAGCGATGAACATTGTCGCCTACAAAGATTAACACCGCGACCGCAGCAGGCACCGAGGGCAGCTGCGACTGTCATGTGATGGTGGTGGTTGGGAATGGCTTCGTCCACCTGACGAGGGTGACGAGGTTCGCAGACTTGAACTCTTCCCCTGGTTTCCTATCGATCGCCCGCTTGGCCCCCCCACATCTTGATGGCAATCATGAAGGAACTGCAGTACTGGTGATTGGCTGCTCACTGTCACTGATTACTTCCAAAGAGAGTGATCAGAGACATCTATGATTGAGCACTCAGTCCATGCTCAGTCTAGACCTAAAAGGGCACCCAAGCCCCACAATACTATTTACTGTACGGACTATGGAGTATTTGTGAACTACTTTTTCAAGGCCTACTGTAATCAACTTTCAATTTCTTGAGGTGTCCTCATGTTCTATAGTCTATACTCCCTTTCTACCCGTATAATATGGACTCAGAAAGCACGTGAAAGTATGCGTTGTGATCATGAGTTTCCGCCTCGTGCCTCTCGGAACGGTGGGAAATCCTGTCACTAATGTATATTCATCACTGTCCAAAAAAAAACATCTCTACACTCCGAGCGCAAGGAACAGGATCATGGGGGAGAAGAAGAGAAAATAAGTTAAGAGTCATATATGCTTCCCGTTTAGGGCTAGATCCTGCACCAGGTACATATCCATCTTCGGTCGTTCCCTATAATCATCATAGATTCGTCACCAGATGATGCTCTTTCTAAAGAGCCCGAGGACTCGACTAAGCATCATGGACGTCAGCAGTGTGCTCGGACCCTTTCTATCGGCCCCAGCCTTAGCACGCTGACTCACCAGGGGGCAGGGCCCCAGTGAGGTTGCTGGACTTTACTTACTTCTCTTCGTGGACCCTGGATAGCCTCATCGGAGTTCGGCTAGTTCCGTCGGTAGATGGCATCGAGTCATGTTCATGACAGTCGTTAATTGTCGATAATCCCAATTACTCCTGGATGTGCGTGTTGTTTCGATCAACGACCATGGCAATAAACTCTATCATCGCCGACCTGGAGGAACCATGGGAGCGGGATGAGCTAGTCGAAGTACGCACCGGCAAAGCGAAACCAGTCTTTGGTCTACCTGTCCAGTCCGCCATCTTCAAGTCCGTCCGATATGGCCCAGTTCCAGTCGACGCGCTCGGCTGCCGGGGCGATGAGCATGTTTACGAATTTCACGGCGGCACGGATAAAGCGCTCCTCCAGTATTGCTCCAAGCATTATGATATATGGAGCGAGGAGTTGCCAGACAGCGCGCACCTCTTCCGTGTCGGAGGCTTCGGTGAGAATTTGGTAGCTCGCCGCGCAAACGAGCGCAATACTTGCATTGGAGATAGTATCCGCATCGGTCCCGATGTGATTGCCCAAGTGAGTCTGCCGCGGCAGCCATGTTACAAGCTTAATCATCGGTTTCAAGAAAAGAACCTGTCGAGGTTCAGCCAGGAAAGATCTCGGACGGGTTGGTACTATCGGATCATTAAGGGAGGGTCGATTCAGGCGGGCGATGAGCTCGTCCTGCTCGAGCGTCCAAATCCTTATTGGACCGTTGCCCGAGTCCAGCATTATCTATACATCGAAAAAGACAACTTTGATGTGATGAAAGAGTTGGCAAATCTGGATGCATTGGGGAGCGAGATCCGAAATATCTTCAAAAATCGACTGAACAAGAAGTTTGAGAACCAGGAGCAACGTCTTGTGGGTGATAGCGCCATGGCTCTCGATATGTGGTCAGAATACCGACTCGTCAAGAAAGCCAAAGAAACGCCAACGGTCACCTCCTTCGAATTCGCGGCTGTCCAGCCCAAACAGTCAGCAGAGCAGGTTCTACCCGGCACTCACGTCCGCTTGAAACTGGGAGGCCGCCTGATTCGAGCTTACTCCGTGGTTGAAGGAAATCGAAACCAATTCACCTTGGGTGTGGCTCTGGACCGACAGTCTACTCGTGGCGGCTCCTTATTTCTACACGAAAGCCTCCAAGAAGGCAACGCTATCACAATTAGTAACTTCGCAGCGACCTTCCCATTAGCCGAGAAGGCCGACCGCCATATCCTCATCGCTGGTGGTATTGGTATCACTGGTCTGCTTGCCTCGGCTCGAAAACTGCAGCAAATGAACCAAGACTACCATCTTCACTACGTGGTTCGATCCCTGGATGAGGTGGCCTTGAAGCCCTTGATCAAGTCATTGGGTTCGAATGTTACGATTTACTGCAGGAAAGAGGGAAACCCATTTGATGTATCAGAAGTTCTCCAAAAAGCTGACAGTAACGCCCACATTTACTGCTGCTCTGGGGAACGGCTGATGAAAGCCGTATGCGACACAGTAGCGGAGCTCGGATTACCAAAAGAGAAGATACACTTTGAGTCATTCCAGGCCAATAGCACGGGTGATCCGTTCACGGCGGAATTAGTCGAGTCTAAAAAGGAACTGGAGGTAGCAGCTGGAGACAGTCTGTTGGATACGCTTCGGTCTGCAGGATTCGATATTCCTTCTACGTGCGAGGCCGGTAATTGTGGGACCTGTCGGGTGGGTGTACGCAGTGGGCGTGTGGAGCATCGAGGTACAGGCCTACTCGAGAATGAAAAGGATACTGCGATGCTGAGCTGCGTATCACGGGGAATTGGCCGGATTCAACTCGATTTATAGTGAAGTATGTAGAGCTTACCGTTCACTTCTAGGATCTAGATGCAGAACGAATGAATACGCTTATGGTCTGGTTCAACAGTCTCTTAGTCTAGTGCATGCAAAAAAACTATGGTAAGGATACAAGCAAAATTAAGAGAGAAAGAAAAGCAACGTGTAAAGCTGGACAGACGCGAGGGCTCACATCCAAAAGACGCCCGAGTAGTACTTCGATCATGTCCAAGGAGAGACCCATGAGGCACATACTGATACGCAAAGAGCCCACGACAACATCCATGCAACACAGTACGGCAACAATAAGGAAGGCCATGACAATTCGGATGAGACGGCGGAAGATGCCGACCAAACCTAGACCAAGTTCCCGAATGGTGTCCGATATGGTATCCGAGAAAATATCAAGCGGATCACTAGCCACCAGTTCAAAAACGTCCTGCACCAAGGTAGTAAAGGCTTCCATGAAGATTTCCCTAAGAAGACCCGCCAGGAAGCGTTCGATGCTAGATACGAGAATCAATCTACAGTGATATGCAATGTTAGCCGCAACGTCTCTGATCGATGCTAAGCAACGATCTATGAAGAGATTCAAATAGGAAGGGCGGATACTGGACCAAAATAATTGGGTGAGGCTCCTCCATAAATCACCAAAGAAAGACATTGTGCGCCAGCTCCTAAGTAGAGCTTAGAAGTCTTGATGGGCATCACTAGTTTTATAAAGGACCCAATGAGTTATGCGGTGTGAATGATCCCCCACAAAAGACATTGTTCCAAAGAAGTCTAGGATATTTCATCCCATAACGTAATAATATCTTGAAGATGCGCTCCAAGGGTGAACAAAGACGGTCTATGGCGGTCCCCAAAATTAGTAACGTAGACAACCCGGACAACCCGGACAACTTGGACAAAGCATGGGGCACAGTGCCCACCACTACCAAAGACTCGAAACAATGTATCCTTGGCGGTTTGTGCAAAAATAACAACAGATTCAATGGTTATCTTTAGGAGAACATGAAACAGATGAACAGTCAAAAAGGGATGGATTAAAGCCATTTTCTGGCAGAGCATATAATAGAGCGTCGCTGCCGTTATCCCTCGCTTTCCACACACTTTGGATTATTACACCACCAAACACTCGTATCTACTATTCCATCCAAACTCCCAAGCTATACCCCGATATTCAACATCTAAGAACCATGTGGTGGCATCTTGGAGGCAGTGAATCCAAAAAGGCCAGCAAGGCCAGTCGACCTTCTCGTGCCGGACACTCCTCTTCTTCTTCGACCCGTGAGACATACCCTCGCCAAAGCTGTGAGCTAACAAAAACTGAAATGAAAATGCTGACAACAGTCCTTCACTTAGACAATACCGCTTACGGCGGCTCATCCATCGAATACCAAATCCAGGAAATGATACAAGGTCTTCCAAAAGACCTGAAGAAGAAAAACAGCCCGCGTGGAGAGGAAAAGCCCCCCCGAGATCTTTGTGACCTCCACTGCTCGTTGAACCACTATCTGGTCGACGACATCCTCCGTCTCGTCAAGCGTGAGGTCACATCCCACTTCCGGCAGGTCGATGCATACCCAGATCTCATCGAGCCCATGGAAGCAGAGATTCTTCATCGCCTCCGCGCGCTGAAAGGCCTATGGACCAAACCAAGCCCCGATGGCCTTGTTGCTCCAAAGGCATGGCCATACCAGATCAACGGATGCGCAGCTTGTATCCTAGCCCGCATCGCCTCCGACAAAGACGCCCTCCGCAACCTGCGCATCGTGATTCAAAGTCGCACTCGAACTCGCAAGAACCATCGCCCGCGGGAATTGAACATCTTCGTCGACCATTGTATTAACAGGTTTGATCCTGCTGAAGCGGAGGAGTTGCACGCCACTGCTAGTCAGCTTGCGTTCGGCATGAAGCGCGCTCGTAAGGCTTGCGTTAAGGCGTATATGCGTGATCGAGAGGATGATCCTGAGAGGCAGGCTAGGCGCAAGCGTCGTCATCATTCCAAAAAGACAGGTAGTTCGATCCCATGCCGATCGCACTGAGAAGTGGCAGTGAACTGACCAATGCAGATCATGCCAAAAGGCGTCGAGCTCCGAGTGTTACCTTTGCGACTGTTTCGGAAGAGAATCTTGTCATTGCACCAACCCTGATACCGTATCCCCTCACTATGTACCATCTCCAAGACAGCAGTTCATCGCCTTCCAGTGATTCCTGGGATGACTGTGACGATAACCGCCGTCGAAGATCAGAAGCTCCAAGCCCAGAATCCCCCCGCTTTCAGCGAATCATGCGACAACCGTATCATCCAGGCGGCCAGGTGATTTTCTCAGAGATTAAATGGGGCAATCTTGCCAAGCAGTCTGAAAAAGTCACCATGTACCGGAAAATCGCGGGGGATAACCCTTATTCTCGAGCCACGCCCGTCCCAGAGGCTATGGTTGATCCTTTGGGGGTTCATAAGACTAGGCGGTACTCCGAGTCTAGTTTGGCCTTGCTTCGGCCGGCAGTGTGTGCCTATGAGGGGAATTCTGTCAAGCAGGATAATGGTAGGGTCTCTGGTTCTGTCGGCGATTGGACGGATGATGAGTGTGAGGGTACGGATTGCACTGTTTCGACACGTAGGGACACGGACACGACGTGGAGTTTGCTCTGTGAACATCACAATCTCATTTGAAGCAGGCACAGAGTGTACTTGATTTACTCGACAGTTCCTTAAAGCTTTCTTTTGTTATCACCTTCTACTATAGAAGATATAAGCAGCGTCATGAATCTGATTAGTTTATACTGTCTGACCTAATAAGCGTAAAAGTGTAGCAAGAAAGAAAGATAGACATTATCGACAGTAAGTTGCGAGAAGCCGTAGAGAGAAAGAAACCATGTACAGAAAAATGACTGGCGCATTCTCAAATTATTAATACACGGGACCCAAAGTCCCATTTACATGAAGAAAGAATAAGAAACCCCACAGCAGCCCCAGGGAGATGGCCCGCAACTCCGGAGGCTGACGAGGGAATGCAATGCAAAGACAGTGGGCACGTATTCAAAAACTCGTCACAGAGGCGCCTCAGTTGTGAAGCACACTTCCGGGAACACCGTGACTGGGGCCCTTGAGGCTGTCGACGGTCTTTCGTCGGAGGCGGGTCCGGGTAGCTGGGCCCTCGGGCGAGACCACGACTCTCTCGTGTTCGCGCTCTCCAATGACAGGCGCAGCCAAGGCCGCGGCCTTGGCTTGGGCAGCATCCATGTCCACCTGCTTTTGGGCGCTCTCCCGGGCCCGCTCGTAGCGGAGCTTGACCTCGCCCTTCCACTGTGTATTAAGGAGGCGGTCCCAGAAGATGAAGAAGGGCTGGGAGAAGTTGGTCTTGATACCCCAGCTTTGATGATGAATATCGTGATAGGCAGCATTGTTGGAGGTGAAATGCTGCAGAGGATCCCAGGGGAAAGCGTATCCGCAGTGGTCATCAACAGTCTTGATGGTCGAGCAGGTGAAGAACCACATGGCTTGACGGTTGGTCATACCGGAAACCAGGAAGCCGACGCCTGTACCCGCAGTATCCAAAAGGAAGCCCTCAACGGGGTGGTTGTAGAGAGCACCGAAAGCGTAGGGTACATAGAGGCGGTGATGACGAGAGTGGAACGTCACTGGGGATATGTTAGAGAAACGATAAAGTTTGATAGGGAAGGAATGGTAATCATGAGCTTACCATAGAGCCAGCGGTTCAAGTGCATAGCCCGGTGCAAGAAGTATTGCCAAGTGTCGACGATGGATATAGCAAGCAGGAACTGAAGGGCCGGAACAAAGTACCAGTAGATGAAGCTCGCCACCGACAGCTCCCAGCTAGCAAAGGCGGGCGCGACGACCTCTGCTCCGCTATCTAGGATCAGGGACTGCACCACGCTGGGGTAGGAGCCGCCAGCCAGCGCCCCGGCGAGCATGGTGTGTCCGTTCTGGGACACGGACTTGGCCAGGCCGACCGCGTCGACGCCGACAAGAGCCAACGTTGGGGGAATGGCTCTCTGCAGAAGTCGGAGACGCGTAGCCCACACGGCCACATCGTACTCCTCACGGCCCACCGTCTCCGCCGCATCGAAATATGACATTCCATATCCGGCAATCGTCTGGATCACTTGTTGCAAGATCACGTCGCGTACTACTTCCCACCGGGTGACTTTGTTTCGCTTCAAGACTTCGGCAGGGGTATGAAGGCGATATTTCTCAAAGTATCCGTTGACATCGATGAAGTGATAGACCATTGACATGCCCCAATAGGCGATAATGGGCAATATCAGCGCGAGAACGTTATCGGGAATCGGCGGAAGTAGCGGTTCCCGCACGGACAGGGTGTATGTTGGCAGCGGAGGTAGGTCGAAGGCGACCGAGGCGTTGACGGCCATGATGGGTGAATTAGAAGAAGTTGGTGCCACTGCTGGGCGGATTTGAATGGAATGAAGCCAATACAAAGGAGATGTCGATTGACTGGGGGGTCGATCGCGAGGCAGCTGAATTCAGGGACGAAGGACGAGAGGGAAATCAACAGCTGACGACGAGGGTGAATGCAGCAAGCGCGATCAAGTTTGGCAGGGAGAGAATCTGGCAAAGACACAAAGGAAGGTAAGGTATGCGATAAGAAATAATAAATTGAAGGAGGGGAAGGGGATTTAGTTCCAAGGAAAAGATAAAAAAGATCCACGCGGATCAGGAGGCGAACGGGCGCAGGGCGAAGGGCCGAGAGGACCGAATGCAAAAAGTGGCGCCAGTTCGGATGCGGCCTCGTAACAGTACTGTAACACGGTTGTAATGGTAATTTTGGGCGCTGATAGAAGTTATGGCAACCATGGCATGGGAACTTGGGAAGTGATGGGGATTTCAGCCGTTTGACAGTTCTGTACCGTACGGCCTGGTATTGGGCGCCTCCAGTATGGTACATAAAGGAACATAAAGTCCACAGTTTATGTTTGGCAGTATTAATACTATGCAGATGTACCCACAGGTTCCATGAACCGCTTACTGAGGTCTGAGCATCAATATCCTGATCTATACCGATTCACGGAGTACTATGAGCATACTGGATCCTTTAATAGCCAACACATGTTCAATTGATCCCATATAGAGCATCATAGTCGACTATACCTACCAGCATTCCACATTACGGTACCAATGATGGGGATAGGCAATCATTGCACACCCAGTGGTCTGACTGGCCTTAAGATGGGGAGATCATGGTAATGGGTTGCACCACTCTTGAACACTGATCACTTCCAACGCAAGGAATGACTAGCTTAGACTGGTCTCTACTTAACAGGCTGAGCATCAGGTGAGTGGCTTTTTACGCCCAATGATACATCCATGTAGATATCTTATCCATGTCACTTAATGGAAGCGTTGTCACAAGCTCCAGTATGAAGCCGTGGTCTGATCTCATGTGATGTGGTCTACTTGGTATACTAAGGCTCAATCTCCCAATGTTCATGTCGAACTGGTAAACAGCTTCATCACGGACTCAGGGGAAGGTTGAGTTTCATGCACTGTTCTTTGTATACCAACAGAGCCTTCGATTGCTTCAAAAATGATGGTCAAATGTCGAGAGCGCATATCTTTTATCTACCCGAGACCGAGCTCACTAGGTAAGCTGTAGGTCATGCTTTTTAGGTACTCATGGCCAAGTCTGCTGGCAGGGTCATGGGGATATTGAGTCAAGTTCAAAGCTGTCTCTGCATACGGGATAACAAAGCAGATACTTTGAGGCTCCAATACCGTCAATCTTGCCAGTAGACAGCAATTGAAAGCTGATTATATTGTTTCTCTAACCATTGAAGATCGTCCAGTGTCCTCAATAGATAGCCCTTATATAAGATATACTGTGGAAGACATCTTAATCGTCGGATAGCTATTTGGGAAAATCGACCCACCAAGTTTGTACCCCCACAATGGGAACAGTGTAAATCACCATCAAAGAAATAATACAGACACGAGACTAGGTCTACGTAGGACAAGATTAGTAGTACCTGTAGTACAAGACTAATCTGAAACAACGAGACGTAAACCGGTCACCTCAAGTAACCCCCCCGAGTGACAGTCCCGTGACTTGTCGAAGCAAACCAAGCAAACTCCCCCACCAACGAGGCGCCACTAAAAAAAACTTCATTTCCCCTCCTTTTTTGTTTTTCCCACCCCCTCCCCTTCAACCTCATCAATTCCCTTTGTGATCCATCACTCTTTAACCGCCACCATGATCATCTACGAGGTATGCAGATCTCCAATATCTGCTGACATTTTCGCTTGGAAATTCGCAATTTGAGCTAGGGAATCAAGTGTCAGAATACTGACAACGATCGCAGGACATCATCTCCGGAGACGAGATTCTCTCCGACACCTTCAAGATCACCCCCGCCAAGGACTGCCCCATCCTCTGGGAGACTGACTGCCGCAAGTACCTCAAGAAGAAGAACGAGGACTTCGAGCTCGCCGGTGCCAACCCCTCCGCTGAGGAGGGTGGTGAGGAGGGTGGTGATGATGAGGCCGTCATGGTCCACGATATCGAGGACCAGTTCCGTCTCGTCTGGCTCAAGACCGAGGAGGGCCTCAAGCCTTCCAAGGATGCCTTCAAGGCTCACCTGAAGGGTATGTTTCATTGCGCACTTCAATTCCCCTCTATGCTAGGTGTCTGACACCCCTTTCCTTTTAGGCTACCTCAAGAAGCTCCTCAAGAAGCTCGAGGAGACCGGCGCCAGCGCCGAGACCATCGATGAGTTCAAGAAGAACGCCCCCACCGCCATGAAGAAGATCGTTTCCAACTATGACAACTACGATGTCCTCATGGGCTCCTCCATGGACGGTGACGCCATGTGAGTATACCTCGAAACGCTGCTGGTATCTGGTATCCCTTTGATACTAATTTTTTCCCCTTCTTAGGCACGTCCTGATTGACTTCCGTGATGACGGTGTCACTCCCTTCGCTACCGTCTGGAAGCACGGTTTCCGCGAGGTCAAGGTCTAAACGTCTTATCCCAACGGGCGACCACAAAATGCACTTGACATGAAGAAAGAGAAACCACCGAAGAAATGCGAATTATCTGCATCCATGCCTAGATTCGGTCGCGGGGGTCGCTTAATCCCTTCCGCCAGGCCTTTTGTCTATTCTGGCTTTACACATCGCATCTTCGTATCCTAATTGACCGATCGATCTGATCGTCAAGAGTTACGCCTCATGAATCAATAAACCGTTACGTTTTTATCTGCAAAATACATACCACTGTGTTCAAATATCTTAGCATCTTCAAAACGGTGCGCCTGTGTCATCACTGCTGCCTGAATCATGGATCGTATCATAAGTGCGTAGACCCTCGTCGTTGGACTGGTATATGAAGGACTCGGCGAGTGTGCAGTACTACATGTACAGAAAGCTCAAGTACATGTTCTATGTTCATTCAGTCCATAAATTACATGTGACTAGTCTATATGAATTAACACGCTTCAGCAATACCCCGTCCAGTCACTAGACGGAACCTGAGGATTCCCGGAGCCACTATTCGCCCAAGCCGGAGGTAGGTTCCCATTACCAGGGGACGATGAATCCGGTAGGCCATTGAAACCCACACCAACATCATTATTGGCAGCAGGAAACCCGAGATTGGCAAATTCCAGCCCAGAGACGGGGTCCAATTCCATCAGTTCATCGGCGACGGGAAGATGTTGTCCGAAGACAGCGTCCCATTGGTCCCAATCGAAGTTTAGATTGGGGTCGACCATGGATGGTGGAGTGGGAACGCCCATTGGGGGTGGGATGGATGAAATTGGATCCATGAAGGGCATGGCTTGAGAGGACGCGATGTTGGGGAGAGGTTGTTCTGGTCGAGTCAGCGGAGCTGTAGGAGGGGCGGCCCGAGAGTGAGGAGTGGAGGGAGAGCCAAGTGATGATGCCACCTGGGGAGAAGTTGCTATTGAGGCGGGTGCAGGTAGAATATCGGTAGTAGGCAGGGTGACAGCTGCTGGTGTGGGGTTGTACTGTGGAGTTGGAAGGGGGGCGGAGGTTCGGGCTGGTGGGGGCAGTTGATATGAGTATCGCAGTGGGCTGGGCTGGACAGATGCGGAAGATACCGCGGGGCTAGGAAGGACGTGAGAGCGAGTCATGTTGTAGAACATGCGGTTGAAGTCGGTAAGTTGGCGATCAGGGGCAGCGGGTTGACGTGAAGACATGTTGGTTGACATCCCGGGTGATCCAGGCACCGAAGATGTTCCCGAATAGAATGGAGCCCGGGAGCCACGGACTTCGCCTGATGGTGATCCTATGCCCGCCTGCATTTGATCTTGTTCGGTCCAGAGCATTTGCGGGTTCAGACCAGCTTTTTGCCATGCCTTCTGGCGTAGACGACGGATCATGTCCCAGGCTTCGCGACCACCATCTTTCAGCGGGCGTTGTGTTGAGATGCCATCTTCACCACCAACCACGCCGCCATCGGGGCCGGACAGAGCCAATATTCTGTCAATGAAAGCGCGCGAGCGCGAAGCTTCCGGGCTATAAGGTCGCTCGTATAGGTCAATAAGCATGATCCTGGCAAAGGTTAGCCGAACAGAACAAGAAGAGCCATATTGGGATGGGATAGAGAATAAAACAAGAACAGGAGAGCGGAATGGGAACTTCTAGAAAATGAAGTAACATACATCGTCGCATGCATAGGTTGATGATTTCTAGAGATATGTCAGTTGTCACTCTCTTTCTCCATGTTAATGCGGCATGACGTACCCGGGCCAGCTCCATTGGAAAGGTTGAAAGTCGGGGTCAGTCGCAAGCTGAATAAACTTCTCCATGAATCCGTGACAATGGCGAAGCGCACTGCGATGGTCAGACATGGTTCATCTAGAAATCCTGCGGGAATGCTTACCTTTGCCGTGCCGCCGGCCAGATTCGACTGCGTGCGTTCTTGAGGAAGGGTTGATATGCGACACAAAACGCCTATGTGCACCGGATTAGCTAGCGAAAACTGCAACTGGCAGAAAATAGAGGCAGACCTTGTCAATGTATAGCGACAGAATTATTCGTGCCCACTTGTGGAATGAAACAAGAACTGCACTGTGGTATTGTTCTGGACAGCCGTTGGGACCTTCACCTGGAAGCTCCGTTTCGGTGGCTCGTGCTTCAACAGGAGATTTTGACATCGATAACGCCCGCCCTGTTGACACAGGAGGACTACCGCTAGATAAGCCTTCTGGGATTCTGTTCACTATCGAGTTCAGTTTCAGTTGTAGGTCGAGAAGAATCGTTCGCAATTCCTCCATATCGCTTCGAGTGACAGGTTTGGTGCCGAGCTGTATTTTCAGAATTTGCCGAACAGCACCTAATATACTTGTTAGTGGGGAATTGGAGCTGCCCTTCCCTTCGGAGACACTTACGAGCCATGGTGTATTTTCCTCTGGCAGTCAAGTAAAAGACATTTACCATCGACGGACCACCGCAGAGGGAGGGATCATCAGGATTGTCGGGTAACCTTTGCTTGCCGGCGAGGAGCTTCTCATACTGTTCCGCTGTTGGTGTGCCTAGCAAGGTGTCCTTGATCTCGCTAGTCTCCCGCACATCCCAATAGTTTTCGTCGCTAACGAGTGGGGGGAGGCCGCTCGACATTGCAACCACACCATCCATGTGCATGATATGCCACCAGAGTCGTCGTCGGTATTCTGCCTCGCACGGCTCGATGCCAAAGTTGGCTGGATCACGATGTAAACCCATCGTCTGGGCCACCCGCATGGCGAGGCTCACGAACAGACTACTTGTCAAGGGCTCTTCCTCTTTTGACAAAATAGTCTGGACTATGAGATAGGCCGCAAGTCCCTGGAGAGAGGGACTGCGAGGGAATGAAATTTTCGTTAACCAGCGAGTCACCTCCTCACTGTACATTGTAGACAGTGAAACGCGCGAGGGCGCATTGAACTCAGCTTTGACGGTTCTGATGGAGATGGTCACAGAACCACCGTACCAGATGGCATACAGCAATGGTATAAACGAAGGATTTGGGCACGGTTCTCCAGAATAGCTGGTGTAGTCATACCAGTCCCAAAAGGCATTGTAAAGCTTCAAGATAGTTGGAGGATGAAGGACAGGACTTATGGCGTGGACGCCTGACATGAACCCTTTGTATAGAAGATGGCTTTGGCGTCGTGTAGGAACGTGCTCAAGCATCTCGGGCTCAACAGTCTTCTCGTTGACTGATGGAGAATCACCGGATGGAAAGATGATGGATTGCTGGAAAGATCCACCGCGGGATCGAGAAGTTGTTGAATATGCAGAACTATCAATCGATTCTTTCCAGGGTCTCCGAGAGCCCGTAACAGGATCGCTAGTATCTTCATTCGCATTCTCCGATGATACGTCATGGGATCGATTTTGATCTCTCAGCAATTGATTGAGGTCATTGATCTAAAATTGAATCAGAATTTGCTCTAAAATAGATATGGAGTGGGGTGGATGTCAACATACCTCGTGGGAGATATAGGCCCAGTATGTTGTTCCCACATATCTGATGTTGTTAGGCACAGTTTTTCTCCAAACATTTGGCTTATCCGCTCACCTGGATCTTCCGCCATCCTCCAAGCTCAAATGCCCCAAATTGAGGCTGCCAACTGGATCAACGAGGTCAGTTGCTTGACCCGACGGGATGGGGAATTCGTCGCCACTAGATTCTGCGGCAGTGCGGCGTGGACTGGATCGCCGGGAAGAGGCCGACTGTCCATTCCGAGTGCCTCTGCTTTGCCGCAATTGTTCTAGAAGGGCAGACTCCATGCCACCCGTCGGAGCCACGCCCTGTCTCTCCGCTTCCTCGAGCGCGTGAGGATTACCACCGAGGCGTTCAATCATTGACATGAGCTTGTCGAGTCGGGCCTCAATGGCGCGTGGGTTCCCCTTCTGGCTACCTGGTGAATCTTCCTCTCTCAAATGGCCATAAATCGATTGCAATTCGTCCACATCCTCCTCTAGCGTGCGCGGCGTTTCCCTCCTACGTTTCACACCGTATCCAGATCGCATGGATCCTTCTTGCGCACTCTCCGTCTTTTGCGACGAGGGTGATGCATCGTATATGCACTCGGCGCCGGTCTTCGCGCAGTTGCCGCATATTGGGTGAACCTATACCAAGAAGACAGTTAGTCAAACTATGTGCTAGGATAAGGACGGTCCTAGTTGGGATACCTTATCGCATTTGACCTTGCGCCGGCGACAGGTGTGGCAACTGTAACTCGTACGATTTCGAGTGATCTGACGGCCTCCGGCGAGGGGTCCCCGTGCCGATGACGGAGCGCGTCCGGAGGAGGATACACTCGGCCGCGGCTCGACGTTTGGCGGACTGAGGTCCATAGTCCCAGGCACACTACCCCAGAGGATCGAGGAAAGCCAAGAAGCGCACTGAGAAATATCAGCTGCACCGATTGAACTGCGGGACTTGCAGATTGCGGACTGCGAATTGCGGGGAGCGAATTGGGCGACCGACTCGCGGGCCAATGACGGTATGACCGCATCGACATTAGACTTGGGCGCCTCGGCATTCAGGCATCTCTTTCGGGATCAATGCCGCATTTCGGACTAAAGCAGAACGAGGGGCATGTCATTGACATCCTCTTTGTTCACATATGCAGGAGCAATGGAACTTAAGTTCTTTGCTTTTCAATCTGTTGGCCTTCATATACAGCCCGCTTTCCCAGCACACGGTATACTTGGGCGAGTCTCTTGAATCGCAGGATCTACACATTCGCCAGCATTTTCCTCCTCATAAACTGCACTCTGTGGGATGTTTCTTGACAATGTATTCCACGACTCATGACTTTAATTGACCATTTTGGGCCGTCAAAGTCTAAGACTCAAAATAGCAGTCGATGACCTCCACGGGGCTTGCCAAGTGAATCAATGAGTCGGCATGACAGTACCGGGTTATTCATGTACAACCCCGATCCGGAGAGGATCACGCTGGGCCAGAAGCTGAAGAACGATAATTTGCTCGGAGACGGTTCATCATTCCTGGGCAGTCTCTTGGTCTACGGACTTGGCATAGACGCGGCCAGCGGGGCTAGCGCTAAACATGCGCGTCCAGAGCATCCGCCACTCCCTGCCAAGCCAAGGCCAAGGAGAAGCTGTTCGCATTTCCTCGCTACGACAGGCACCAAGATATAACTCTGGGCGGGTTTCAGGGGGTCCTATCCGTTTGAATGGTGTCTCGGCAGTGGCTATGGGAGCCAGTAGCCAACCAGAATGCCGGATTGCCTCAAAGCACATCTGGTGCTTTAGTATGGAACCGCCAAAACTCGCGCTCTGTCTTTCACTCCATCGGTGCCAAGATGCATGATTGATCTTGGAATAGGTCTCATTATGGCAGATGTGGGCACGTCAAGAAATTGGCAAGACCAAATGGAAGTTATTATTACTACTGACATCCCCCTGTAAACTCGGAACCCGAGTAGAAACGTTCTATACCTCATAACTCCCATTCTCCAGACATTCGTTTGAAATTCAGCATCTGTGACTCCAGCGAGACTCCAAATTTCAAATTCCGAGCCATTCTTTTGTTCTAGACCTTTCATTTTTATCAGAAATCGCCCCCATACGGCACTCATGATCCGCCAATGGCTAAGCGCAAGACAATGGCTTTTGCTCTCATTAGGGCTTTCAAGTCTCACATCTCATGCCACAGCAGCAGGCATATCTCTTGATTTGGATAGCACCGGTCAGTTTATTGAAAGGTGGGATGCAAGGGGATTTCTGTCATTCACTGCTAAGTGTGACGATAGACTCAATAAAATCCGCAGCGAGTACGGTAGCATACGACCTAGTCACCTTCTATACCGGCAATAATACTGGAGATGTCCCTGGAAATCTTCCAGATCCATATTACTGGTGGGAAGCAGGGGCGTTCTTTGGTGCGTTGGTCAATTATTGGGCTTTTACCGGAGATTCCACCTACAACAAGATCACCGTCCAAGCGATGGAACATCAGGCTGGGACAAAGGGCGATTTCATGCCTTTAAACCAGACCTACACCGAGGGTAACGATGATCAATCCTTTTGGGCCATGTCAGCTATGATGGCTGCGGAGCGAAACTTCACAAATCCAACATCCTCCCCGGGGTGGTTAGCAATGGTGCAAGCGGTCTTTAACGAGCAGGCCCATCGATGGGATCGTACCAGCTGTGATGGTGGTTTACGCTGGCAGATTTACACTTGGAATGCTGGGTACGGTTACAAAAACACCATTTCAAACGGCTGCTTCTTCGACATTGCTGCTCGACTGGCGCGATACACGGGCAATGCGACATACGCCGAGTGGGCCAACAAAGTCTGGGATTGGTCCAAGCTAAACGGTTTGATCACGGCAGACTACCAGATCTATGATGGTACCACTGTTGATTCAAATTGCTCTTCATATGACCGGACTCGATGGTCTTATACTGCTGGCATCTACCTTCATGGAGCTGCCGTGATGTACAACTACGTAAGTGGGTTGATATCTGCAGGATAAAGACCCACGAGCACTGATTTGATTTGCATAGACTTCATCTCTTTCTTCAAACTCATCCAACTTATCCTCCAACTCATCCACCAATTCATCCACTGTGTGGAAAACCCGAGTTGATGGGCTACTCTCCTCCGCCAACCACTTCTACTCCACGGACAAGTCTAGTACCGGCGTAATGCAGGAGCCCCCTTGCGAATCAACTGGTAGCTGCAACACCGATCAATTATCCTTCAAAGCATATTTGTCCCGCTGGTTAGCCGACGTCATGCAGCTCGCGCCTTATACCTACGATACTGTTATAGCGAAGGTCCGTGCTACCGCAACGGCTGCTGTCAGCCAGTGTCAGGGAGGGTCATCGGGTACCTATTGCGGACATAAATGGTCAAGTGGGAGCTATGATGGCACTACTGGAGTAGGGCAGCAGATGGGTGTTCTTGAGGTTCTTCATGGACTCCTCGCCATTGACATCAGTGGTCCCCTTACCTCGAACACAGGTGGAACGAGTAAGGGTAACAGTTCGGCTGGAACTGAGTCTGATGACACGGAGACCACTATCCTATTCTCTACCATAACAACTGCTGATAGGGCTGGCGCGGCGATTCTCACAGCGCTTGTCGTTGGGTTGATTGTTTCTGCTGTGTATCTGATGATTGTTTGAATTTCTAGCCTTTTTGTTTGGTTTTTATATAAAATATAGTCAAATTAAAAATGCCAACCCCTGGTTACTACATAAGTTATTGGGTCGCGGTGCCTACCTTAGCTTGTTCCTCCCGAAACATAGGTACCCGAGGAATATGTCGTCGCGAAATCCCGAGGTTCGCCAACTAAGATTTCAAGCCCGGACTTGAATTTCCAATAGTGTCTGCTTAGCCTCCGTTTAAAATGTCTCTTTCACCCGATAACTATGACGAATGCCCTGGAAGTTGGCTGGGTCAGTTGCTTTTCCCGGCCGAGACCGGCACTGTTGAATCTAGAGGGACAACAACAATAATAATCCCAAGCGGCAAATGTCGCGATCCAAAATACCCGTTGCCAGTAAAAAATAGATTAGTAATTTAATTGAGTTCCACTTATGAAGCTTGTCGGAGAAAAGCCCTTCATAGTATTTCACATATGATTAGCCAGGCTAACCGTCTGGTGTCTCGACAGGCCAACAGCAGCCCTTGGGAGGAACCTCCGTGGGGCAGCACCAAAAATCAGGCGACGGAAGGCCCGGGAGAGGCGTTTCTGCAAGTTCAGCCTGAATTGGCTCACTAGTTGATTTGTTAATTTGTCTTGCATGACGACCCTGCAAAGGGGACGCAAGGCTCTCCAAAGTGCAACGTCGCTGGAACTCCGGCCGATATTTTCCCGACTGGAAAGTATCACGAAATGCAGATCGTCGTCATCGTGGCTTTTCTTCAGGCTAAATGGCCTCACTCTTTGCGATAACTATCCCCCACGTCGGAGAACCCCCGCAAGGTGACCGGCAAAGCATCGGGATCGACCGCGGGACCTGCCGTGTTGGGAGAGATGTGGAGAAGAAGCTGGTATAGCCCGGTCTTAAGCTTCCTACAGCCGACACGCGTCTGCAGTAAAGGGCGAGGAGCGAGGAGCGATGAGGGGGCCCAACAGACAGGGAATTGGAGAATCTGCCAAAGTATAAAAAGGTAGCGACGGTGTGGGAAAGTGTGAGAGAGACTACCTTTTCGTGGCTGCAAAGAGCCCCTTGAGTAACCATGCCTGCGACGACTGCACTACTCGCTGCACTCGCGGCGCTGGTGCCGACCACTTTGGCCCAGGCGAATACCAGTTATGTCGACTACAATACGGAGCCTCAGCCAGATCTCGATGCCCAAACCCTTGGAACAGTGCACTTTGGATTCCCCGATTGCACCGAGGGTCCCCTAAGCAAGACGTTGGTGTGCGACTCATCCGCTCGCCCCCATGATCGAGCTGCCGCTCTAGTGTCGCTGTTTACATTTGAAGAGCTGGTGAATAGTACAGGAAACACCATTCCTGCCATCCCACGTCTTGGACTTCCACCCTACGAGGTATGGAGTGAGGCCCTGCACGGATTGGATCGTGGAAACTTCTCCAAATCGGGAGACTATAGCTGGGCCACATCTTTCCCATCTCCAATTCTCTCCATGGCGGCCCTCAATCGGACGTTGATCAATCAGATTGGCGAGATTATTTCTACACAAGGAAGGGCTTTCAACAATATCGGGCGATATGGTCTCGATGTTTATTCTCCCAACATCAACTCTTTCCGACACCCGGTCTGGGGTCGCGGCCAAGAGACTCCTGGTGAAGATGCCTACTGCTTGTGCTCAGTGTACGCATACGAGTATATCACCGGCATTCAGGGTGGTGTGGACCCGGAGCATCTCAAATTGGTGGCCACCGCGAAGCACTATGCTGGCTACGACATCGAGAACTGGGACGGCCATTCTCGGCTTGGAAATGACTTGAACATCACTCAGCAGGATCTGGCAGAGTATTTCACACCTCAATTCCTGACAGCAGTTCGGGATGCTCGAGTGCATAGTGTGATGTCCTCGTACAATGCTGTCAATGGAGTTCCTAGCTCTGCCAATTCCTTCTTCCTCCAAACACTGCTTCGTGATACCTGGGACTTTGTTGAGGATGGATATGTTTCGTCCGACTGCGGTGCTATTTACAATGTCTTCAACCCTCATCAGTATGCGGCAAATGTTTCCAGTGCTGCGGCTGATTCCATGAGAGCCGGCACGGACATTGATTGTGGAACGTCCTACCCGTATCACCTGAATGAGTCTTTCTTCCAAGGAGAGATCTCACGCAGTGAGATTGAGCGTGGAGTCATCAGGCTTTACTCCAACCTCGCCAGTCTAGGATACTTTGATGGCAAGGACAGCCAATACCGCAACCTTACTTGGTCTGATGTCGTTGCTACCGACGCGTGGAATATCTCGTACGAGGCTGCGGTGGAGGGCATTGTCCTCCTCAAGAACGACGGCACTCTGCCTCTGTCCAAGAAGATTAACAGCGTCGCCTTGATCGGCCCCTGGGCTAATGCCACCACACAGATGCAGGGCAACTACTACGGAGCCGCTCCGTATCTTACCAGTCCATTGGATGCACTCAAAGCCTCAGACCTGGACGTTGCCTATGCCTTTGGGACAAACATCTCCTCCACCACGACCGACGGGTTTGCCGATGCGGTCTCTGCAGCCAAGAAATCTGACGTGATCATTTTCGCCGGTGGAATTGACAATACGATCGAGGCAGAGGGAATGGACAGACAGAATATTACCTGGCCGGGTAATCAGCTTCAACTCATCAAGGAGCTGAGTGGCTTGGGAAAGCCGGTGGTTGTGCTTCAGATGGGCGGTGGTCAGGTTGATTCTTCCTCCCTCAAGACCAACAAGAACGTCAACGCGCTCATTTGGGGTGGATATCCCGGCCAATCCGGTGGCCAAGCGCTTTTGGACATCATCACTGGCAAGCGTGCTCCTGCTGGTCGCTTGACAACGACTCAATACCCAGCCGAGTATGCGCTACAGTTCCCGGCCACGGATATGAGCATGCGCCCGGCTGGCAGCAACCCAGGGCAGACGTATATGTGGTACACAGGGACACCAGTCTACGAGTTTGGTCATGGATTGTTCTATACAACATTCAAGACATCCCTTTCGAAGGGAAGTGACACCAAAGCTTCTTTTGACATTGTCGATCTTCTGTCCCGGTCCCACGATGGCTACAACGTGATCGAGCAGCTTCCATTCCTCAACTTCACTGTCAGTGTCACCAACACTGGAGGTGTTCTCTCGGATTATACGGCAATGCTTTTCGCCAATACAACTGCCGGCCCTCAGCCATACCCCAACAAATGGCTCGTTGGCTTCGATCGCCTCGGTTCTATCAAGCCACATGCCTCCCAGGATATGACGATTCCCGTCTCTCTTGACGATGTGGCTCGTACGGACTCGCTTGGAAACCGGGTCGTCTATCCGGGCAAGTATGAGTTGGCTTTGAACAACGAGCGCTCGGCTGTTCTGTCCTTTACATTGACAGGTAACGCGACTACTATCTCCAAGTGGCCGCTGGATGAGCAGCAAATCCCCCATGCTTGATTGAACTGATGCGAGGGATGTGTGCACATGGTCAATTTCTACCCGCATTTTTATTGTGATGACCTCGAAAATAGTATTTGTCCAATCTAGAAATCAATGTAACTCGTTTCCAGAGGGAGCCCAAGTCAATGACTGGGTTCTAAACACAAGACTTGCTTCCAACCTGACTAGGTAGTGTCCCTACGTAGAGTTCACAAATACAAGTCTTCAGAATAAATATTGATTGTTATCTTATTCGTTTGTTCTGTGCCTGTTTTGTTGAATAGAGAGCGATAAATGATTGTGATAGCCTTTCAAAATAACCTTCCAGCACCCTCATCGTTCATGGTGCTTACATTAATATGGAATCTTGAATACCCAGGCAAATTGATCTCCAGCCGAGACTTCTTTGCTCACAGATAACGCGATGGAGCCATTGTTCAATTTCCGGACTGGCACAACGGCGCCATCCATCTTTCCTCCGACCACCGTAACTCGATCACCATCCACCCATGGAATTGGACTTGACAGAGTCAGAGTACTGTTGGGCTTCGCAAGTGAATGGATGTAGAAAGCATCCTGCGAGATGGTGAACCGAATATTATCCCCTTCCTCCGGCGTCACAAACCAGTAAGTCGTATTGAAAATGGCCTCTGCATGGCTCTTGATCCAAACACCAGCTTGACGAAGATGCTGTCGCTCGATGTCCACAATAGTTCCGTTTGCAGTAGGTCCAACATCCAAGAGGAAATTCCCGTTCTTGCTGACAATGTCAATAAGACTGGTGACGATACTACTAGCGTTCATATAGCTGGCCAGGGGCGTGGCTCGATTATAACCGTAGCTATAAGGATCCATCCCCAAGTTACTCTCCCACTTGCGGACCTGGACACCATTGTAACGGGCGTACTCGGGGGTGTCAAAATCGCCAGGGAGACCACAGCGGGCATTCATGACCACTTGTCGATTTTGCTCTGCGGCCTGGTTGAACCATGCACTTGCAAATTCAGTTGTACGGTTGGGACCACCAATGTCACACCACATAATCTCTGTACCCATCTCGGCTAGGGTGTTCATCTCTGGCAGGATCTTATCGGTGACATAGTCATTCAGTGGAACATAGCCAGTGTAAGGTAGAGTCTCGTTGGTGAACGGATTGGTCGCGTTTCCTTGAGTAACAGTCAGTATATGCTTCACATAAACCATACGTTCCAATCCTACCTCCAGGCCAGGACGAAAAGCCGTATTTCTTGTAATCAGGATGGAACCATTCTGGCAGGGAGTAGTAGACAGCACGATGAAGATGTGGCTGATATTTCCTCGAGGCATCGAATAATTCCTGAGAGGACTTGATAAATTGCTTGATCCCAGATGATTGTAGGTACGCTCACTTACTTTGACGAGATTGCGGTGTGGGGTCATCGCAACGGAAGTTCTCTTCGTCACGTTCTCTGGCAGGTCAAACAGAGCATATCCTTCATGATGCTTGCTGACCTGAACAAAGTAGTTGGCGCCAGCGTCTGCGAACAAGTCTACCCAATCCTTTGGATCCCACGCACTAGCAGTGAATTGCGGGATAAAGTCATCGTAGACAAAGTCCTTGCCGTACGTCTCAAGATGATAATCGTATACATCTGTTGGGTTTCTCGGCCCCTCGTTCAACCACCACCAATACCTGGAATCTCGTCAGCAGTGTCCCCATAAAGGAAGTCTGGGAAAGTTGACCATTCAGCATAACTCTCTTTGGGGCCCACGTTTCCCCATCCAGGTACCGAGTATACACCCCAGTGAATGAAAATACCATACTTGGCATTGTTGTACCAGTTCGGTGCTTCATGACTGTAGACGGACTCATATGTAGCTTCATATTGACTGATCCCATAGGTTGCAGTGAAGGTGTATTTCGAGGATGATACATGCCGGCCTTTGATGACCACCTTTGCCGGGCCGGAATCTCCTGGTTTCACTCCTTTGCGATTTCGGACGCCAATCTCCACGATTCCCTGATCGCCAGGTCCAAGTCGTTTCATGACTCCCTCGGTCACAGTTTCCAAGCCTGGGGACTCAACAAGTACCCGAATACTGTTATTGCGAAGAACGAATTCAGAGCCGATGTTGTTGATGACAACTTCAATGATTTGAACCTTGTCTGATCCCTCTATCCATTTCTGTGTGGAGCGAGCATATTGTATCTCCAGTCTCGCAGAACCGGAATCGACTTTTGTCACTGGCAGCATTGAAAGAGCAAAGACGTGTAGCTTTGTGTCAACCGATGCTCCCCCAGGCGATGTCGATGATCCAGCCGAGCTGTTGGGGAATGTCAGCGAAACAAGCTCCTTGGACGAATCTAGCCAGTTGATTGTCTGGAAGATGTTGGATCTATTGTAATTCGTATCGTTCTCGGTCAGGTAGCAAGAGAATACTAGGTCACCACCAGCAGGGTATGGCCAACTCCACCAAGCTGGAACTAGAAGTGGGCCACTTGTGGAGCTGTTATCGGCATATTTGGCTGTCACTGAGCCCGAAGCCATTCCAGACTCAGAAGCTGCAAGTATCTGATAACTGAAGTACTTTGCTCGAGGCACCTCGATGGTTTGCCCTTTGACGAGAATATTATCAAAGCCGGTGGCGTTGTATGCTGAGAAGTGATAGTTGAATCCACCGTATGCAAACTCCTCGGGTGGGATTTGCGCCGCTGGATATGAATCTGTGAGGGATCACTTCTGGTCAGTTCTTGAACATATGAAGAAGAATAGTAAGATGGAGGCCACCCACTTCCATTACCATCAAAGCTTGACTCATTGGGCTTCAACCCAAACGCACGATTATTGAACCATGGTTGCAAATCAATGGCGAAAGATGGATTTTCTGCAGAGAGAGCTTTATATCCA
Organism: Penicillium goetzii; assembly: GCA_037043885.1. Classification (NCBI taxonomy): domain Eukaryota; kingdom Fungi; phylum Ascomycota; class Eurotiomycetes; order Eurotiales; family Aspergillaceae; genus Penicillium; species Penicillium goetzii. The sequence goes on from JAWLST010000019.1 coordinate 395,048, forward strand.
TTCTGAGGCTTGAAAATGACCGCAGTAGTTGTTACCAAATACACTGCAAACGCAGTAATCGTACGCCTAAACCTCGCCATATTGGCAAAAGGATATTATGGTAATTAGGTAGCTTGGAGAACTCTTGGCTTTAGTGTCTTGGACTGACTATTAAGTATTATCAGCTGTCGAGGGTAATGTTGCCATTCCCCCGCATATGTGGACCCCTTGCATAACTGTAACCTTCAAGAATCCATCGTTCTTATCGGATATTTTTTTCATATTCATCGGGAGAATTGCCTTCCATCGGGTAAAATTAAGAAGATCGGCGTGCGGAGATGGTGCATGTTTCGCCAAAGCAACCCCGCTCAGCACCACCTTCTCAGCGTCCTGGTTCTCCAATAGCTGCTGCATTTCTATCACTGAGAGGCTTGATAATAATGACAGCATCAAGGGCGGTTTGTCTTCGGTCAAGTATTCCGAGATTCTTAATATAGTGTACAGAAGGGAGTACAATTAGATACAGAGGACGCTATGCATGGGTAATATCACATAAGACATTCGTGGCAAGAATTTGCTAGCACAGTTCATGCCCGCTTAGAAGGGCGTGCCCTGCCTACTTTCACCTCCTTCTCGAGCTCGTCCAAAGCTGCCGCGTACTTGGACTGGAGTGACTTCAGAGTATCCAGCTTCACGCGGACCCGGTCAATACTGGCAGTGCGTGTGATACGACCTTCGACACTGGCGGCGATTTCGTTGGAGAACCATCTGCCCTCGCGGTGGGCGACCAGAGACCATGCGGAGCCCTCGCGGCCGGCACGAGCGGTACGACCAACACGATGCACGTAGGTAGTCACACTGGGCGGAATGTCGTAGTTGATGACGTGAGTCAAGGACTGGAGATCCAGACCACGGGAGGCACGATCAGTAGCCACAATGACCGAGATACGACCGCGACGGTACGCAGCCAGTGTCTTGCGGGAGGCAGACGACTTATTCGATTTGATGATAGTTCCCACGCGGTTGGCAAGTGGTGGGTGAAGAAGGGAAATAAGCCGAGACAGGCGTGATGCGGCCTCAGAGGACTTGGTAAAGATGAGGACAGTTGTACGAGGAGAAGTAACTTCGGGGACCATGTCAACGACTTCATCCTCAGAGTCAGACGATTCGTCTGATGATGAATCACTAGATGAATCAGAATCGGAGTCCGACGAGGAATCGGAATCGGAATCTGAGTCAGAGCCAGATGAAGAAGTGTCATCATTAGAAGATTCATCAGAAGATTCGTCAGAGCTAGTCTCATCGGAGCTAGTGCTGTCAGCATCAGACCCAGTAGAAGCAGTAGCTTGCTTCTTCGCGCCATTGTCCGCGCCGCCGATCTTAATGTGAGAGAGAAGAAGGCGAAGGAGGTAAAGCGGCTTCTGGGATGCATCATCCACGGCAACGATGTGCTCCTGCAAGGTTGGTGGCAGGGTGTAATGAGCATCAGGATGGGCGGCAGACAAATCCTCCGCATCCGTGGTACTCTCAGCGCCAATGATGACCATCTTAGGGTTGTCCAGACGCAGAGAGTTCAGTTTGGTGATGTCTCGAGTCATTGTAGCACTCAAGATCACCTTCCGGGGGGGATGGGTATCGATCGGAAGTCCGAGCTCGGACAGAAGTTGACCACCAGGTCCAAAAGTCTCTGGAGCTTGACGTGAGTTAAGCGACCCCATGACCACATCCACCCATTCTTGGAAACTCTCATTCAGCAGACGATCAGCCTCATCAATAACCAGCCATTCGAGATGCTTAAGAGTGAACCCTTTTGTGTATCGAATGTGATCAACAAGTCGACCTGGTGTGCAAATCAAGATATCCACATTTGGCTCGGCCCGCTGGATATAGCCAGGCAAGAATCCATTCGAGTCCATCGCTTCACTGACGCAGTCTTCAAGGCTGAAGTCCATCCAGTCGTTGCCCTGCAATCCAGACTTCTGTCGTTGTGCGACAGTTGCGGGGTTGTAAATTTGATCAACTCGCATCAGAAGCTTCTGTTCATCTTTGATTGCCACGTTACCTACGGCACTTCCAATATGAAGACGTGAACCAGAGGCACAGAGCTCGCAGGCCTCACGTGCCTGCTTGACCAATTCTCTTGTCGGAACAACGATGATTCCGCGTAGTCTCGATGCAGGTCTAGCAGTGAGGGATGTGACCAGTGGGAGAACATAGGAAAGAGTTTTTCCCGAGCCTGTCGCGGCACTGATACATAGATCGCCCGGATGGTTGTTACTACCGTCCAGAAGTAGAGGGATGACCGTCGACTGCACGGCAAATGCCTCCTTGTAGTTGTTCTGTTCAAGGATCCGTAGGAGGTCGGGCTTGATTCCCAGGTCTGAAAACTTAGCCCGCTCGTTTGCCGACGTTCGCAGAGGATTCGCCAGCCATGGAGGCAAGGAGGAGTACGTGGGCGCCTCCATCGCCTCGGGCGGGTTCTCTGGCTGGGGCAATGGTTCAAGACCTTGTGCAATGACAGGCTCAACATTCATCTCTGCTGGTTTTTCAACCTCCTTGGTCTCTTCTTTTGACTTTTTCGCCTTTGCGCTTGCTGCAGTTTTGGTCCGCTCAAACTTGGACAGGATGCCGGCATGTTTATCTGTCGACGATTTGCGGCGTTTGCCCTCGTCCTCGGAGGACTCCTCTGCTTCCTTCTCATCCCCAGACTCGGAGCTCACAGCTGCAGACTCAGAATCTTCTCGGCTGTCCTTCACAGAACTCTTTCGCTTGCCGTCCTTTGATTTCTTGCCCGATTCACTAGCTCGGTCCTTCTTGCGCTTTTCTTGAGAAGCAGCGCGGTCCTTCCGGGTCTCTTTCTCAGTATCGCTCCCTTGAAGGGCATCCTTAAGTCGTTTCCGCTTGGTGGTGCTTCCGTCATTGGCAGGCGACACAGCGGAAGGCAGGCTCTCGCGCTTCTTGTGTTTCTTGGTCGGGGTCGGGGTGGTCGCATTGGAGTTTTCGACATCCCTCTTTCGCTTGTGGGACCTTGAGGATTTTGGGGTTGAGTCCATCTTCGAGGATCCAGGCGCAGCCTTGGAGCCGGCCATTTTATTCGAGGTGTTGAGGTTCCTGGTTGTTGGGGCTTGGAGAGCTCTAGTGAGGAGCAGATTGGTTTTTTTTATGTTGTGCCGGCAGTAATCTCCAACACTCACCGCCCACATTCTGACCGCCCGTGGTTATCGGGCAGCTTCACGTTGGCTGTCATCGGTCTCGATCGCAATCGCAGTCGCGGCTCTCATGTTTAAGACAGCCGATTGGGGTGGTCGCCATGGGCAAGGTCAAACGTACCGGAGATAGCTTTTTGTTGTCTCAACCCCATTCGCCTCGGCTTCAAAGACATCATGCCGTATAACATTGCGTGAGTGTTTATACCTCCCAGGGGAACTGCATCTAGATAGATGTACTGGTCGCTGACACTGAACTCCGACAGTATGGTCAGTGACTTCTTTTTCCCCCAGTCGGGTAAGTTTTTGAATCCTCTTCTTCAATTCCGAGCACTATACTGACTGTCTTTCAGGGGGAATTGAAAGTCACATCTACCAGTTGTCATCTGTATGCACCCCGGCAGTCCTACTCTCGCCCTCTCGTTCCTCCCGATCCTGACGGCCTTCTAGAAACTGATCGACCGCGGACACAAAGTGATAATAATCACGCATGCGTACAAAGGCCGAACAGGAGTCCGCTACCTCACCAATGGCTTGAAAATCTACCACGTCCCCTTCTTCGTCATCTACCGCGAAACTACCTTTCCTACTGTCTTTTCGTTCTTTCCCATATTTCGCAACATTGTGATACGCGAACAGATTGAGATTGTGCACGGTCATGCCAGTCTCAGTAGCTTCTGTGGAGAAGCTATTCTCCATGCGCGAACAATGGGACTGCGCACCGTCTTTACCGACCACTCTCTCTTCGGATTCGCCGATGCCGCCTCCATTTTGACCAACAAGCTCCTCAAGTTTACATTGAGTGATGTGGACCATGCGATTTGTGTTAGCCATACCTGGTACGTGGATGATGGCGCTCATGTTTGATCATCGGCTAACAAATCATAGTAAGGAGAATACTGTCCTTCGAGCGTCATTGGACCCCTTGATGGTATCAGTCATCCCGAATGCTGTTGTCGCAGAGAACTTCTGTCCGCTCTCATACAGCTCTCGTACATTGGATCAGGTTCCAACATCCCCTGCCGACCAACGAGGACCCCCTACATCAATTGGTCCCGATGATACAATTACGATTGTCGTTATTTCCCGCCTTTTTTACAACAAAGGCACCGATCTCCTGATCGCTGCTATCCCGCGGATTCTGGCTTTGAATCCAAAAACACGTTTCATCATCGCTGGCTCTGGACCAAAGGCCATTGACCTGGAACAGATGTTGGAACGCAATGTGCTTCAAGACAAGGTCGAGATGCTTGGCTCGGTTCGACATGAAGAGGTGCGAGATGTCATGGTACGAGGCCATATTTACCTGCATCCTAGTTTGACAGAAGCCTTCGGTACTGTCATTGTCGAGGCTGCCAGTTGCGGTTTGTACGTTGTCTGTACCCGAGTTGGTGGCATTCCTGAAGTGTTGCCACAGCATATGACAACCTTTGCGAAGCCAGAAGAAGACGATCTCGTTGTTGCAACCAGCAAGGCAATCGCTGCCTTGCGCTCGAATAAAGTCCGGACGGACCGCTTCCACGACCAAGTGAAGATGATGTATTCCTGGAGAGATGTGGCCGAACGCACTGAAAGGGTCTATCAAGGAATTACGGGTGATATCAGCCCCGAGGAATTCTATGGCTACTATCCGGGTCAAGGATGGGAGGCTAGTGGAGATCGCGTCCGCAGTTTCGCCCTCATCGACCGCCTGAAACGGTACTACGGCTGTGGTGTTTGGGCCGGCAAACTATTCTGTCTTTGCGTTGTCATCGACTTCTTGATCTACGTCTTCCTCGAAATGTGGTTTCCACGAGCGAATATCGATATTGCTCGAAGCTGGCCGAAAAAGCCGCCAGCAGAGAAAAGCCGAACGTCCACCGCTGCACGCAACAGTCGGTGAATGCTTGAGATTGAATACCTCGAGCTTGTTGTCTCTCTCCACAATGGAGATATGACCTGTACATACTATTCTACGGCCTGAGGCCATGTAATAATCATGACAACTTTAATTCATATGCTCAGTATTTTGTGTCTTTTTTTCACATAATTGGTTTAGATACCTGAACGCCGCGAACCCAGGACGCGCGTTGCCCGTTCTAGAAAAACGGTGGAAGTACCAACCACCTCCTCCCTCAGCACTATTCCGTGTATTGATTTAATTACCGCTTAGTGCCAGGCTCATACTTCCACTCTTTATCCAGGGTCTCGGCAGGCTCTGGTCGCATGTCCGCTGCGGAGCGATCTTCCCTGTTCCCATCAAGGCGGCTCATATGGTGTTCTCTCTCGTGGCCGCGCTTGTCGGGGAACTTGCGCTCCCCACTCTTGTCTTCGACGGAGGCACCAACACCTTCCAGACCTCCAGTTCGCTTCTTTCGGCCGTGTTCACCATCGTGGCGGAGTTCCTCGCTCGTTTCGCCCACGAGTGGCTTACCGAACCCGGTGTGTACATCGGCGGAGGTGGCACCCCTCAGTGTATCTGCGGCAGATGTGTGAACGGCCTCTTTGCCGTGTGCTCGAAGAACATCTGGGTTGTTGGCCTGGCTGCCAACTTTGTCCACGGTGTTGGCAGAGTAAGAGTTGCTGGCGGGTGCGGTGCCGGGAGGGTGGCGTTCTAGGTGGAATTCGGGGCGCTGGTCAGCCTCGTTGACCTTGCGGCCGGGTTGATGCTGATCATGGTGCTAATTTGGTGTATTTGAATCGAGAGGTAGGGTGTATTTACTTACACCCTTGTCTGTCATAGGCCCTTCGGGTGCCACAGAGGGCTTGAAGGTACCCTGCTTGTGGTTGATTGAATCGGGGTTGCTCAGTTCGCTCATGATGATTGATGGCAGATGATATGATTGAAATTCGAGAATTTAGTACAGTTCCAAAAAAAAAATCGAGCTTTGAATCTATAAGCTAACTCATGTAAGTACCGTTTTATAGTACATGTTGGCTTCCACTTGGAGCACGAAGAATGTGACGTCACATCCACCACAACTGACTTCATTGCTGCGCAAAGATCCTTCAAATGAATCTGTGGAGCGCATACCTAGGCGTTAGTACCGCAAGCCTAGACAATCCTTGACCTTCGGTCCTGGTAGGTACATTGTATCTTCCGAAAGCAGGTCGGCTGAGGTGATCGGAGCCATCCGTGGGTCGTGACATCAAACTGCAGGGACCCAAAATGGGATGATTTCAGAAATGCGGAGCTATCGATGTCAAGGTATGGATATTTCCCTGATTCTTTAACCAAGTCATGTATCTGATTACATCTGATTGTCGTTCCATGCGTCTTGTTACTCCATTGGAGGGATCTTGGGCCGGGGCTAGCTGTGGGTCCTAATCTATAACTGCCTTGTACTATATGCATGTACAGTGCAGGTTAATGATCAACCTGCTACTTGGCGATGTAGCATTATTGTTTCATGGAGCGCATGATAATGTCATTTCTATAGATGGTATAGCCGGAAGTTTGTCGAGTACTAGGCATTGCTATCTGCATTTGAGCTAATTGCATTAGAAATTGAGAGTGGTTTCGAGGGTAACTTCTCCGCAAGGATATAGATGCTGAGACTGGCCAAGATGTTAAGGTACCCAGCCATTGTTATTGTAGCAATGGTAGACTGACAGAATTCATTGGTATATCTATGAAAAATCAAGGTAGATGGGAATATCATTAAGTAACGCCATGATGCAATCGAGTGTGTTCATCCTGTACAGATCGTATCGCCCAGTTGCAGCGGCAACTGCAACTATACTTCCTCCTCCTCCATTATTACTCCACTGTATCACCGCATCACCGGTGGCCGGCCCTCCTTATTCCACCGGACGCGACTCTGCACCCACTCGACGGCAGCCTGCACGCCAGACCCAAGCAACGCGCTGACCGGCAGCACGCGGCTGTCTCGAACGCCGCTTCCCGTCTCTCCCTCGAAGACCTTTCGCACAAAGCCCTCTTTGATGCGAACAACTTCAACACAATCCTCACGGTCCTGCTTGTTGGCCAGAACGAGGATGGGAACCCCTGCCACGTCGGCGTTCTGCAGCACCGACTCCAGGACTTGCCGGCACTCGTCCAAACGTCCGAAATCACTCGCCGGCGCATTGATGCCAACACTATGTTCGGAGAATAGGTCGCTTGCACTATTCCCTCGCGTGGGGCCTGATACGGCACTGGGCCGTCGACTGGACGCGGAGGGAAGCCGGGTGATATCTGGATCTTGGCCTACATCGGCGCTGTCGACGACGAAGATGATCGCATGGCAGCTTGAGTAGTAGCTTTGCCAGAGACCGCGCATGGAGATCTGTCCGCCCACATCCCAGATCTTCAGGTTCATATCCGATAAGGAGATGGTCGCGACATTCTGGCCGACGGTGGGGACGGTTTTGCCGGGGTTCGGCGCGGGAGTGCCGTCTGGGCGGGGCTGGTAGAGGGCTTTGATCTGGGAGAGGAGAGTGGTCTTGCCGGCGTTATCTAGGCCGAGGAGGAGGACGGAGTACTCTGCGGTTGCGATGGTCAGCGAGAAGGAGCCTCGGGGGGAAGTACATAGCTTGCGCGGCGGCGTTTACCTTCTTTGCTGGTCGCGTACGTATACAGCGACTTGGCCAGGTGATACATGATCGCAAGATCAAGACCGATGCGACCGAGATAGTCGATCCAAGGCAATCATGGAAGAAAAAGTATGGTATAACTCCGGACGTTCTGGAGGCTCCGCGCTCTTGGGGTCGGAGCTGCGATCTGCGACGCAATTCCCCCCAGCCTCATTTCCGCATTGGGAAAGTAGGGCTTAGGGCTGGATGAGGGGCAGGGGCAAGTATACAGCAATGTCACCAGTCAGCCAGTAGTGTTACAATAGTATATACGGAATACATACCTTGTAGTAGTAAGTTCAGTGGTGATCTAATTTGCGAATGCATTCAAAGAGAATATTCGAGGGATGAATCACGAGGTAGTAGTATAGTTCATGTATGGGATGGTATACGTAGATGAGAAGTAGTCGATAAGCTCGACCTCTGGTAATGTCCAATCTTCCAGAGTAAAGCAGCTATTTTGTCGAGATAAAGATAAGATCTCACATGCTTTTAAGTTCTATGTGGGCATCTAGTCATCAATCAGATATTCTATCGTTTTCTTATCTGATCGAGGAGAGATCTCGAAATCGAATACACCAAGTATATACCCTAATTCTTAGTCTATCCGAAGGGTCGACTGAAAAAGAATCATGGTTCTCTAGGTCAGCATTCAATAATACCAAAGCTTGATAATTCCGTCATTTGGTCATGATATGATTCTATCACTTTGGTTTCATAATGTTCAACTACAATTGGCCCCTGGCGGGTGGAGGTTCCGCTCCGACGGGGACTTGCATTGAAGAAGTGTAGTATATTCTAACTTGCCATCTTCTTCACCTTCTTTGAACGGATGTGAGCTGTTCCCAGAATGCGTCCAAAAAAAAAAAAAAAACAAGTTCACATCCTGGAGTGCCGCTAAGAGCTTCCAGTCTCGTACCAAGTTCCCCACCCCGGTGGAGGTCAAACCTAACAGTTTGTCAGCATGATTATTGATCCGAGCCATTCCCCGGAATCTCTGGAAGTCTCTCCGAAAATTGAATCCCCCCCCCCCCGCCGAATCGGTCATGAAAAACCCATTCTTCCTCCTTCATGGCCGTTCCTGGCTCTGCTGGTCCTGGCCCTCGACTAACAACTGATCTCCCCTCGAGGAGTCCCGTCCTGACTTGCATCGGATGAGGCTGCCCGTGATTGCGATCTCTCTTTTCCCCGCTGCATGACTTCAGAATGCCCCGCGCGGGTTGACGCAGCTTTGGAGGCCCCGCCGTCCTCAATGGAGACCGACACTGTCATCGTCGGTAGGTCTCCTCTCCCAGCTGATCAATCCACTTTCGATCATTGAACTCGATCATTCAATATATTCTCGAGTCAAGGACTAGGCTAACATGCTTGTTTTATCTCGGGGGAATAGGCAATGGGCCGTCGGCCATGATCCTCTCATACATTCTGCATGGCCACATTCCGTTTTATTCGCGGAACCCCCCGCATCCAGATTCCCTACTCGATTCCAAGTTGAAAGACACCCCCGACCTGCTGAACGCCAACGTTGACGCGCTTACCGCGCATTTCGCGGCTTCCCGGTTATCCTACTCCACCCAGGCCCTACCAGTGAATGTATTGCTGGATACCTTGGTGCGACCGAGCGTCGACGTTGATGAATCAGGCTGTACGACAAATATCGAGTGGCGCCATGTGCCTGAAAAGGCCATTTCCCACCTCGTATTTGGTGATGCACCTCGGCCGGGGGGTCAATGGACGGAAGACCCCCACGGGGCGAGCTGGGATATTCAGACTTTGAGTTATGCGGCCATGCTATCCTTGCCGGGCTACTCATTTGCCGATCACCATCGACAGACAACTGGCCAGGACCTTCCATCATTCACTCGACCGACCAGACGTGAGATCGCCGACTACTTCCAGGCCTACCCTGCAGCTGCTCATGTCGACGATGTTTTCCGATGTGGGGAACAGCTGAGTGGCATCTCCCGCACTCCAGACGGGTTCTTTATTCAATCTCATAACCTCAAGTGCAAGCGATTGGTGCTTGCAAGTGGCATTTTCTCGGAGATTCTTCCGCCCCCACCTATTCTACAACCACTGCTCCAAACACAGTTAACGCCGAATGTACCCCTACTTGTAATTGGGTCTGGCTTTTCTGCGGCGGACGCTATCATTTCTGCATCAACTAACCAGAAGATCTTGCATGTCTTCAAATGGTCTCCTGAAGATCGCCCGTCGCCACTTCGGGGTTGTCATCAACAGGCATATCCGGAATACGCGGGCGTATATCGATTAATGAAGAGGGCCGCTCTTGCGGCTGCATCAGGGGGCAAAAGCCAGCGGCCGAAATATCGCCGCGGCACATCGACAGGCTTTTTGGAAAGCCGGAATTGGGACGAATTGTATGAGGGAGTCTCGAATGTCGAAATCATTGCCGTGGAGGCGAAAGAGGGCCTGTCTGAGGTCACTTTCCGTCGACAGGACGGGTCCACCTTTTCGCGGTCTGCCCGGGGTCTCGTATATGCAGCCGGTCGACGTGGTACTCTGGGCTATCTCGACTCGCAACTGCGCACGGAGGTGCTAGGGCACGATGAGACAGACGACGTGGCCATCTCGGGCCAGACTCTTCGGGCAAAAGCACTTGAAGATTTGAAAGTCGCCCCGGATGTGTATATCATTGGCAGTCTGACTGGGGATTCACTGGTCCGTTTTGCGTACGGAGGCTGCGTGGCGACCGCAGGGCACCTACTGAGCGGCAAAGAGGGCGAGCGGGAGTCGCGCAGCATGTGCAGCAGCGTTGCCTCAACACGGCCACAGTCCTCATCGCTGCAAGTGATGAATGGAATGGATGGTCATCATATCTTTCCTGTGAACGGGTCAGACTTGACACGAGAGGATACCTTCCAGAGCAAAGTATCCACGACCACCGCTCCAACAACTGTACAGAGCTGGTGGAAAACAGTAGTGCACATGTGGAGGGACTTGACACAATAGCATGTCACATGTGAATATCATCGCTTATACTTTTGTATTGTGTATCTAATGTCACATTTTGGCTTCTTCGACTGTATATGCACCCCACCTTCCCATATCTCTTATTTTCCATCCCTTATGGGACAACCATTCTATCTCCCCCCAGCCAAATTACCCCTGTGGTCTAGTGGTATACGTATGTGTCCAATGTCCGCCTGCGATCTGTTTGCGGTGGAGGTGACCGCGTCATTACGTACCCCTGGCGTCCTGGAGCCGATCCATGGAGGAGCTTGCTTGACGTACCTTCAGGTGCACCATCCCTGATTGTTGGGTGATTTGGCCCTCTCTCTTTCTTTTTTACATTCATATCCATATTAGAAGCCTATGTTATTTTATCATATTTTATCGATTTTATTGCTATTTTATTTTATTTTTAATTGGAGAGTGAAGGGTGAGGTGGGTGCTGAGATGTGGACCAGAGGTGAGGGTATTCAGAGAATGGCGGGGCGTCGGCGAGGTTGGATGACCAGGGGTCAAACCACCGAGGCTCCTTTGTGTATTACTTCCGTTGAAATTGGGATAAGTGGTATTTAGAGTGCTCCTATTTATTTCCATCGTACACGTAGCGCATCGATGCCTTTCCACGCACGGCGCTTTAGTAGGCTTCACACGATGTCAACACACAGCTGGACTTTGTTTGAATTTGGATTTTGGCATTCTCTTTGCCGATCTGGCTATGTATTGCCCAATTGCCCATCCTATATACTGCGATCAGACACCAATCATCAATTCCCTTGACCTCCTATCAAGTCGAATCCGATCTAGTCTCCTTTATCAACTCAGACAACGTGACAACGCGGTATCCACGACGCCGTAACTCTGGCAAGACCATTCCCAGCATCGGCACAGTCCACTCTCTCCGATCATGACAAACAATAATACTCCCTGGCCCGACCATGCTGAGAATATGCTTCGCGTTGAGTTGTGCAAAAGGCACCTGCGGGTCATGCGGATAAACATCCCCCAGAGCGAGTCGATACCCCAATCCCCTGACCAGACTGCGCATGCGTGAGCTGAAAAACCCCGAGCCTGGTCGGAAAAACCAATTCTCAGGTTCGTCTTGATCAGCTTCGCAGTAGGCGTCTCGGATCATCATCTCCACGGCTGAAATCTGTTCAGCTAGAGTCGCGTCGCTTAACGCGCGGGACGGTTCGTCGTGCATGGCATGATTGGCTAATTCATTGCCATGACGGATGAGATCAGCGAGATCCCTCTCGTGGCCGGTTACCTGGGACCCAATCACGAAAAAGGTTGCTGTTGCGTCGTGTGATTGTAAGAGGTTGAGGATGGCTGGGGTATGTGCAGAGGGTGCATCGTCGATGGTCAGCGCGATGACTTTCTGGGTGGTTGGGTGGTGGAATAGCACGTCGGGCCAACGACGTTGGAAATATTCGATGAGTGCGCGTGGTGGTTTATAGATCAGATATAGGGGACATAAGAGGCAGCATGTGTAGAGGATGCCGGTGATCATGGCGAGGCGAGGGGGAGGTGGGAATGTAGATTCGATCGCATTGGACGTTGAGTACCGAAGTGGCAGCCCCACTCAAAAGGAGACGGTCTATGAATGAAGTGTACAGACAAGACCAGAACAAGACTACTAATTGCAAAGTAATTAGAAATTATACTTCTACAAACTGCCTGAAATTCTCTTGACAAGATACAAAGGTAGTAGATCCTCGGGGGTACTGGGAAATCCTATAGGCCAGTACATAGGGTACCAAGAGTCTGTTACCGCTTCAACCCCATTTTCTTTCACCATGCCCTGGTTTCACACTGCAATTAGGGAAGATTTACTCCAAAAATACTGAATTATCCAAAGTAATTCGCTCTACTATTATTTAGGCCATAAATCTCGCGAAACCCTCACTCAAATCGCATCCCGCTTAGTTATCTCGCGCTAGATATGGAGTACACAGCACTATTAAACGCTTGGAAAACACGGGCAATCTACAATCTAAGACGAGGTCGTTCTACTCGAACGTTAAAACTTCTACCTTCTGTTCTGCCCCTGTTTCCTATCCCTACTCTGTCGTGGTCTACTCTCAAGATTAGTTAGTCTATTTTCCTCTAGAGTCTACTATAGACCGTTTAGATCGAATCGAACAGGGTAGATACAGTGCAAGTATACAACCGAGTGGAAGTTGCGAATTTTAATTAATAAAGTAAGACGTACCTATAGAAAGACGTATAGAAAGACCTGTAGAAAGACCTGTAGAAAGACCTGTAGAAAGCCACGTCATCCTTTTTCCCTAGTTTGTTGCTGCCTTAAGAACAGTAGCTATTTCTTCATGGCCGTATTCCATCGCCAGGTCCCGAGGAGACCACCCCCTTCGATTTCGTACCGATGGATCTGCCCCAGCACGGAGTAGAAGCTCAGCTGCTTGTAAACGACCATATTGCGCGGCGCAATGAAGAGGAGTTCCTCCACAAAAGGCTTCGGCGGATACGTCAGCCCCAGCCTCAACTAGGAGAGTAACGGATGAAGGGCAAGAGCTTCGCGCTGCTGCGTGCAGCGCCGTATGGCCCTCTCCTCCTTGAAATGAAACTGATGCTCCTGATTGTATCAGATATTTCATTACATCCTGATGTCGATATGTTGTAGCAATATACAGTGCAGTATATCCATGATCGCCATCAATCACCTTGGAACGAACCATGTTGTTTTCACGCGAGATATCTGCTCCAGCCTGTACAAGCAACTTGACAATGTCAAGGAAGCCCATTTTCGCTGCTCTGTAGAGAGCAGAAGGCTCGGATTCCCCATAGCGCTGTGCCTCGGGGGAGACACCGGCATCCAGCAGGAGCCGCACCATCTCAGTATCTCCATTCTCGATAGCCTGCCACAGAGATATCCGCAGTTTCGTTTTATGCACCCAGTCGGATGAAGAGGTATCAATCCTGGGGCTCAAAATTTCCCGAACAAGGCTGATCTGCCTCTTGCAAACTGCAGGGTAGAGGACCAATATAGGAGCTACCGAGCCGGGAAACAGATTCAAAACCTCGAGGTGACCGGCATCCGAGGCATCGGAAATAGCCTTCTTTTCCTCTTTTGGATCGAATTTGAACCCGTTATCCAGGAGGATCTTCACCACGGCGGAGTGTCCGTGAGAAATAGCACCAAATAGTCCATCTCTGCCTATATCAGGCGTCGCCCATCCCAAGCGGGCAAGGTATTCAACCATTGCGGTTTTGCCATTACTAGCAGCAAGATCGAGCAATTTACTTCGTTTGAACTTGGAGAAGTTGACACCCGCCTGAAGAAGGACCCGCAATGTTTTGATACTCCCGGATCCACCCACTAATTTGGCGGCGGAGTAATCGTGACTGACAATGCTCTGCCACTGCCCATGCTCGATCATCACTTTTACAGTCGAAGAATATCCCCGCCCCAGCGCTTCGTATAGTACATCATCTTTGGATCTCTCATCAAAATCCTTCTTGTGGGAAAGGAGAAGCTTCACTGTTTTAGCTTGTCCTGACACCGCAGCTTGGTGTAAGTCCCATTCGGATATTACAAACTTGGCGTCAATGAGGAGCTGGACAACGGCCGTGCGGCCCTTGTTAGCTGCTATCTCCAAGGCCGATTCCCAAACTTCTGGTATCTCTCCAGGGTTCTTGAGGCAATTGAGAAGCAATGCCACAGTTGAGACATGTCCACTCTTGGCAGCCCAGTGCAGTGCAGTTGTACCAGGATATTTCGCTTCCAGAAAAGGATCAGCACCAGCATCAAGGAGGATCTGGACGATACAATCTGCTCCATGGTAGGCAGCATTGTGCAAGGGAGTGAATCCTCGCTTATCCTGTGAGTCAATCGTTGCTCCGGTCGATATGAGAAACTCGACAAGCGACCGCTGTCCACGTCGAGAGGCTGCAGCTAACGCGGTGACACCATGACGATTCTTGACGTTGACATCCAAGCCTCTGGAATGGAGACTTTCAATTAGTCTGTGGTCTCCTCGCTGCGCAGCCAGATAAATGATCGTGTTCCCGCTTCGTGTTGCTTGTCTCCTGAATTCTTTTGCTGGGAGAATTTCATCGAGACCATGGATACCTTGAATAAATGAGTAACATGCTTCGGGCTCGAGATGCACTGCAATTGAAATGAATATCTCGCTCGGAAGGGGTCTTCTCGTCATGTTTTCCATGTAGGCGGATTCAACTTGAGTCATTGTTGTAAAGAGAAAGAGCCGCTCCGCACTAAATCCGAAGAGGTAATCAATCACAAACGGCCCCCTCCCCCTATGCCCTTCGTCACACTATTTGCCATGTTTGCATATATAGATACCGGATGATATTAATCCCCAGTCGATTCCAAGACTCATTTCTTGTGTCTATTGAAAAGAGGGCAAAATTGGAAATGCCCCTTTCATAATGCTCTCCGGAGTATACGCGATATAAACTTAAGTCATGTGGGTTATCCAACGCTTGTACAGTGGATTCAAGGTGATTCATTGAATAAATTCCACTCCGACTTGTCACTAGAACCTTCACTCACGTTTGGAGCTAGAGTAGTAATCAGATTGTAACAATACTCAAATCGATCCTGGATACTATCAGGAAATTTGGAACCATGATAAAGAGCGGATCCTGCTTGGCGTAGCAGAGAGTCGAAGGCTGGGGGAAGTTTGTCTTTGCTCTCGTCAATGGATACGATACTTTGATATCCTTGAGCACTGCAAGTGTTTCCCGTTCAAATTTGCGGTCAATGCCTCTTCCAGGTCAGGTCGTGTAAACCGAGCTGTTCTGTGGTTGTAATCAACCACTGATCAGTGTTCCAGGATTTCACCAGCTAGGTACTGTGTACATAGTTAAGTGAACAGTGTCTACGCTCCTAAAGCAATAGTCGATTGATTCATGTGTCTTTCTTCCTGATAATTCTGCCAGCCAAATTGAATTCTAAATATGCCTGTTCTCGGACGCCAGCCTCCCAGAAAATGCCAATAAGGAAAAAAAAGCACTTCCAGGGCTCCATCATAATGCCAGTGTCTTCTGGTGCCTTGTGCTCCTTTTATGCGCGGATCCTTGAGAATTCGTAGGGAAATGCTTTAGGAATTTTCTTCTCTAGAGCTGTCCTCCTCCTCTTCCTCTGCATTATTGTCATGATGTTCGCGAAACAAGCCTCCTGTCACCATCTTTTTGAAGATCTCCTGCTGCCGATCGCACCACCACGCGTACCGCCCATTCCGCTCGTAAGGCGTAAAACCCATCGGCTCGTAGGCATGATTATGCTGCTTAAGAAAATCCCTATTGCGTTGCCGCCGAATCTTCTGCTGCAACCACCGATGTGCCGTCGGGGTGCGGTCCAAAATCTGCTGAATGACGGGATCTTGGATCCTCCAAGGATCAAAAACACACAGGAAGTCCGACAGTAAACAGGTCTGCTCGAGATTCATACTCATAATATGCTCATGCTGCTTGGTGTCACTGTCATTGAGTAGCATCAATCCCCAGAGCTGGTAGTGCGCTCGGATAAAGCGGATTTCTTCAGTAGGCGACAGGACCCTGGGCACTTGTGGGTCCCAGTAGAGATGTTTTCCCACGCGATCATGGAAAGAAGTGACCAGCTCGTCGGCGTTCTTGGATGTTGTTACGAGCCGAGCAACGTCAGAGACTGTGAGGACCTGTGCGTCCATGGCGAGGTGTCCCTGGTTGGCCAGGAGACCGCGTAAATCTTCGTAACAGGGAATCGTGGCGGGTGCAACATGATTGCAGATATATGAAGTGTGCTCCTTCCAGATTTTGTCCAGGTGTTTGCAACTTGCGGCTAGGTTGGCAACATCACTGAACGAAGAGGAGTAAACGAAGACTACGACGAGAAGCTCTGTCGGGAGAGCCAACAGGGGTGAGTGCCCTTTTGGGGAAGACCGGGTCTCCATGATGCAGCGGAATTTGAAGAGTGTGGAAGATATAAGGGAGAAGAGAAGCGAAGTAGTGAAAACTGTTGAAGTTATCCTATTCGGTCATAACCTTATACGCTACCTCGTTCACAGCCTCATAGTAGGCGTCACCTGACTTAGGCAGCAATGGCATTTTCAGGTGGCTTACTGCGAATAAGGCGTAGGGGAAATCAATAGCTCGTGTTCAAGAACGGAAGCCGTTTTTCCGCGTTGCTTTCACCGATCTACGGAGTACTACGGCGGGATAGCCAAATACTATTAATATCATACACGAGCCTCAACTACGCGTCGTCTTGGCGCCCACGTATTACTCAACGCGTTCAAAAATTAAGTGTCATATAAGCTGTTTTTTAGGCTAAAATATATTGACAGTGCTACGCAGGAATTAATTGGTTCAGTGGCATACTCTTTGTGTGTCAATCCACGGTTGTTAACGTCCTCGAGAGATCCACAGCATCAACGCATCCTTCAAATTAAACTCACGTTGTGCAACGATAAGCTAAAACTCCATGCAATGACTTCAAGACTAAGGACGCCTAGGGTATATACCTCAGAAATAGTAACAAACTCAAAAGCACAACCCTAACCCATAATCTGCAATTGATCCTCGGGGGGCCAGCGCACCTGCGCAAAGCTCAGACACCGTTTAATACTCTGCAAGTATTTCCGCGTAGCTTCGTCGCTGAGAATATGGGCCTGCTGGTCGCTTTGGTGTAGTTTCTCGCGGGCAGATCGTTCGTGAATACCAACCATGGTCACACCAATAGGCCAGGCACTGCGGGTTTATTAGTATTTCAGTCATGATGCATTGACGGTATTGAGGAGAATCAACTTACGCTTTTCCAATGCTCACTCGAAGATATGCATCATTGGCGTCGACGTATCTCCGCTGCTGGGCTTTGTGTACGATTTCCACAATCGGTTCCAAGAGCCCGTCTTCCAGGTCCCCTTTCTCGAATCGGCGGAAGAGCGGCTTCATGTTCTCTCGAGACTGAACCATGGCATTGTAAGCCTGTTTTC
Organism: Penicillium goetzii; assembly: GCA_037043885.1. NCBI lineage: Eukaryota > Fungi > Ascomycota > Eurotiomycetes > Eurotiales > Aspergillaceae > Penicillium > Penicillium goetzii. The sequence goes on from JAWLST010000019.1 coordinate 412,716, forward strand.
CTTGGAAGCTCTGTCGTACGGTCACATCACGCTTGGCCAATGCCAGCTCCCACTCGGAGAGGACCATGTTGAAGTAGGATGCCAGTTGTCGGAATAGGAACTGTCGGTCATCCTGTTCCTTTGGAGGTTTGGCTTCGATAATCATTTGTCCACCGGGGACGGGCTCCAGGATCGTGGGGATGGGGCCATCCGACAGCTTTTGCAAGGTAGTGGCCCGCTTCACCAGACGACGGTACCGCCGGAGTCGGGCACGATGGTTCTCGCCGAACAGCCGAGCAGGCTCATCGAGCTCCCGTAGCTTCTTCGTGAGTTCCTCCTCGTCGATATCCTCTTCCTCTGCATCTTCGCTGGCGGGTGTCTCGCCTCTGGCTGGTAATTCGGGCAGACCGAGTCTCCGTCGCCTCTCGCGTTCCTTTTTATCTTCTTCCTCTTCCCTTCTCTTCTTAGACTCCTCTGCAAGCTTTCGTTTCTTCTCCTCTCGGTCGCGCTTTCGCTCTGCTTCTTCCTCCTCGAGCTTGCGTTTCGTATTGACCCGCTCTTCGCGTTCTCGCTGTAATCGTTCCTGTTCCTCGTTGTATGCTGCCACACGCGCGGCCTCGACGTCTCCACGGCGCAAATATTTCTTCGTTGGCTCAGCGGGCGCTTCTTTGTCTTTGCTTGTAGCTGATGTTTTGGAGGTGGCGGGGCCTTTAGCCTTGGAGATCTCTTTGGACATGAGCGCGGCGAAATCCATGGTGGCGATAGCTGTGGAGCGCAGGCTCCCTTGATTTGAGGAGTAAAATCTGGGTGTCGCCGATCTAACGGAAAGATATTGATAAGTGGTAGAGATGTGCAGATTGGTCGGAGCAAGTGCGTGGTGTGTTGAAGTTGGCGGAGCGGAAAAGAATGTTCGGGCGAAGCAAAAGGAACAACCGCCATAAGCTTCGACGCCCGCATTTGGGGTTTTCTCCAGTCACCTCCAAACTCTCCAAGCTCCCCACCCTTCTTCCTTCAACCAGCAACCGACTCACTTCCTCTGAAGGTCAATTTCAACTACTGTGTCGCAAACTGTCAATCTCACTACCCTTGACTTTCGCGACAATTGATCCTCTGCCATTTCCTTCGGCGTTAACCAGACCACGCGACTGCACTGCCCTGCCGTCATGGCCAACTCCTCGCGAGAAGGCACTAAGCCTCAAATCAACCGCCAAACGACGACACCTTTCCATCTAAAACTCTTCTATCGTGTCAATTCCTTCCACCCCATATCCGACTACAGCATTCCCGCCCCGTCACGCCGCAGCGGCCCCGTCAGCGGTCCCAATGCCATCCGCGCGCCCTCTCCTCCGCCAGCTGCTGCACCACTTCCTCCACATCTTGAGATCTACACATGGCAATCATGCACGCTACGCGAACTCTCACAGCTTCTCACCTCTGCGCTTCCTACATTACTGCCGGACCCACCCGTGGGTACCCGCCTCTGCTTCCGTCTAATCTACCCTGACGCGCGAAGCGCAGCTATGATGGGCCCCGATGCGCGTGGCCGATACATAAGCCGAGACTTGGGGAGTGTGATTGTTGGGCCGAGAGATAGTCCATACCGCGGGGAGGAAGAGGCAGATGATCGCGCAGAGGCACGGCCTCGCGCAGGACCAATGCGCTTCCAAGGCTCCGACGCAGATAAAGCCTTGCAAGATGCCCGCTTTATTATTGGAGACTACATCGAATGTGCCATATTGCCACCTCTGGAGGATGGGTCGGTTGCGCCAATGCTCCGGAGTACTCCTGGTCCACCACCGCCGGTGGGAGGTGGCATGCGCGCCTTCCGAGACAATGGGTATGGAGGACGTGGCGGCCGAGGTGGTCCCCGTGGAGGTGATCGTGGTGGACCTCCTGCTCTTCCTGCAGGTGATTGGAAGCGAGGGGAGAGACTACCAGAAGGAGGCCCTCGAGGTGGAGGTCGCCGGGGTTGGGCCCCATACTGAACATCGATTTGAAGCATAGTCTCGATGAAATTTGAGAAGCAAATCGAAACGCTGCGATCTCATACCCGCTTCTCAGCAATAATGTACGATTAGTCAGTTTTGGAGTAAATAAAACATCATCAAATCAAGCATGATTTAAGTGCTTCTTAATATCGCTACAGCATGGAAGGTTATTAGGATGTGACGCCTTAACACGGTGTGCTGACCAGGATCGAAACAGAAGAAAATCAATGCGGTATATGCTCGTAGTAAGGTACATAGCCCAAGAGCGAAGGGCGCCAGTAAAAAAGTAAAACTGTGGTTTTCGCTTCCATCCTCTCACGATTCCAGATAGTGGTCGACCCAGAGGGTGTTGGATCAACACTCATGTATCGCCACTGCCTCTCAGAAAATCGCTTTCAATCAAGACAATTCATCGAGCATCCGCTCTCTACCACTCGGAGATGGTGTCACCCTTTCGCTTGCCACGAAGCTCGTACTTGCCCTGCGAACCGTTAGTACCGTTCTGATATTCCCGGAGTGCTTTCGTCATGACAAACGTCATAAGGGAATGCTACATACCTCGGTCTTGTAGGCGAGCCAAGTCAGAGCACCGGGGATAGCAACCATGTAGAGGACGGACATCCAGGCATGGCGCGGGGTCCAGCGGAAGTACTTGTAGCGGTTGGCGTTGAGTTCTGTCGGGTCCGTCAGTCATTGTTCATTGGAGTGCGCTCTGCGACCGGAAAGCAGAGAGGCAAGACGCCATCTCTCCTCATAGGCCTTCGCAGATATCTATCACAGGAATTGTGTCGTGGTTCATCGTGTTCGTAGCCGCAAGAATAGAAGGTGGTGGGTTGGGGAGAGATCATGTACCGTAGTATTTCTGGAGGGCCGGGTCAAGGACCAGGGCTGGTCAATTGGTTAGCGACTGATATATCTCATGCCTTACAGGCCTTTAGAACGGAGAGACTTACACTTGCTGGGGCCAGCCATGATTGCGATGGAACTCGAAGCGTAGACACAGCGCCGTTCCTGTCTTGAGGCGGAAGGTGAAGTGAGGTGGAGTGTCATGTGACCCACGACTCAGCAGCCCATAGTCACGTGGCTTTTCCGGAGAGGCAGAAACGCAATCGCGAATTTACACATCGTCGAATAGACAGACATTGCTAGAAATTCATGTTCGCTCTGATCCTCGTACCAACTTCTCTATACTCCGCAACTACTATTTCAGTCCTGTGTTGCCTCTGATGGCATGCGTCTTCTCTTCTCCGCCCAAAAGGCCCCCGCCAATTGGAGCACAGAAATTACTTGCAAGGTGATAGCTTTAGAGAGTTGCGCATCGAAAGAAAATAGGGGAATTATGTCAAATTATAGCTAACATGTCCATCAAATACAATCGTCCAGAGTGTGTCCCCTTTATTACATAGAGGCCGAGAAATGTCCCTCGATCTGCTCAATCTTTGCAACGGCCTTCTTGTAACCCTCAGCTCCCTCCAGCCGCTTAGCATAGGCCGCCAGCAGGGGGTACTTGTCCTTCTGCTTCTGATCCTTCAGGATTCGGCCACTAGCCGCGATGATTGGGAAACTCATCAGGATATCCGCTGCGGTCAGCTCCTTTCCGCAAAAGTAAGGACCGCCATCAGGGGCCGTCTGCAGCTGCTGCTCCAGGAAAGAGAGGTTACCCTCGATGTTGCGAGTCAAGAAGGCCGACTCGACCTGCGAAGCCACGATGCTGGTAATCGGGCGAACGAAGAAGGGAGGCGAGTTGCGGATGGCTTTGATACAAACGTCAGCACATTTGCTTGGGATCTCATTGAGGCGCAAGAACACGAGGCAAAAATACGAGGCGCAAATACGAATGGGCGTCGAGCCAAGAGATAATACTTACTGTCGTTGACGAGAGTCATCACCAAGAAGGGCATCAGGCTGCCTTCGACGTAGTGCATGAAGTAACGATACCGCATCCACTCCTCGCGCTCTCCGCCGACCTGGCCCTCGCGGCCTGCCTGGTAGCGCTCCGGTACTAGCGTCGGTCGCACGCTACCAAAGTGGTCGCAGAGATATTCCACGATCGCACCGGACTCGGCCAGTACCAGAGGCTTTTCGGATCCTGGGGCTTCGATTGTAATGACGGGGGACTTGCCCAGGGCGTGCACCTCCTTGAGCTCGGCTGGGGCCAGCTTGTCGGCGCGACGCTTGAATGTCTTTAGCTCATATTTCAACTGGAGCTCCTCCAGCAGCCAGAGGATGCGGTGACTCCGAGATTGCTCGAGCCTGTGATGTGTTAGTTACCAGGTCAAGCTATTTAGAAAATCTTGGCGACAAACCAGTAGAGCGTGATCTTGCAGCCTTGGTTGTTGTCAGTCATTTTGTGTGTTCGACAAGGGGTCGGGTATAATGGAGTCGTCAGAAGAAAAGTTGGGGATGGTAAACTCTTTATTAATGCTGGTCCATTATTTAGTTGCTCATTTCTTTGGTTCGCTCCGTTCCTTAGTGTGAAGCCAGTGGGCTGTGGTGGATGATGTCAATGGCCCGAGGCTCGATTGATAAGGATAAAGCCCCGAGATCTGCGGATCCTTCCCCCGTTCATGTGAACCGTCCTCGCATTCGTTCAACGTTGGGATTTTCCAGCCGATTTTCCAGCCGATTTTCCAGGCTCTCAATGGTTCCCCGAAAGTAGCAATGAGTTGAATGATCCACTCTCGATTTGTCAGAGAGACTGGCACTAGTCGAGTCTGGGGTATGATCTGGTGCAACAGTTGATGTTCTAGGCCGCACAGCTTTGTCCCGAGGTCCAGTTCTGTGGTGCCCCTATGTAGATTGCAAACTGCATCCCTAATTCAGCGACATACCTGGCTAAGCCTCACGAGTGACTTGCGACTTGCGCCGTATACATAGTAGTCTCTGACTTATGATTATCCGACGAACACATTCGAACGAGATCACATCCTATTCGATTTTGCTAACCCTCCAAGGCAGCTAGGACATCCGGTAGTTCAGAGCTTCCATCATTGGATATAGGCTTGCTGAACATGCTCTTGCATTCTCAGATGGTTCCATTCTCAGATGGTTCAAACGCTATAGAGAGATATCGATAGCCTTATAGTATTCCAAAGAGAAGACAGACCGTGCCCATACGACACCTCAATAGCACGGCCCTTCGTGAAATGCGGCATTGGTTCATGATCAATCGGCAATGAAACGATGATATGTATCAAAAACTAGTGTCAATCAACATGGCTGACAGACAATACGAGATCCGCACGGATAAATTCGAGAAAGTCCATGCAGTGTTAGGAGATCTTGGAGGGCCACGTCGTCTTTGGGGCTTTTCTAGAAGAGCCTCTGCCCTACAAGAGAGGCATCTTGCATGGTTGAAAAAAAGCAGTATTGGTTCAGGATTTTTGCAAAAGCAGCAAATCTATGGATGTTATGCTAAACAATCTTTTCGAGACTGTACAAGATGCTAGATCTATAGATCGAAAATCATAACGATGTTTCCGAGAGATAAAGGAATCAGCAAGGACTTCCAAGGTGGTTATCTTCCCTCGTGCTTTGTTCGCATATCTTTGACTTGCTAACGTGAGTCTTCGTGAGTTCTTTGGGGTCCAACCTTGAAACTATTAGGTAGAGGTTTATGTGCTGTTCATCACCCCCGCTTCAGGTACCCGGATGATCGCCCACGCGGGACCGAGGTACCGCCTCGTGCTGGCGAAGCCGACCATTCAAAAAACCATAGTATGGATGTATAAGACGAACGAGCTTTTCCAGAAAATAACCAAGTTCTCAGATTACATGAACTGACCTCTCAAAATGCCGCTCACCTCAGCTGCCATCGACATTCCCACCTCCTACGAGACCCTCGATCTCACTCACATCAAAATCTCCCACCACCCCATTGGATCCCCATCAGCAACTCCAGTCGTGATTATCACACTCAACAGACCGGAAAAACATAATGCATTTACACCCGATATGGCGGATAGCCTCACGCAGGCTTATCAAATGTTTCATGTAGACCCTCGTGTCAAGGTCGTTGTGTTGACTGGGGCTGGAAGGATGTTCTGTGCTGGAATGGATCTTGATATTGGGTTTGGGGATGGAGAGGGGAGGGCTGGTGATTTCCGTGACATGTAAGTTGATTAGTCGCGAGTGGGATGATCTGGGCTTATAGTTTATTAGTGGTGGTCGGGTCACTTTAGCCATGCATCGGTGCCATAAACCTACCATCGTCGCTCTTCAGGGTTCTGCTGTGGGGGTTGGGATGACAATGACTCTGCCGGCGGCAGTGAGGTACGCTTTTATAAAGTATAAATAGAAAAAAAGCTCTATTCTAATCTCGATATAGGATCTGCCATGAAAAGAGCAAGTACGGCTTCGTATTCACCCGACGTGGACTAACGATCGAATCCTGTGCCTCATACTTCCTCCCTCGCCTGGTAGGATTCTCACGCGCTATGCACCTCATCTCTACAGGTGAAGTTTTCCCACCCTTGACGAAGCACTTCGGTGATCTCTTCACGGAAGTGCTCCCAGACTCGACCCAAGTGCTACCCCGAGCTTTGGACATGGCCCAAGATATGGCGGAGAATACTAGTCCGCTAGCATCCTCGATGAGTCGGGCGTTGATGTGGGAGGGCCCGACTTCTCCCGAGGAGGCTCACTTGCTTGAGTCGCGAGTTTTTCATCATATGATTGGGCAAAAGTAAGATATTGGACCTTCGTGGAAAGAACGGTATCTCTAACTGCTTGCAGGGACTACAAGGAAGGTGTCAACTCGTTCTTTGAGAAGCGCAAGCCCCAATTTGAGACCGATCCTCGAGAAAGTAGTGCGCCGAATTATCCATGGTGGCCCGAGGCGAATATCGCCCTGGAGTCGAATGTCTCGAAGGGGTCTAAGTTGTAGATTGAGAATTTTCATTGATCTATATAGAACTAAGGATAATAGCCATCAGAGGCTTGATTTCAATAGACATCTCAATTAGGAGTTCTCCGATTGACACAGATGTTAGGGGTTTCTAGTAAAAAAAGAAAGGAAGAAATGAAATGATATTCACAATGCAATCTATTCATCAGTCAAGGTCTCTAGGTAACCCTCGCCATGAACAAAACATAACATACATCAAATCATGAGAAAATAACAGTCGATTAGTCAAACTCCATGTCTCGTGTATTCTAAGTTAACAAACGAGAATGGAAGCGTAAAAAAATAACAAGAAACAATCAAATCACAAGGGTATCGCTTTACTATGCCACCGTCTCTCGCGTCCGCCGGCCCACCACGTCGACTCGCACCCCAAGTCGTTCCAACTCCGCCGCATCCAACAATCCCCGCCCGTCAAATACCCACTTTGGCTCAACCATGTTGTACGCAATGCGCGTCCACTCGATCGCCTCAGTAGCAGTTGGTCGGGTCGCGGCTGAACGGCAATCTCCGCAGTCTGCAGTGCAGGCTTCTTGGGGTCTCAGTTGATAGGAGACTCCCGCATGAGTCCAGGTTTCGTGGTCCTCTCGGGCACAGGCTCGCTTGGAGTTCTCCTCGCCCGACTCATCCGCAGTGGAACGAGCCAGTTCTTTCTGGACTGAAGGGATCATGGACTGCTTGGATGGCTTGCGTGATGGGGTATTCCGGAACTGGTCACAGTCGGTCACCACCAGCACCGCATGTGCCTGAGAGCAGGCCAGATACGGATCAGGATGAACCTTGACGATTTGACCCAAAGCTGCGCTCGGGCAGACGGCTTCCAACTCGCGCAGAATATCTTCCTGGCGACAGTATGGGTCGAAGATGGCGATTTCAGCCGGTCGCTCTTCCAGCAAGGCACGAACGACCTCCACGGCCAAAGACTCGCGCGTGTCGCCGGTATTCTTCTTAAAAGCGAATCCGAGCATCGCCAGCTTGCGTCCGACCAGGTTACCTTCGAAGCGATCGATGATCTTGCGGGAGAATCGATCCCGCTGTCGCTCGTTCATCACATTTACCTGTCGCCAATAGTGTGCCACGTCGTCCAAGCCCAGTGATTCCGCCAGGTATGCCAGACTAGCAATGTCCTTGCGGAAACAGGACCCGCCAAAGCCCAATCCTGCCTTGAGGAACTGGGGACCGATACGCACATCCATGCCAATAGCCTTGGCCACTTGATCCACCTCCGCTCCGGTTCTCTCGCAGATTGCACTGATCGAGTTGATGCTGCTGATGCGCTGGGCAAGCATGGCATTGGCCACGAGCTTGGCCAGTTCCGAGGACCATGCATTGGTCTCGATGATGCGCGATGGGGGGACCCAAGCTGCATAGAGGTTGGCCAAGGTCTGGGCTGCCAGGCGTCCGCTGGGAGTTGCTGCGGATCCAATCAAGACCCGGTCTGGCGCTGTGAGGTTCTTAACGGCCGTACCCTCGGCAAGGAACTCGGGGTTGGAAAGCACCTCGAAGGAGACACCTGGTCGATGTGTTGCCAGCTAAATGAAAGAAAGGGTCAGCGAACATGGTCTATATTTCAAGGGAGCTTGGGATGAAAGCTACCATTTTCCGAACCCGCTCCGCCGTCCCTCCTGGTACAGTGCTCTTTTCCACGATAATGGCGCCTGGCTTTGCGTGGGCTGCAACATCCCGCATGGCCCCATCAAAGGCCGTCATGTTGGTGGCACAACCTGCGCCCACGCCAAACATCTTTGTTGGTGTATTGACTGCCATGAGGATGATGTCTGCCCGTGAGATAGCCTGCGCAGAGTTACACGTGAAGAACAGGTTCTGGGGGCGTCTGGATGCGGAGGAAGCGGGTTGAATGCCTGCCTCATTGCTGATCTCGGCACCATCGCGGACAATGCGCACCACAGTATCCAAACCCGGTTCATGGACGGGCAAATGCTGGGACTGCCATCGTTGAATGCGGCTTGGGTCTCTGTCCAGCACTTCAACCGAGATGGATGGGTGATACAGAGCCAGGACTGCTGCTGTGGGACCACCTGTAGCGATTGAGGTCAGCTCGAGCTCCGCCAAAGCGGTTATTACTGCGACTCGCTCTTCGCGAGATGAAACCCACCGACATATCCTGCGCCAACTACGCAGACATTCTTCACCGCAATTCCGGGCAATTCGGTCTCGCTGAGGACGCGCGACTGCGGCAACCCGGCCAGTTTGAGATCATCAAACTCCGAGGGACGAAACAACGGGCTGGCGCTCGGGGTAGTGGGACCCGTAGAGCAGAACATACTGCCCTCAGAGGGGGAGGAAGTTGAGAAGACGTCCATGGGGATCTCGTCGCCGGACATAGTTGCCAGTGTTGTACTGCAGTTGCGACGAAGGCGAGGGGAGAACACGCGGACACGACACGAGAGAGATAACGACCAAGCAGTCAGATCACTTGACTCGAGTCTCTGGTTTCTCGTCTCTGATTGCGGATGACTGGTTGTTGGTCACTAGTTCGGTGTGGTCATAGATCACGAACTTGAAGATAGCCCGAACTATGAGAAGTCGCGACCTGGTGAACTATGAACTATGAACTATGAACCTCCAAAGATAAGAGAAAAGAGAGAAAAAAAAAAAAAAAAAGGAGAGTATATCCGCCCTCGGACTATACCTCGTGCTTCCTCATGACCATTTACTACACGCTCCGACCTTTCTCTTCTTGCCCCTCCCTCGCCATGTCTTTTTGCATGAATCGGGTTGATCCTCAAGTTATCGGGAGTCGGGAAAACGGGCCCAGTCCACTTGAGAGCGCATCGTTGGGGCACGCGGGGAATGGCGCGTTCCCACTGGCCGCCTAGGGACTCCTCCACCCGTTAAGCAACTAAAAAGCAACCATCCAAACCATCCTCCCACATACTTCACTCCTCTATTCCCTTCAAACATGTTCATTCGACGCTTGTCAGCGGGCGGATGGGGCACGTGTAGTGCTTCTCTCAACTTCAACCAAACAAAAATGGCCATGACCACTTCAAGCTCTTCACAGCTTCCGCCAATCGACTGCCCTTGTGGTCTAATCGTGGCCCATTTGGCTGCCATCTTCGTCCAAATGGCTGAGAAGAAAAAATCGAATTCAAGCCGGGACCTGCACCGGACCACCTGAATCACTCTAAAGCCAACTTTGAATCGGCACGATCAGCCCCACGCCTGCCTTCCTTCAAAGAAGACTATCTATCACCCCCTCCCCCCGCCCTGAGACGACTTTCTTCGCCATGACTTTGCTGCTACCGGCATCATGGCCGAGTCTTCGCCTTTGCTAGCTTCCTTTCAGGAGGACCGCGATGAATTCCCCAGCATTCTGCAGGGCAAAAAGGTCCTGCTGGCCACTGAGTCATGGGGCCCTGTCAACGGCGTGAGTCGCACAACTCGCAGTCTGGTCGAGTACCTGCGCGATCATGGCGTGGAGCTCATTCTCGTCGCACCTCATTTCAAAGGCGATACCTCGAAACAAAAGGTCGCCTGGGAGCATCGCCTCCCTGGGTGCGCGTTGCCCTACAACCCAGACTTGACCGTCGTTTACCCCTTCCGAATCGACGAGGTCTACCAGCAGACCTTTCAGCCAGACATCATCTACCTGGCGAGTCCTGCCTCACTCGGCTTTCAGATGCTCTTGCAAATTCGCCAGCTGCGGTCACCCCCGCCCGTGCTGCTCAACTTCCAGACTGATCTGTCGGCCTACTCGGAGATCATGCTCCCAACTCCCTTGGATCAATTCGGTGTCTGGCTGTTGGCCACGGTCCAAGGGTTCTTGTTCCGGACTCGAGCCGTGCACACCATCTTCTACCCCTGCTCGGCCATTCGAGGCTATCTGGAACGCGCAGGTGCGCCAGTCGATCGATTGGTCCAGCTGGGTCGCGGCGTTGATACCGTCTTGTTTACTCCCACGCATCGTGACGAGGCCTATCGCCGAGAGATTGCCCCGAATGGAGAGATCATTCTCATCTGCGTCTGCCGTATCGCACCGGAGAAAGGGTTTGAGTTTCTCGCGCAGGTCGCGACGCGCTTGGCCGCGGAGAAAGTGCCTTTCAAGCTGCTGATCGTGGGAGGCAACCGCAATCCCGCGGTGGAAAACAAGGTCAAGCGGTTGTTTGACGGGATTCGGAATCATGTCGTCTTTACCGGGTTCCTCACCGGAGTTGCGCTGGCTCGCGCGTACGCCTCAGCCGATCTGTTCTTGCACTGCTCCATTACCGAGACATTTGGCCTGGTCGTCCTCGAAGCGATGGCCAGTGGAATTCCAGTGATTGCGCGCGACCAGGGTGGTCCCTCTGACATTATCCGTCATGATCAGACTGGTTATCTAGTTGCGCCACATGATCTCGACCGGTTCACCGACTTGACGCGCGAGGTGGCCCAAGACTCCGTCCGACGGGGGAGACTTGCGACGGCTGCCCGTCAATATGCGGATGATACCACCTGGGAGAAGATCAACCGTCGAGCGGCGTGGCAGATTGCCGATGCGTTGACGCATACCGACCAGGAATCGCATGGGCCACGGACACCGCTTCGACCTGGCATCATCGGCTCGACGATGGAGCAGATTCGCCTGGCGTTTGCGGTGGGCATCGTCTATGTGATGTGGTTGATTGCGGTGGTCCCGTTGATCGTTCACGGGCATCGCTTTATCCCTCGGGCGTGGCAGGCGCTGCGAGATCAATTCCAATGTACTCGACCACTCCGCAACTGAATCTGATCTAATCTGGAGTTTTTTCCTTCTGTGCATACGGCGTTTTCTATATTCTTTTACCCCAGTTTGTTCCTTTTTTTTTTCTTTCCTTCCGTAACCACACGAAGCGGTTGATTTGATCCATCATGAATGCCATTTGCTTTTATGATTCCCATGAATCTGCTACGATCTATTCAATGCGAACGAACATACTTCAAGTTTTTCCACATGACCACTATCATCACAAATACAAGTGCCATTAGGGAGATGCCATCTTCACCACTATTTACAAGCGCACCGGTGCCGTATCTCTATTGACCAGTACATGTCCCTCGGCAACAAGAGAACGAGGACACGACCGGCCGCCAGCAAAATCAGAGAGATTCGACAGCGTAATACCCGCAATCTCCGTGAGAGCCTCACTTGTAAAGAACCCCTGATGCCCACAAACCAAAACATTCGGGAAAGTCATCAACCGCATCAAGACATCATCTTCAATGATCTCCCCGGAATGATCATTATAAAACAGCTCCCCCTCCGCCTCATACACATCCAACGCCAACGCACCCAACTGCCGAGTCTTGAGCGCCTCAATAACAGCCGCACTATCAATCAATCCTCCGCGGGAGGTATTCACAAGCATAGCACCGGGTTTCATCCGCGCCAGCGTAGTCTCATTAATCAAATGCTTGGTCCCCTCCGTCAACGGACAATGCAAACTGACAATATGACTCTCCTGCAAGAGCGTATCCAACTCCACCAGGGTACCATACTGCTCAAATTCCTGTCCGGCAAAGGGATCATACGCCAACAAGCGACACCCGAACCCATGAAAGATCCGCGCAGCAGCAAGTCCAATCCGTCCCACCCCTACAATCCCCACCGTCTTCCCATGAAGCGTCGTCCCGAGTAAACCCTCTATATTAAAGTTCCCCTCCCGCACACGGTTATACGCCCGATGCGTCTTCCGATTCAGCGTCTGGCACAGCGTGACTGCGAACTCGGCCACGGCTTCGGGTGAATATGCTGGTACATTCGCGACGAAGAAGCCTAGTTCTTCGGCGGTGGTCAGGTCGACGTGGTTGAAGCCTGCGCAGCGGAGGAGGATTGCCCGGACGCCGCCTTTGTGGAGGGCGCGGAGGACGGGGGCGTCGATGGTGTCGTTGACGAAGACGCTTACTGCGTCGCTGTCGAGCGCTAGGGGGACGGTTTCTTCGGTCAGGGCGAAGGCGTGGTATTCGATTGTGCAGAGGGTGGGGAAGCGGTCGGCGAGGACTTCGTCGAGGTAGGTCCGGTCGTAGGATTTGGCGCTGAAGACGGAGAGTTTCATGATTGGAGGGGATGGTGAGGGGGAGTTTGGGTTTAGGTTGATGATGGAAGGTTTATTGATGGGATGGTTTTTGGGTGCTGCTTCTTCTTCTCGTGGATTGTGGTTCCGGGGAGGAAGGAGGAGGGAGGAGAGAGGAGGTGTTCTCGAGCGCTCGAGCGTGGCGTGTACAAAAGCATCGAGTCATGACGCCATGGCGGAGGTGAGCTAAGGTAGAGAGGGGAGATACATGGGGTACATTGGAGCTATACGGGGAGAGCTGCAAGCGGATGAGGGACCTTTTCGACTGCGTCTGGAGCTTAGGCTTGCGGGGTTGACGCCGAAGACGGAATGTAAGAATCAGAGATCTCATCTCAGAGGGTCCTCGGGAGCCAGGAGATCGTGGAGATCAGTTCAGATCTCGAGGATCTGATGGGGTTGGATCGATCACCGGGGACCATATTCTTGGTTCCGTATTGGACGTTGCTGTACCTAGTCTATACTTAGATGGCCTAGTAATTTTAGCTATTGACAGAGGCATGAATTCTGTATGGTTGAGTTGAACTACAATAAGGTTATCGCAAGGTTATCGATAGTCCGTGCTTTTCCTCCCATTCCCATTTCCCCGCGTCTGAGCGTCTGCTTGTCTATCGCCGGGAAAGCTTGTCCTGCAAGGTATCCCAAGGGTTGACAACTTGACGAGGGGGTGTTGATTCTTGGGGAGAATTATAGTTCTATAGCCAGGTCTAGAGTTGTTAAGTCCTAGGGTCCTAGCGTTTAGCTTGGAGGCGCAAGCTAAATTAGCAATACTGTAGCTACTAGCTGGTAGGCAAGAGCATCGTTATCGCTATCGCTATCGGCTGATATCACATCGTATCATCTGATATCATATCGAGGTTAAGCTCCGCAACTCATTGTTCATGGACGTTGTACATGGTACTCTGTCTTGTCTACCATGTAAACTGATAGATCTAGATGATTATCTGAGAATGAAAGCAGTCACATCGAGTGTCTAGATTGTTCTCAGATAATGGTTCAATTCATCGTCAACTGTCTCTTCCCTCCATTTGCAGCCATTCCCATGCCAAATGCGGAGACTCCTCGTGCAACCACCTCGACCCGCCCTCGTTCCTACGGTCGCAACCCAGCATGATTATTGCTACAGTATCTGTACGAGTTACCACTACAGCGTCGGTATCGATTTACCTCTTGAGTGCTGCGTGGCCGATGCACATGCCCATCCGAGCGTAGTATACGAGTAGTACACTTTGTATTGTCAATAGAGTTAGTTAGTCTGTCTCAGCCATCACTCGGATAATTCTCCAACTCCAAAAATTTCCTTAGACGTCACCATTATCATGCAAAGGCAGCCAGCCCTCTGGACACTAGTGAATCCTTTTGATGATCTACAGCATCTACAGCATCATTAGATCATCATCAATATGAGACCTGGTCTGCTTGGCTGCATGCCAAGTAGGGACTACTCCAAAGTCCAGGCAGTAGTATCGTATAGACATGGCGATCCCTGGTCTGGAGTTCGGATATCCTTCGTACGGAGTCCCGGAGACTAAAATAATGGACTGTCATGCATACAGTAGTAGTGTACTCCGTCATCTGTACAACTAGGTAATAATGCCCGCCGAAGAGGCGAGCTCGGGCGTGGACCGAGGCAGTTCGAAACATTCCAGATGATTGCCGGATTCGGGAGAGGGAAGTTCCACCGGGACTGCGGATTGGTGCATTATTGACCCAAAATTGGGGTGGCGGACTGGCGGGCAAAGTGCTGATCCGCGGCGGGCAGTTGGCGCTGGGATTGCTTCGAGGATGTTTCTTTTTTTTGAGCCAATCAGATCGACCTAGAGTGTCGCTGGTCGTTAGCATTTTTAGCGAAGGTTTCTTAGCACTGTCGAAAGGATCGTCCAGAGTTCTAAGAGAGTTCTTTCCTAAAGTATGTCCAAAGTTCAAAAGTTCACTGGCAAGACCTTCCCCCCAAAAGCGACCGACCCGAGGTAATGGTAACCAATCAGTTCTCACCGATAAGCCAGAAACGCCACCAGCTGCCTGGATGGTGGGAATGGACCGTGATTGGGTGGCAAACAGCTGTGAACTTGTGAAGAGCGGCGCTGGGCCGTGCTTGGCACTAGGGGTGGCACTAGTAAACCTTCAGGAATCTGATGGGAGGAGTGATTGGTGCATTCGATTATGAAGTGGATCCTAGTGGGATTTATCATCCGGTCGATTTTCGACCTTTCAACTGTTTGACTTCTCGGGGGGAACCCGCTCGAGGCATCCGCATCCGCGCTGTGAGGAGAGTCGAGAGTTTCCCTTCGTCCTCTTAGATGGCTGGGAGTTGAAAACATCATAACATCATAGCATCCTAGCACCAGGGGATCATAGCATCATACCTTCTTTATTCTCCCCGGCGGGGAAAATTATCAGCTATGTACTCCGTACTCCTACAGACTTCTACTCAAAGTATCGGTACTTTGGCGGGTGGACTACTCCGTCCCATCGTGAAGATGAGGCGCCGAACATTTTTGGCCACCGCTTAGGGTCAAGTATCCCCGATCGAGAGGATGGCACGAGCTCCTGCCGCGGAGGATGGCGGAGCCGGCGGGGCAAGCGGAGCCGTTCTGCAAGTAACTACGGAGTACGCAGCGTAGCGATGGATCTTGTCCTCATCTTAATATAGTTAATCAATCAATGATTATTTATGCGACCGAAGAGAGTTATTTGGTCAGTTGTACTCCGTAGTATGCAATATAATGGATACACTACTGGTCCTGCCTGCCGTGGGTGCAGATTAATTGTGGAGTGCCGACTTCAACGGGCAACCTTGAACTCAACGTGCTCGTATGGATACAGTACTTGGAGAAAGACATCCCACCTGTAAGGGATTGTATTTGTTGCTGACGGAGGTAGACAGAATATAGATCCTGGCACAACACATGTGATAGTGTTCTGTGATAACCGTGATGACAAGGGATATCAACCCTCCATCTTCCATTCCTCTCAGCCTCCCGCAAAGAGCGGTCAGCAGAAGGAGACGATTCAGAAACAATCGGTGTCTAAAGTACTCCGTCTTTCTCCAGACAAGGGTTTAGGGAATGTACCGACTACAATCACCCTGGAGGGTAAATACGGGGGAGATCTACTCCGTACTAAGTGGTTACTACTTTCTTCGTGTGTAGATGGTTATAATAGTAGCCTATTATTATTATTATTATTATTATCATTATTATTATTATTATTATCGTCTCCTATCATTTCTCGACAGAATAGCTCGCTCGTATAGCCGGGAGGAAGGGGAGTATAGGCGGGAGTATACCCGGCACTGGCAGAGGGTCAACGCCGCCCGCGGCCAAGGGACGGGCCCGTGTCGTACCGGGTACACATTGGCTGCATTGGGAGGCGTTGTGCGAAACGACGGAGGAATAATAATGATTGAGTAGGACACGGAGATAAATTGAGCTGTTGTTAATCTCCTAGAGAAGAAAGCCCGATAGCCAGATCCGCATTAAGGCAGTCTAGTAGTCTATGACTCTACAAGATGGTAAGTGGTCATGGTCATGGTCATGGTCATGGCCAGTTGATACATCGAGTATGAAGTATAAAGTCATTGATCAAAAGTACCAAGTACCTGTACTTAGTAACTTACAATCCATCTCATAACTATCTCATATCTCATAACTCCCGTCCCGATCCTCTCTCTATGTCTCTCTTTTAGCCCGGAATCCCCCTTTCTTGGTTCATCGGTTCATCTCGAGAGAATAATATTCGAATAATATTCGATTTTTCTATTTGAACAACTTCCGTTCCCCCGGGTGTTCATTCTTCATTTCGCCTCCTTTGAAGCAATCATCCTCTTAAGCCATTAATAATTCTTCTCTCTTCTCTCTTCTCCCTCTATCTCCCTCGGTATTCTCCGTTGATCCTCTAAAACTGTTTTTTGCCTCCCGGCCCATCATCCTCTCTTAGTCTTAGCTCCTCCTCCTCCTCCTCCTCCTCCTCCTCCTCCTCCTTCTGCTGCTCTTTCCATTCTCCACTCCCAAAATTAACTCCACTTGCCTCCCAACGCTCCTTCGCCCCGAATCATCCTCCTTCTCCACCCGCCCCTCGGCCATTCACCGCGCACCCGTAACCCGTTCGCCTCTCAATCTGTGTTCTCCAGTGCTCCACGGCTGAACGGCCCCGAGTCTGTCGTGTGCGTCCTGTCCCCGAACAGGAGCCGCCCTGCGGAGAGTCTCTCGTTCTGATGAACGGCATCTGCCAATCTGCGACGCCGTAAATCAAAGAGTGGAACTAGAAACTCGATTTATTACCCACGATTATTATTATTACCGACTTACCTTCAACCGACTGATCACTGGTCCCGACATCATCGTGTCTTTCTTCCGGCGCTTTTGCCTCTCTCCCATTATTTCCTTCCCCTTTATTATTGCTATCGCCGACAGACCAGACTTGGATCTCGGCTCTTCAACTTTCACCTCTCGACTCTCTCTCCAAATCTCCCCTCTATCTCTTCCCTTTTTTCCATTCCCCTTCCCAACTCCCTCCCTCCTTCTTAAGAAACTCTCCCCTCTTGTCTCACTTCCCACACCACAACCTCGGAAATAATGGCGACTCACGTTATGACGGCCACTACTACCGCCCCCGCCCCCAGCGGAACGGCCGCACCCGGCAACCAAGTCAATCAAATCTCCGTCTACGGCCACCCTTCTCCCACCAACTCCTCGACTACCACTCCCGCCAACAACTCACCCACATCCCCACGTCTCACTACCGCGGCCCTCCATCAGTTGCCCCTTCAGTCGCGCCAGTTGCGTCCTCTCAAGGGCCCTCTCTACGTCCCCGCGGCTCTACGGCCCACTGAACGTCCTCAGAAGTCCTCCCCTATCACCCCACCGCGCAGTGTGCACGGTTCTCTGGACAGCCTGAACGAAGACACCGAACCCATCAGTCGTCGCTCCACCATGGAGAGCAAGTCTAGCGGAATCAGCAAGGTCGCTGAGCACGAGTGGATGAAGACCGAGCATTTGGGAGTAGTCACGGGGATGCCCACCCGCGATCACTGGAAAGTGAGTGAACACTGCCTCCATCGTTGATTCTTTTCTTTTCTTTTTTTTTCCCTTTCTTTTCTTGTCATCATACCCCTCTTTATATATATGGCTGGGTCTGGCGAGGATGGCGCCATTCGCAGTCGACGTCGCGCGCTCGTCATTGGAATGGCGTGCTCGCGTGTCGATTGCATGGCACATCTTCGAATCTTCGAACCCTCGCCTGACGATCGAATCACATCTTGCATCCACCATTCTTACCGTTCCTTTGCTAACCATTCCCCTCCCTACAGGCTGACGCTGCGTCTTCGAGCTGTGATTCGCCCACTTGCCGCTCTTCCTTTGGCCTCTTTACCCGCCGCCATCACTGCCGCCACTGCGGTCATGTTTTCTGCTACAACCACACCCCCCATCTCGTGCCTCTGGACCAGAATGCCCGCTTCCACCCTGAAGGTGTCCTCTCCCGGGCCTGTGATCTCTGCTGGAGTGCCTTCCAGCGCTGGGAGGAGACTCGCACCGACCGCCTGAACAAGATCCAGAACTCCATCGATGCCAAGAACGATGAGACCACTCAGCCTGCCGAGGAGGATCTCGAGTCCAGTGAGAACTCGGGCCGGGCGGCTCTCAAGGCCAATCTTGGCCAGACTGCCGAGGTGGCCGCCAGTGTTCCCCGTGACTGGAACTGGAGCACCTTTTAATCCATCGAGGAAGGTTGATGTCTCGTCGAATTGACCTCCTCCCTCTCGGGTCTCGCATACTGGTCAGCGGGTCTGACACTGGCATACTCCGACACACTTCACTTCTGATTTCCCCCTTTTCCATCTTGTTTTTTCATGGCCTCGATTGATTTTTTTTTTCTGATTTGCGACCATCGGTACGGAGTTTCTATCGGCGTCCCGGGCTATGAGCATCGTGTGTGCTTCTTTTCTGCTCTTGTCTCGCTATCCCTTTTTTTTTCAAGGCACTGGCTCCCCGCGGTGGCCTTGCTTGATGCTTTGCATGATACTTTTTAGACGAGGTCTTACGGTCTCTGGTTTCCCTGCGTGCGAACTGCTTCGATCCAGTGAGCGATCAACAGCCATCCGCATCGTTCTTCTTTCCTAGCAGTGGCTGTTCGTGCTTTTTTTTTCGTCTTTGATCAGGATACCCCGCCACTTCTCTCGAGCGGCAATCTCGTTTATGCTTTTTTTTCTCTCTCTCAACCTTTGCACTGGTGCCTGATCCTGAACTGCAACGCTAGACGGACATGGCGTGGGGCTTGGCTTGAACTCGATGTCACCCCCTCCAAATGAAATCCAGTCATGGACTAGTCCAGAATTACTTTTTTCAATTTGCTTTTTTCCCTTTGATCTCCTCGTAAACCTGTATGAAATTAATCTGTAGATCTTGTCGATCTTATCTGATATACACACTTTCCTGCATGACACGGCACAGAGTTTGCACCTGCACTGTAAAGCCCACCTATCGTATTATCCTAATCTCCCCAGTCTATCCATAAATCCCCCCTCTATCTCGTAATGAGTACACATACCGTAGTCTTATAACTCACCGCACATCCACCCGACAAAACATCCCAACATGCTCAATCCCCTCCTCATCCCACCTCCCCAACCCCTCATCCGTCACAAATCCAAGCCCACGATACATCCGCTCCACATCCACCTGCGCATGCACCAGGACCAATCCCCGCCATGCCTCCCTCACCCCCGCCATCGACTTCTCTTTCTGCGTGGAGAGCTGGCTAGCTAATTGCACCGCCGCAGCATCAATCTCCCCCGCATGTTCTGCGGCCCATGTCAACGCCGTCTCGACGAGTCGTCTACCCAAACCGAACCCGCGGTATTCGGGTAACACGGCCACGCGGGTGAGTTTTATGCAGGGCTCGTGTGTCCAGTCGTAGTCTGGGAGGTTTTGATTTGCTGGGTCGGTGGGGTGTGTTAAGAGTTCGTGGGGTGGTTGTGGTGGGGGAACGAGACGGATGACTGCCACTGGGATAGATGTAGATGTAGATGTGGATGTGGATGTGGATGTGTTCTCTGGAGAAGAGCTTTGGTTGTTTTCTGGTGAAGACGAGGCGTATATCACCCATTGCCAGCTTCGGGCATCGTCTGAGTCGATTTCGGCGTCTGCGGAGCAGTGTTGTTCGTCGACGAAGACGCGGACGCGGACTTTCATGGCATCGTTGAAGATTGGGGGGTTGTCCGTGGGTGCGGAGGGGTCATCGTTTGGGAGAACCAGGTTGGTTGTTGGGCCTGGAGGGGGTTGGATGGATGTTGTAGAGTTGAAGGTGGGTTTTTGGATTGCCATTGATGTCAGTTTTGGTGGGTGGGTTGGTGTAGATATGGAGATATAACGTGTCTCGTGGATAGGAGAGGGCTTGGAGATCCAGGTACCTCGGACGTGTTTACCTAGGAGGAGGTTGGAGTACCTAGAGATGGGAGAAGCGGAGGTTCCAGAGAACAGCCGTGGTGTTCAAGGAGAGGCTTATCGGGGATATATATCCATCTCCGGGCACCGAGGTACGGGAGTATAGTGGTTGTCCCCGTGGCATACTCGTCATTCTAGTTACTAAGTCAGGGGTTCAAAGAGTAGGTACAAATTGATACATATAGACCGACCAAGCATTTCACAGCGTAAATGCAATACTCTTTCCAGTCTAGAGCAATCCAAATCCATGTCCATGTTGATCTGATCATGCTGGACTCCGCGGCAAACAAAAAGCCGACCCACACAAGTGCAAACAAGTCAAACAGCACCATCATTTTATCATTTTATCATTTTATCTCTTCCAGATTTCCAGCTTTTGTGTACGGAGTAGCTGCATCGCCACGATGTCCCTGTACTTCGACGCGGTCGCAATCCTGACCGCACCCTCAGCAGGGGGCTCCTTCAAATCGCGCATCTACAGTGCCCGCAATCTCCGTGCTTCACCCGCACAAATCTATGCCCTGATCACCGAGGCCTCCAAATGGGACCGCGTCCTGGCGGATGTGATTGAAAAGGCCGATATCCTCAGCGTGGAGCGCAAGGTGAGCATACACACTCCTCGGGGTACCTACCATGTCATACCTGCTGACTGACAAAGTACCATTGATTCCTCTTCTAGTTAACTCCGCTTCTCGCTCTCCTCTTGGTTTATGACCACCTCCTCTCGAAAAAAGGCATTGCCGCACCCGCAGCACACCCACTTCGCCAAGCGGTGGAGCGGCATAAAGTTCGTCTCAAGGCTGAGTTTACCAAAGCCCGTGTGCGTCGTGGTTGTGCGACGGTGGAACAGTTCAAGTCCGCGGTGCTGCGAGAGAAGCGCGAGGCTGATGGAACTGCCCATTTCGTTTATCCGCGCTGGGTGCGCGTGAATAATATTCGGAGCTCTCTTGAGGAACAGCTGCGCACCACGTTTGCGGATTACCAGCGTGTTGATACCCTGGCGGCTCTCGCTCCGGAGGAGGATGACCGTACCAAGCGGAAGTTGTTGTACATGGATCCCAATATTCCCGATCTTGTGGCGGTTCCGTTTGGTGCGGATTTTACGTCTTCCTCCGCGTACAAGAATGGGGAGATTATCTTACAGGATAAAGCTTCGTGCTTTCCCGCGTATCTCTTGTTAGGGGATCGCGGGTCCAAGGATGCCTGGCAGGGGGATTTGGTGGATGGTTGCGCTGCTCCGGGAAACAAAACTACACACATGGCCTCGTTACTCGCCAAGCAGCAAAAGCAGAAGAAACCTCGGAAACAGATCTTCTCTATGGATGCGTCTAAAGTGCGTTCTAAAACGCTGCAGAAGATGGTTGGGCTAGCTGGGGCAGACCCGATGGTTACTGTATTGCAAGGCCAGGACTTCCTGGCGCTGGACCCGATGGATTCGCAGTTTGAGGATGTTTCTGGTCTTCTACTGGATCCAAGTTGTTCGGGTAGTGGCATCGTGGGCCGAGATGATGTCCCCCAGCTCACACTGCCCCAGCCCAAAGTGGTCAAGTCTTCCAAGCCAAACGGGAAGAAAAGGAAACGCGGCGCCGAGGACCATGACGAGCCGGAAGAATCGTCATCAAATGTGACCATGGGAGAGCCGAGTGCCGCACCCTCCGATGAGAACGATATTCCAAGCGGCACAATTGACAATGATCGACTCACCAAGCTGTCGAATCTGCAGGCGCGCATTGTCGAGCATGCATTGAGCTTCCCCAACGCAACCCACGTTACATATAGCACCTGCTCCATTCATCTGATCGAGAACGAGGCCGTAGTAGCCCGCCTCTTGGCATCGGACGTCGCCAAAGAGCGTGGTTGGCGGCTGTTGCGACGCGATGAGCAACCGGAGGGTCTGCGCAAGTGGAAACATCGCGGCGTCCGGCGTGACCGAGACATGGAGACGGGCGTGGACTCGGAGGAGAGTGAATCGGTTGCTGCACTCTCGGAGGATGACCTTGAAGCTTGCCTGCGCTGTTGGTCTGGCGATGCAGAGGGGTTGGGAGGTTTTTTTGTCGCTGGATTTGTACGCGACTCGGAAGGCCCTGGCACGGTACCCGCCCAGAAGGAGATGAACCACGATCATGATGATGGCAATGCCGAAGATGATGTCGCTGATGACAGCAATGAGGACGAAGAGTGGGATGGCTTCTCCGATTAAATCCAATGCCAAGTACAAGAGCGGACGCCTTGATCTGTATAATATTAAACATCCCATTGCATAGCTGTCCACCTCTTCAAACCAACATGTCCCCCACTAGATATTTTCGTCAGAGAAACTGTTGATGCTGGTTCCGCACCCGCGCAGCCGTCCATGTGTCCAACTTGACCGCGATCAAGACAGCCTCGTATGCACCGTTATTGTCCGGTTCCACCTGTAGTCGCCATTGCCCAGTCCGAACCACGCAGGGCTCGCTGTAAGATCCCTCAGATGCATTCGGTCGGTGACGCTTCGCCGGCGGCAAATCATCATCCGTCTCCAAGTCTGGCGCGAAATTCGCCGGGCAGGAGGGGTTCGATTCACCGTCAACTACAATGTCCGTGGCCTGTCCCCAGCGGACTCTAATAGGGATCGCACCCAATTGCGAATCCGAAAGATTCATCTTCTTGGCAACCACTTGGAGCAGACTGGCCATGCGAGACTTGGTCAATCCAACAAAGTCAGCGCGGCGAGCAGCTCTATTGACCAGCGTGGAGGCATCTGCAATCTCCAGAATCAAGTCGGCTGGGTTCTCGTCGACAAAGGGACGAGCATACAGCACCGATCCAACGCCAGTTCGGGAAGTCGTGTCAAGAGCAAAATGAACGCCCGATGGTCGTACATCTTCCAGACGAATGACAATCTCCGAGCGTTGACGGAACGGGTTGTAACTGATACGGTGGGGAATTAACTTCTGCTCCAAACCCCGCAGGTGGAAATAGCGACAGTCCCGGAGCAGCTCTGCACGATGCTCGGCATTTCGAATATGCAGCGGGTATCCGCGTAGCAGGTGAAGCAGTTCTGCAAACACGTCTGCAGACCGATTGGGAACGCTCGGGGGCACGATGGCGGGGGGTCGAAGGAGGCCGACACGATCCAGACCGGGGAAGACCTCGGAGGGCGAGGCGAAGAAGGCACCAAACCCTAAGGAAAAGAAGTTCGGGGAATCGCCAGGGCCGGAGAAGACGTCACGAGGGATCTGAAAGTGGCGGTCGCCGATCTGAATGAAGATCTCGGACTCGAATAATTGGGACATCAACCGGGGCACTGTCGTTGGTCAGCACCGGGGGGGGGGGGGGGGGTCGCAAAATTGGGGGCAATTTGGCGGAGATCTGACAGGTGTAGAATTGCGCGTCGGCGAATAGCTTCACGAATTGTGCGCCATCTTGAGGTCGAACATGATAGCCTGTGTACCATTTGTTATTAGTCGTTGACCCAATATTGGGTTGCAGGTGCTAGCGTGTGCGCGTGTCTGCATGCGCGTGTCTGGTCTGGATGTACCTTGGAGATGGCGGGCAATGTCCTGAAAGGTGGCCGGGTCGCGATCAATGTAGAGCGTTCGAACATTGGAGGGATCAGTTATGCGCAATTGCTCTTCGAAGAAGCGGGAGAAATAGGAGGGTGCTGAGGGAAGAGTGACATGTTAACTTTTTTGCGATCATCGTGGAGAGGAGGAAAGGGTTGGATTCTCCACCGACCGTCCGAGGCAATGGAAGCTCCGGAGAGGCGAAATAACTCGGAGCCAATCTGGATGGAGAAGACCTTGTCGGAAGGTAGGGTACAGGCTGGTGATTTGCCGACACTAGCGGGGGTGGACGCATTGGAGTCTGCTGCCATGGTGGAGGTGGATGGAGGTAAGAAGAGTGATTGATGATGGGAGGTTGGCGGTGATGAAGCTCAGCTGACTGCGACCGAGTCAATGCGCACGACTGCACGTTGTCCCCGAGTCAGTTAATGTCCGATGGTGATCAACAAGTTCACCTGTGTTGTAATTAGTGGCTATACCTGCCTACAGTAGTAGGTACTACTGTAGTTCATAGTTAAGATGACAAGTAATTATTAACTACTGTATATAGTTATATATTAGCTATATCAAGCACGTTCGGTACCTACTAAGTTCGGATGGAAGACTCCGGTCCTGCAGGTCAAACTGTCGAACAGTGGAGATCGCATAGCTTGACACCTATCATCCATCCTATTTGGGGAATCTACGATGCTATTACTTATATCCCGGATCATTAGTTCCTTTTCCATCTGTTCTTATGATCAGCTTTCGCCGTTTTCTTTCTTTCTTTTATCCACTACCCTTCCTTAGACTTGCTCCTGGTCGAGTTTCCAGTGGAGGAATATTACCTCCCACCAGATAAATGCTGTTCCCATAAGACCCAGAGACAGACAGCATGCACAGTAAATAAGCTATACTCGGTAACTCTAACCAGCACAACATACAATTTGCTTCGATCATGTCATACAGCATATGGAACCAATCTCTCGGGACACCAGTACTACCATACAAGCTAGTATCGCGACTACTGTAGAAGAAGAAGAAGAAGAAGAAGAATGGAACATCGGATACATACTTCTCTTCTTAGTTAGGAGGCGATCAACCTAAAATGACCTCTGGTCTCTCCATATTTTGTACCGGAGTATTCCTTTCCTGCTGCCTGTCTCCATCCAATGAAGTCCCATTGAATCCACATGGCTTTGGATCTCGGCTGTATTCAGGGACCCATCCGCAGTCCGCACGAGCTTCTCCGAGAACCTGACGATCGCCCGTCATCGGAGCATCGTGACTGGTCCAACTACTGTGAACCGACCCACTTAGCAGGGAAAAATGGATCCAACCCTAGCTTTGAGGAACTTCCATGCCACTTTTCTACCGAGGCCCCCTCCCGTCCGCCCAGTCCTAATGAGAATCTTCACCGATCCCTTTACGATCTCGTTGGGGGAGATGGCCTGGTTCGATTCTCGATCAGCCCATTCCCCCGTTCTGATCCCTAGGCTTTTAATTAGCCCCTAAGGTAGTACTTCTCTGGTACATACTGTCCGGAGCACCGACTTTGCGAACAGACTGTGGGGAACGACCGTTGTTTCCGTTGTCTGGGATCCGGGGGTGATTATATCTGTGACTCAGGACTCCCTGACAGGATTTCTTACCTTTTCCCCCTCCCGTTCAGTTCAGTTCGGGGACTCGTCAATCTTTGGACGTATATGATCTGTTAGACCCTGCATAGCATAAGCGTGGCTGTTCTAGTTTTGGGTTATACTCATCGTTACGATGACCGATCTTGTGACGTCTGCATATACTCCGCTGGAGGTTCCCCTACCTGCGGCCCCGGATACCTCATTCTTTTCGGAGACGCAATGGAAGACGCTATTTGCATTGGCAGATGCTATAATCCCGTCAATCCGGACGGCCGCCACCGTCAGGTCATCCACTGACAGGGTCATTTCGACTGCGGAATGGGACTCGGCCGTGACCAAGCTGTCCTCATTGATCCCCGGCCCGGATGCTGCAAAGGTCGCGGCCCTTTATTTGGAAGAAGATGTTTCGTCGAATCCTCTCTTCCGCGCGTATGTGGAGCGAATCCTGGGCCACTATGTACATGAGGAAGGAAAGGGTGGCTTTGGGTTGATTATGAATGCACTCAAGTATGGATTCTTTTTTCGTCCGTTGTGAAACATCGCATACTAACTCCGAGATAGCACTCGAGCGGGCTCATTGATTCTAACTGGGTCCACGACTCCAATTCATCAACAGCCAATGGCCTTCCGTGAAAAGGTCTTCCGAGGATGGGACTCTTCCCGACTACCTCCCCTCCGTGCGGTCTATCGCGGTCTCACTGCAATTGTCAAGAAGTCTTGGGTGATGGCGAGTCCGACCATGAATCAAGTCCTCGGATTTCCTCGCGTTCCGGTCCATGGCAAGCCCACCGATGGCTTCCCCTATGAGTTCCTGCAGTTCCCCGCCGGAGATCAACCCGAGACGCTTGAGACCGATGTGGTGATTGTCGGGAGTGGATGCGGTGGTGCTGTGACCGCGAAGAACTTGGCCGAGGCGGGACTTCGAGTGCTCGTGGTTGAAAAGTCATACTCCTACTCCAGCAAGTCGTTCCCCATGACGCCGAACGAGGCGTATGTCAACATGTTTGAGAATGCTGGCGCCACTATCAGCGAGGACGGGACGATGGCAGTCCTGGCAGGCTCAACCTGGGGCGGTGGTGGCACGGTCAACTGGTCTGCTGCTCTACAGACGCAGGCATATGTTCGTCAAGAATGGGCCGATACTGGCCTGCCCTTCTTCACGTCACTCGAATTCCAGCGAAGTTTAGACCGGGTCTGTGACCGGATGGGAGTCAACACCGAGCATGTCGAGCACAACCGACAGAATAACGTCATCCTGGAAGGCGCACGCAAGCTCGGCTATGCTGCCAAAGCAGTGCCACAGAACACCGGCAATGGCGAGCACTACTGCGGTTACTGCACGCTGGGTTGCCATTCCGCCGGCAAGAAGGGCCCCACGGAGACCTTCCTGGCCGACGCAGCCCAGGCCGGAGCAGTCTTCATCGAAGGATTCAAAGCGGACAAGGTCAACTTTGACAAGAAGACCAATAATGGCAAGCGGGTTGCGGTTGGCGTGGAAGGTACTTGGACCTCGCGCGATTCGTATCTCGGCCTCAGCGGGGATGGCGCTGTGAAACGCAAGTTGATTATCAAGGCAAAGAAGGTAGTTGTCTCATCCGGTACCTTGCAAAGCCCTCTTTTGCTACTGCGGAGTGGCCTCAAGAATGCGCAGATTGGAAAGAATTTGCATCTGCATCCAGGTAAGTCCTCACTCATCGTTCTTCTTCTGGTATAGCTCTCATACTCATGTTTTTAAACAGTTATGGGCTGTGGTGCCGTGTTTGACGACTCGGTTCGCCCGTGGGAAGGTGGAGCGTTGACGACCGTTGTCAACGAGTTCGAGGATCTGGATGGACATGGCCATGGCGTGAAGATTGAAGCCGTGGCAATGATGCCGTCTGTGTATATTCCGGTCTTCCCCTGGCGAGACGGGCTGGACTATAAGCTGTGGGCCGCGGGCATGAGTCGCAGCACCAGCTTCATCACACTGACCAAAGATCGCGATGGTGGACGGGTCTTCCCCGACCCTGTTGATGGTCGACCTCGAATTGATTATACCGTCTCTCCCTTCGATCGGCGCCACATTGTGGAGGGTATCATCGCCGCTGCGAAGATCGCATACATCACCGGCGCCAAGGAGTTCCATACGACTTATCGCGATATCGAGCCTTTCATCCGCCCTGATGCGTCCAACCCGGACGCTCCAGAGGGAACTAACGATGCTGCTCTGCAGAATTGGATCGCCGAGCTGCGTCGCAAGTGCCCCTTGAACCCTGAACGTGGCCTGTTCGCCAGTGCGCATCAGATGGGAACGTGCCGAATGGGCAAGACTCCCAAAACTAGCGTGGTGGACCCCGACTGCCAGGTTTGGGAAACCGATGGCCTGTACGTCGTGGATGCGTCGGTCTTCCCCAGTGCCAGCGGCGTCAACCCAATGGTCACCAACATGGCTATAGCCGACTGGGCCAGCCGAAATGTCGCTCGGGCATTGGGCAAGCCCCGAAGCGAGCGGAACGGCATGTCTCGCCTGTGAGAGCAGGCTGTATATACTCATGTGTCGATTTACTTCTATACTTTTATACCCATATCTCTCTCCTCACGTTGATGTTGAACGATTCTCTGCACAAAGTTACCCTTGACAGCTTCAGCATCTCTATTGCTATGATATCCTAACATGTGTCATCCATTCCGTACATACTACGTCTTTTCTCCGCGGTCATAATACACTTGTACATTGTCTTGTTCTTTTACAAAGCCATCATTATTGTGCACGGTCATGATCAGTGTGTTTTTGATTCATCATTAAGTAGTACTTTGGGGTGTTTAGCATCATATCTTAAATCCTCAGAGAAAGTCCCAGTTTAACCCTGGTAGGGCTGGCGCTTCTCGATGAAGTTCTTCTCTCCAAAGGCCTGCTTCACACCATCGACCTGGATGAGACGCTCATACCAGGCCACGGTGAGAGGGAACTTCTCCCGCATCTCAGCATCAATGGCCAAGGAGAAACCCCAGACCAGAGAGGAGGCAACGGTAATATCAGCCATGCTGACCTTGTCCTCGCTGGCGAGCCAGGTACGGCCCTTGAGGTGGGTCTCGAGACAGCCCAGCGAACGCTCCAGGCGCTCCAGGTTGCTGGTCTCGGTGGCCTCGTCGTAGGGCCGGATCTTCAGACGCCACAGGGCGAGCTGAGTGACGGGGTCCAAGATCTCACCCTGCGCAAAGCAGATCCATTGGCGGATAGACGCGCGCTCGGCCGGGGTAGCACCGATCAACTGAGCAGCGGCGGGGCCGCTCTCGGCAATGTATTGGGCAATGGCGTCGGACTCGAACAGGGTGGTGCCGTCGGCACCCTCGAAGGCGGGGACCTTGCCGAGAGGGAACTTGGATAGGTAGTCCTCGGTCTTGTTGGTCTTGCCCATGGCAAACTCGGGGAAGATGGCCAGCTCGAGGCCGTTCAGGTTAGCCGCAGCCTGGGCCTGTCATATCGAGGTATGTTAGCAAGCCCCACCGGAGATGATAAGGTTCTCAAAGCAACGCAGAGAAGCTGAAGAAAGACAGAAAAGCAAAGGCACTGTACCTTGATGACCCGAGGGCTGGGCATGTACGAGTAGATTGTGCCGAATGGTGCCATTGTGGAGGAGGATGAGGTGCGAAGTTCCCGCTGTCGAAGGTAATGTCAGCTACACTGCTAGGGGGGCAAATCTGATTTAAAGATGCGCCTCCCCCGCCTTCTGACGGTCCGACCCCTGACCGACTTCAGTCAGATTCCAATTTATCATCGATTAATAATGTTGATTACAATCAACACGTTTCACAGCTGGTCAATATTAGTGGGGTGGAAACAGGTGGAAACCGATTGCTAATCGACACTGAAAAGGATTCCGTGGCAAGTGGGGCTCCAACCGGTAGGGGACATGGCGGTGACACGAGAGAAAGCAAGAGAAGAAGAACAATAATGTCAATTGGAGAAGATAGATACGAGGTTATACCGGGGAACAATAGAAAGGCATGAAGTAGACAAATGTTTACATGCGTGCATTATTGTCCCTATCAAACGTCATCGAATATCAAACAATGCCCTTGTCTTAGTGGGGCTGGACATCCTACAAGTAAATCGGGAGAGAGAGGAGATATACTCAGTACTCGGTACGGAGAGAGAGATATCGCATTCTTGTGAGATCGAAACAAGACCAAGATACTAAATAACAAAACCGAGAACCTTTGCAAATATTGATAGAAGTTGTACTCTGAGTCTGGGGAGTTCCAGTCGATACATGAGCTGACGGTATTGTACCGATGACCACCACGCACAATGCCTGCCATTCAGTGATTCACGGGGTGTTCGTATAGTATCAATGGTATTATTACCACAGACTGGCCAACTTCCCCCCGAAACTTCCCCCATCTTCAGCCTCACCACCTTCCACCACCTTGCATTTCGCTCAAAGCCCTGAGAATGATAATATGAACCCCCTTTTAAACCCAATCAATGCCCCCGTTCTTCCGGCTCCCACCTGAACTGCATGTCTTAATTACCTCCTTTCTCCCGATCGAGGATCAGCTTCAGTTCAGGCTGACATGTGCCTACTTTTACGATTTAATCCCCCAGCCATCGCACGAGGATCTGCTACTGATTGAATCCACCGACTGGGCTCGTCTACGCGATGTCTATGCATGCCGTTATTGCCTCCGGCTGCGCCCCGCGAGCCAATTTGGAGAGAGCATGTTACGACGACGCCGCAGCCGAGAAGGCCGGGATAGTAGCAAGCGCTTCTGTGTCGAATGTGGGCTGAAACCGCGCAACGGTACCGCGCGATACGGTCCCGGTGCTCATGTTATCATGCATGGCCATTTTTATGTAGTTTGTCTCTCTTGCCGGAGCTTCCAACCGGGCGCGATTGATCGCCTCGGCCGACACACCTCCTATTGCGTCAGATGCTGGCAGTATCCGAACTCGAGCCCAACACCCAAGCCTTGACACTTCCCTCGCTATTCGTTGAAAAGGATATGATTCGCGAAATCCAAGTGCATCGATTTCAACCTCAATACACAACAGTGCAATGCCATTGCACAAGTCATGCGCCCACCAAAGGGGCATGACGTCGGTTATATAACACTCCCTATGAACGAACATCTTGTGAACTCTCCGGAGCACGATAGACTCTAAATCCCAGAACTCCAAAACTCCAACAAACCACGATACAAAGCAAGAGCTGATCTAAGCGCATGGACCACCAATCTGGACAGAGGGATATCACGCCTGGCACGCTTCCGACAATTTCAGATAATTCCTGCAGTCTGAGATGCGAGTTAGCTTTCGTCAGCATCCAGGAAACCCAATGGACTTACTGCTGTTAGCCATATCTTCTCCGAACAAGCTAGTCAAGAGCTCCTCGCCATGCCGTGTGCCCTCATCCGGCGTGTAGGAGACGGCCTTTGTTCCAAGGGCCAGTCCAATCACGGCTGGGAAGGGATTGAGGGTCTTCAAGCTAGGCTTGTTCCCACTACATTCAGCCATCATCTGTTGATGAATGTTTATGGCCGCATAATGGCCCATGTGCATGGCGCCTCCGCAGCGCTTGATGCCAGGCCAGGCCGCGAGATCTCCGACGGCATAATGATGCTCAGCACTGGGAATATCTCCCGAGAATTGCAGTCTTGTGATGTGTGAGAGGATGATCTCAGAAGGCACAAATGGAGAACGTTGGGGAGTGACTTACGAGGGATGGACCTTCACATAACCTTCCTCGTTCAGAGTTTGCGGTGGTAAATATGTGGATGTGGGAATGCATCGCGAAATAGCGCTCAACACATGGCCCGTTGTGATCTGCCGCCCATCACCCAGTGTCAAGCGCCACATTCGCTGGTCACTTTCGGCGTCAACCGCGGTAGTGTCAACCACTCGCTGCCCCAGTATCACTTCGACGCCTCCCTCCTGGAGGATGGAATAGGCCCGCTCGGCGAAGTCATCGGGCAATGGCTCGGAGGAGAGTAATCGATCTCGCGAATGAATCAGGGTCACTTTTTGTTGTGGCTCGAGCATCTTCAACTCGGCGGCCATCTCCACTCCAACTGCACCTGGAATTCATCGATTCAAGTGTTAGATTGACCAGACAACAAAAAGAGGTAATGATCAACACAGCAATGGAAAAGGATGCATACCGCCACCAACGACCACAACACCTCGGGCATTTCGCACATTCTCAGTATGTTTTCTAGCCTCCTCGAGGTAGTCATCCCGCCGCAGAGACCTAGGAACGGTGGGGTACACTCGTCGCAGCCCAGAAGCCACGATGAGATAGTCATAAGACTCGATGATGGTCGAGTTTGTCGCCGTATCTAGGATGTGAGCGACTTTGGTGGCACAGTCTACACTGCTGACGCTGCCCTGGATGATTTTGAAATCCGGAGACTTGAGTGCAGGGATATCTTGGAATCGAGTCCATGACTCTGCAGCCAGCTTCTCGCAAGCCAAAGACTTGGGAGTCCCGATGAGATGGTCTGGACCGAGCGCGTTAGCAGAATATCCAACGTTTCCTATGCTTATCCACTTGAATCCGTACAATAGCCGTCGCGTTCATCTACGATGGTGGTTTGAATGGGAATCCGGTGTGCTGGGGCCGGGCCTTCGTAGGCATAGTTGAAGCGAGGCAGACGACCTCGGGAAAGATCCCAGAGGTTCAAAGCAGCAGAAAGACCTCCATAGGAACCACCAATGACTAGCACTCGAAAGGAGCGGGCAACTGCCAGCATACCGTCGTTGGAAGGCATATTCAGGGAAACACTAGAAGAACTAGGAGGGGGAGGGAGAAAGAAACGGAACGAAGAAGACCACGAAGCGTGGTAGAATCCGGCAATGCGCAGTATAATATACTCGGCTATGAGCCTGGCCTGCCAAGGACCCAAAGGGGGAAAGATGTCTGACTACTCGGAATCTGCCCAGCCCGAGTAGATCTTATTGATCTTATCAGATGCGACATCGGTTGATGTTCCACAGTTCTGGTCCCACTAGAAATTGGACAGGGTCACAGGATGTGACACCTCCTTACCGAATTCCGCAAATCCTGTCTCTTGGCGGGCTTGCGAACTTATCAGATCTGATCCGATCCCAGCCGGGGTGACATGAGCAACGTTCCTAGGCAGGCTAGACTAGAAAGGTGGCCGCCTGTTTGGGCTCGTTGTGTGGAGAGTGGGGGCTACAGTACGATGGTGGTACCGTGGTACAGTACATGGATAGCTTTACTAGTTAGAGGAATTGTTGTAGTAGGGTAATATTGTACAAATTACGTACTACTGTCAAATGACCCATGGGACGTAAATCCGTGGTGTTGGGTAGAATTCCCAGAATTATTAACCACCAGCATGTCGTGGCACTGGTCTGCCCAATCACGTACAGAGTCTCGATCAGACAAGATCCCCATCTAATCTGATTTGCCCAAATAGGCCACTGAACCCGACCCAAACCGAAAAAAAGGAGAAAAAAAAAACAAAAGTGAAACCTCGAGAAAACAAACCGGCCAGGCCTGCCAAGTCGCTAAGGAAATCGCGCAATTTGCCCAGCTTTCGTCAGCGTTACTAGTGGATTTCCAAAGGCCCCTTTCTTCAGTTGTATAACTTGTATTTGGTTTTGTAAATTCAAAGATACGAATCATGGCATCTGATAAGATTGGCCCCGCGGGATGCCGGGATCAGTAAAAAAGTCCAAGATTTTTCCACTCTGCCTTCTATGTAATATAATCGTAGTAGAGTCAACGAAGAGATAAATAAGAGAAACACAACAAGTATAGGGGGTATTAGCACGACCAGACACTTTCTAAAGGTCGCCAACAGTGCACCGCATTATTACGCCTGGGCTCCTTGTCGCGTCAGTGCTGCCGTCGCCATCTGCCGCAACTCCACCTTTCGCACTTTCCCGCTTCCCGTCACTGGCACCGTGCTGGACACGCCCTCTTCGCCAAAGACAAACACATGCTGCGGCGCCTTGTGACGACCGAGGGTCTCACGCGTCCAGGCACGCAGTTCCTCATCGGTCGGTCGGTTCTGGCCGGCGGCGAGCTGAATGAACGCACCGACAACCTCGCCGTATTTGGAGTCTGGGATGCCGATAACGGAGGCCAGCTCGATGTGCGGGTGCGCGGCCAAACGCTCCTCAATCTCGAGAGGGTAGATGTTCTCGCCGCCGCGAATGATGATATCCTTGAACCGACCGGTGATGCTGCAGTAGCCCAGCTCGTTGAATGAAGCCTCGTCGCCCGTCTTTAGCCAGGTTACCCCGTCGGCATCGGTGACGAGGGTTTCAGCCGTCTTCTCTGGGTTGTGCCAGTAGCCCTTAGTGAGTTGGTATCCGGCGATGCAGAGCTCGCCTCGCTGGCCAATGGGGACGATGTTTCCTTTTTCGTCGATAATCTTTGCGCGGGCATGGGGTAGGATCTTGCCGACCGTGGTCAATCGGGTGTGGATGCTATCGGTGGTGAAAGCATTGAAGCAGGTGGGTGAGGCTTCGGTGAGGCCTGGTATGGAAAGTGGTATTAGTATGGAAAACTATGGGAGAAAAAGAGAGGAAAAGTGAAGGAAACGGAGTGCTTTGTGGCGTTTCATACCGTAGCTGCTAGTATACTCGGTCATGTTCAATTCTTCAAGAAGTCGCTTCATCAATGGTCGTGGAACTGGAGCTCCGGCGATGATTCCCGTGCGCAGATTTGAGGTATCAAACCCAGCAGGCTTGGGGATGCTGAGGATGGCTTCGAACATGGTAGGAACACCATGCAGGGCCGTACACTTCTCGTCGGAGATGGCGTGTAACACGGCCTTGGCATCAAAGGTCTCGCTGGGGAAGACGATCTTCGAGCCGTGGGTCACTACCGCCAGCATGCCTAGAACCAGGCCGAAGCAGTGGAAGAGTGGAGGCGGACAGCAAAGAATATCGAAGGAGGAGAGGTTCATGCGGTCGCCGATGAACCGTGAGTTGTTAACAAGGTTACTACCGAGGCATTGATGAGCATTGATCTTGGAAAGTCTTTTCGGATTTCCTAAACACGTACTGGTGGGTCAGCATGGCTGCTTTGGGATTGCCAGTTGAGCCACTGGTGAATTGCAAGTTGCACACATCGTCTGGTCGCAGTTCGGCCTCGCGATCCTGGAGTACATGAGCCGCTTGTGATTGGCCCCGGTTAATGACTTGGTCATAGGTGGTGAAGTCCTGGTAGCTGCCGCGAAGGATCACAATCTCGTCCACACATTTCGAAGTGTTGTTCTGCCTGGGCTTGGGGCCCAGCTCTGTTAGGACCTCCTCCAGGTTATGACGGCCGATATGAGGAGTCATGAATAGCAGGCGACAGTCTATATCGCGATGGTAGATAGGCCCGAGGTTAGTTTAGACTCTTTTGTGACAGTTGTTGGATCAATTGTCTGAATTACCGGTATGATTCAGAGCATAGTAGAGCTCTGAAGGAGTATACGTGTTGTTCAACACCACCAGAATGGCGCCAACTCGTGCGGCCGCGAAGAAGACGGAAATATACTGTTCGCAATTACCCGCCATGATGCCAACGCGATCGCCCTTTTGAATGCCCATGGCAAGCATACCACGCGCAAGACGATCGGCCTCATCCTTTAGATCAGTATAGGTCCATCGCGCCCCCGTCCACGGGAACACCAAGCACTCGTAGTCTCCATATTGCAGGGCTTGCAGCGTTAGAAGCTCGCCCAGGGTAATATCCAATAGCTTTGGCTGAGTTGGCCCCGCTACAATTGACCATTGGAGGGGTGCTGGCGACGGCTGCACATGGGACAGCGTCTGCTGCAGACGATGAACACTCCGGGGGACAGCCATGGCCGGTATGAAGCTGAGCGCGCAGAGGGCGAAGAGGGGAGACGGGGAGAAAGTGTGCGAAATCGGAAAAAGATAGAGCGCATTCGTGGGTTTATAGCAAGAGCCGATGATACCGCGGCAATAAGTTTGTGATTTTTGGTTTTGTTTTCTCCGTATCAGATCAGATAGCCATCGATCAATCAGATAGGCGGGTGTGGTGGAGCGGCGTATTGCAGAGTGGATATCATACGGAGGAAGCAGGATGGAGTCGGACAGCTGGTTGGCGGTATCACCCGTCAACCTGTACATACAGTAGTAGAATAATATTCCGGAGTGATCGTATGGCCAGTGCTACGCTAGCCCGAGCTGTCACAGTCTATTGTTAAGAGGCCGGGTAATTCTGGAACTTCTTGGCGCATTGGAGGGTCCACTGCACGTCATGGACGCACA
This sequence comes from Penicillium goetzii, assembly GCA_037043885.1. Classification (NCBI taxonomy): domain Eukaryota; kingdom Fungi; phylum Ascomycota; class Eurotiomycetes; order Eurotiales; family Aspergillaceae; genus Penicillium; species Penicillium goetzii. The sequence goes on from JAWLST010000019.1 coordinate 448,485, forward strand.
GAAGCGAAGGGGAAGACCGTATGCAGTCGTCCATTGATAAAGTAGTGCCAGGAAAGACTCGTTGGCAATCAAGTAGAAGACTGGTGGCACTCCAGTTTCTTTCGACAGCTTGCAGTGGGCTGAGCACGGAACATGCTTCGAGAGTGTGTCTCAGTCTCAGCAATATGGGGCTCGTCTGACTCTGTGCATGTTTCTTTTATTCTGCATGGACTATGGAGAGTGGCAGCGATCGACTGAAGAAGTTTCCTAGTGTGGGTATTCGCTCCGGACTTTTTCGTCAGAATCATCTATTATTATTGTCATAGTATTATTAGTGTACCTGGGTATACAGTAATAATACACTTGTTCAAGCTGTATTCATCTGCATACATACCGGAACATAGATACCTGGTGGTGGTGATCCACTTTGGATTCGGTTGGCGGGCCTCGTGGCGCCCCGCTCGGATCAGATAATTTCGAGATTTTTCTGCACGGCATGACCAACTGTCACAACATTGAAAAGGAGGACGGATTGTTGATTCCTCAACTCAAATACAAGGACCGACCCAGTAGTGCGATTCTGTGCAAGTCATTCTTCTGGCCTCGCGGAGAGTAGCCCCCTTGTTCATGATCCATCAAACGGGGAGGAAGGATGCAGGCTACAAATCCACCTGCCAGCTTCGACTGATGTGGACCACCACGGGCGGTTGATCCGGATGAGTCGTGCCAGAAGGGCTGCATGAGCCCTGCCTTAGTTCACTGCCAGAACAATGCGTAATGTCGAATCCCTGTCCGTCTGGTGGGGAGTTGGCAGTGTGAGCCTATAGATCTAATCAATTAGCCCGGTATCGGAGTATTATTCGCCGTGTTTCCACACAGTTCTTCTCCGTTGACGCATACTAGGATTCTTGACAGCTGCCAAGGTGAATCGCTCAATGAGATAGTCCTCGGAAGGCTTGGTGGCCCCTTCGTAATGTTGACTAGTCCATAAAGTCCATGTATCCAAGTCAGCGGTGTTGGGGGGGGGGGGGCTTGTGATGAGTTAACACTCAGCGGGTGATTAGGAGCGCCAACCAAGGAAGTAGCAGCTGTCAGGCGCAGCAGGCTAATCTTTCAGAGAACGTTTCAGACACTGGAAAAACATTGTAGAATGTAGCAAGGACCTTCTATTAAAATATGTTTTAATTACATTAATTGCACGTCCAAGCAAAGACGACAAACGAGAATAGAACGAACGACATGGTACACGAGAAGGAAGCAGACGCCCAAGACAGAGAATTTGCTGATCTCGATACACCGGAACAAAAGGCCCTTGCCCAGGCGTTCATGTGTACATATATGTACGTAACTGCATTGTATACTCCTCCCCACGTAGGCCTGAGTTATTGAACAAGGTAGGCCTCACAGAATCATCTGCTCGGGGGATGGTGGCACGAGAGTCAAATTTACAGGAGGCTGCCGAGAGCAACGCAAGGCAGAGCAACGCCAACAAGGTCACCGTTCTAATCTTGGTCAGCTGGGTGTTTCAATGGAGGTTGACGAGAAGAGAGAATGACATACAGCCTCGGAGCGAGTGTTCTGGCAGCAAGCAATGTTCTGCTGGCACTTCTTGTTGACCAGGTCCTGGGCGTTGACGGGAACCAGGTTCAGGACGGGAACTATCCACCAGTCAGATATTGGTATAACTTTGTAGGGCTTTCACAAAGCTTCTTACCGTTGAGGTTCAGGTCATTGCAGCCGTTGAAGAGACCAAGGCCATCGCCACCGGGGCCACCACCCAGAGCAGTTCCCAGAACACCGGCGAGAGGGCCGTTGTTGACAGTGGTGACAGGGCCAGAGGCGGTCATCTTGTTGCAGCAAGAGACGACGGCGTCATTGCCACACTTGGCGTTGGCCTGGCTGAAGGTGACGTCCTGGGAGACGGGGTACTGCACGCCGTTACCCTCGCCAGAGGGAAGGGCCAGAGCGGTGGCAGCGAAGATGAGAGCGGTGGCGAAGAACTTCATTTTGATGGATTGGTGGTTGATAAACACGAGAAGTGATTATTTGAATGAGAGACTGAAAGTGTTTGAAGGATAGAAGGATGGTGGGAAGTGTGATTGAGCTTGGAGATGAAGATTCAACCTTGGGCAGGACATTAGATCGCTTTTATATTCGTCGTCCATCATACCCAACCCTCCAACTCCTACCCCTTCGAGATCCCTCGACCTGGAGTACTCCCTACTTTGACATCGATGCAGATGTGCTTTTTGTTCAGCTGCATGCCCTTGGTCTCACAGAGCGGGCCAAAGAAGTCAATAGTGTTGGCGAACCTGCTGGTGGCAACTGCAGATTCTTGCTCGATGCGGATCTGTAAACAGGATTCCTGCGCTGAATCCTCTTGCTTGGCCAAGCTGACTCGCGACGAGAGGGTGGGACCGTGGGACATGTTCAACCTGGAGAAATGCGGCTGCAGGAACCAGGCCCTGTGGTCCCTGCAGATCCCTAAAAGAAACCGGCATGGCTAGCTGCACGGAGTACGGAGTATATGGAGAATTGACCATGATGACTGGTAGTTCGGAAGTTCCTATAGGCAAACATTGCTGAGGTCCACATCCCAGCATAAAAGTGGATGCGAGGCTGCCTAAACACGAACTGTAGGGAGGTAACATGGCTGGGCACTATTGGCGTAGGCCTTTCCATGTTAAGATTAAGATCCGCTCTCGGGATGCAATAATTTTTGCTTTTTGCTGTTGAGCGGCTGCAGCGGCGGCAATTATGACTCCCGGAGGGATCGGCGATGTGATCTATCAAGCATCGACTTGTCAATTAGTCAATCCGGGGGACGGGCGATCGTCCGCTAAAGATTAAAGGCAAACACCACGTCAAAATAAGACAAGACCTATGCGGAGGCGACGGTCGCGACCGGCTAGCGGCTATCCTTGGAACCGTTACGATGGGCCCTCTACGAGATCGAACCTGGTGTTATTTGATTTCTTCCTCAGACAGATAGACAGCTGTGGTTTCGAGTGCCGGTATTCGGACCAAGTCGATTGGTCGCAACCCTTGACTCGGGGTATGTAATATTATTTAAAATCAATAAACCCATGCAGGGACGTGCAGGAACAACCTCCTGCGTCACGCATAGTCACAGAGCTTCCCCGGAGTACGGAGAAGTATCGTCGGAACGTATATCCCTCCTCTACGGGGCTTCGATGAAGCCGATCTCTCAACAACTTACGATGACAATTGAGTAACCCGGAAGTACCCGGCGAATAATCGTGAAGCAACAACTCACGGACGGACACAACCAACATTTCTTTTTCCAAGGGACCTGCTGATGCTCAAGCTCCATGATCTATTATTCCATGACGTGGGAACCTTTCAGCATATCTTCACCGTAAATACAGAACTGGGCAAAGACCGTGTTGGTCCAACACACGTCACACCTCTTGGCGTATTCCTTCACCAGGCGAAAGACTCCTCTACATACTTGATGTCTTGGTAGCCTTGTCTCATTGCCAGATGAGTTGCCGCACGCGCCTCGTCAGCCATCCCAGCTGGACCACAAACTAGAATTGCGAGCTTTATCCCAGCTGCAGAGGCCTCAGAGGCACGGTCTAGAATGAGCGATCGAAGATGCGGCCGACCCATCTGGACAGTATATCCAAGGACATTGCAATCTTCGCGAAATCTATCCGAGGATCCCGTGGAGTAAAAAGACGCACGGAAGTCATCCCGGCTGAGCATCGGTTTGAGCTCACGATCGGCAAGGTCACGAAGGAAGGCTGACTGTCGAGTAGTCCAGACCAACTCGATCTCCCGGGTTCGTGACTTTTCTTCCGACGTGCTAGACCAGCGATTGGCAGACCTCTGGAGATGATCCTGAAGATAGGGCACCGCAGCCGCAATCCCAGTGCCTCCCACAATCATCAACACTGATTCGTATCTCCACAGCGGATAACTGTGTCCGTATGGACCCTCGAGAAGAATGGTGGTATGCACAGGCTGGTTTGCCGCACGCAAACATTGCTGGCGAAGCTGTCGTGTCCAGCCATCATAGGGACGGATCCAAAAGATCAGTCTCGGGATCGAAGATGCTTCGAGTCGTCCTTTTCTTGGGTCCAAGATTTCACCATCGGGGAAGCTCTCAGACAGAAGTGGCAGCTGAGAATTATCTAAAGGGTTCCGAGGCTTGCCAGAAATGTTCAGCGGCACTCCCAGTGGATCCACGTCGTAGCTCCAAGCTCCAACAGTAAATGGATGGTTCTCCCAACCAGTGAAGCGAAATGGCTGGTACAAGAAATAGTAAGCTCCCGGCCTGACCTGTAAACCTGATACCCCTGGAGTGACCTCCAGTCGAATGACATCGGCTGCTTCGTCATAGGTCATGCGAGTCTCAGTGACAGTTATCAATTTGCCCCTGGACAGTCTGACATGGACGTTGCAATAAACTAGCCGAGTGGCCCGCAGAAAACGATCAATCGCCCACACTATCACGGATGGCCACAGATACTGCCAGTACTCGTGACCCTCGAACACAATGGTATGACTTTCGCGTGTTAGCAGATACGGAGCGGCTCAATAGGAGCTGGGGTAGACCCACTAGAAACAACCAACTAGGGTGACCACAGAGAAAACAATGTGTACTACCATAAAGATCTCGTAGGATGCGGCGCGCATCCGATCCAAAGAGGTGATCAACACCAGAATCATGACGACGAAGGCCTATTCTCTGTTAGTATCTGAGAGCTCGTACTCTGTCTCTGTGGTGGGATTGAAAGAGCCTCACCAAAATTCCCCAAAGAACGTAGGCTTTAGATATTTCCTTCCAGATCTTGTTGGTTGCTAGATCAGAACGCTCAGAAATCTGTCTTGTGCATCTGCCCCCGGGCAACGCCGCAACTGTTGGGACTCACTTTGAATATATATAACCAAGTACAGAACCGAATGTGCCACTGCCTGTAACGTGGCGATCCGCGCCACATGACGATGAAAGACATTAAAAGTCGCAAAACTCCACCCAGTAGCCCAGATTAATATGTTATTGCGCCCGCCGAAGAGCCATAATAAAGGGAGATTTGCGAATGACATGATTCCGGTCCGATCTGCCAAATAGCGTAAAATCTGACTAGTGACGTCGGGCCAACTGTAGACCGTTAGCAAAGTGATAGTCTCGACACGGTCGGGCAAAACATACTAGATATTTCCGGAGAAAGTTCGGTAGCCAACCACACTGAGTATCATGCTCAGTATCCAGAAGCCTGCTACCACAAGCGCCTCTGCTCGCGATGCGAATGTACATCTGATTAAGCCCCGCCCTCGACCAGCAAGCGGAGCTGGGATAATCAGATGTGTTTGAACCCAAACAATGATATTTTCCACCAACGCAAAACGATGCCAGGGGCTAGTGGAAGGATGAATGTTTGACTCTAGGCCGGACTCGCCTTGGTGCTGTCCGCTAAGAAACAACCAGCCCCATAGACGATACAAGATTCCAAGTAACAATATCCCAGCCCAATAGGCGTAACCGATATAGCTAGTCGGGGAAGATGTAAGTACACACTCGATAATCTTTAAGTGTTTGGAAGTTTGGTCTCATACCCAAATGCGTGGTGGGACCACGTTTCGAATTGCCAAGAATCCTATTTGCACTGAGAGTTAGCCGGCCTCGGCCATGCGTCATGTCATGCCACGAGATTCGTCTATACGTACTATTGTGTTGAACATGCGATGAAAATATGACGTGGAGAGAAGAACGGGATATGCCTGGAAATCTGCCCGCGACAGCTCCTGATAATCCACAACTCTCATGTTGCGGATGGCTTCCTTGGTTAAATTCTCGGCAACAGCATCTCTCGATAGCAGCTCGCCGTGGCCACCCTCCCGACATAGTTTCGCCAGCTGGGCCAGCCCGACCACACGCTCCCCGTCACGGCAGTAAGTCTCCGAAGATGCGTAGATGGAGGTGACTTTTAATGGATTCCGACAGCGGGTATCCCACATTCCCTTTGCGGGGTCACCATCAAAGGAGATATAATTATATGCCGAAAAGATCGCAGTCACACAGAGCTCATCTTGGGCGAGGGTCTCGCCCTGAGCGCCCCGAGCACTGAGAAGGAGGGCTAACCATGTGAGAAATCGCATGGTTGTGGCCAGTCCCTGGTAGTTGGCCTGCGAAAAGAAACCCCCCGGCGTGAACGGAGATGCGGATGAGAATAATGAGGGGAGAGGCGGAGCGCCGATGATCGCACAGATGGGCTCGGAGCCTCGAACCGCAACAATCAAATCTTATCTGATTGATAATCGCCACGTGACAGGGGCAATGCATAATGGGCCGAGGGAGTCCGAGCATCCGAGAATTAATCCGAGGACTAAGGTGGCACATACTAGTAGGTGATTGAAATAGTGTCACTATTCTTCAAATCCTTCGTTTCCTTGACCCAACGTTCTTGGGGAGAAGCTATGATCGGGAGGGGGGGGGGGGGGGGGCGTACTGGAAATGGTATACAGAGGATTTGGATTTGTATGTCTCATGCCTGGCAGCCAGGATCAAGATCAAATTGCATTCACAACCTCCTCAGATTAAGTAAAACAGTGAAGTATAAACTAGTGTTTCACTACTTTCCTTCGTAAAGAATATACCACAATCTCGTCAATTATCTATCCACATGACTTTTGACTAGTTTCAACGACTCTAGATTTCGGCCTCGGGGACACCATTCACACACCAAACTTCCCGCCCTTCGGCACCGAGAGATATGGACATTCCTTCCAATCACATGTGTTCTGGCAAAATTAGCATAGCGTCCCGCAACTCGAAAGAGGATTCAGTAAACATACTTGGTAAACCTCTGTCCCCCACCAGCTAAAGTGTTTGCTTGCTCCAGTGAAGTAGATGGTCAAGAAGATAACCACGCCCGCGATTCCCACCGACGAGTCCAAGGCAGAGCTGAGCACAAAGTTGTATTTGCTCCACCAGCCATGGACTCGCTTTCGAATGAGCCAGCCAAAAGTCAGACCCACAATCGCCCAACTGCCATAGTTCATTCCGGTCGCAGGTGGTAGATAGTTCAAGCCACCGAGAAACAACGGAATATGGACCCGCTTCCAGAGCGAATTCGGGTACCGGCGACTCAGGAAGTAGACGGGAATAGGAAGGACGGCACCGATGATGAAAAAGTACAGTAGGGCGTGGTAGCCAATGTGGTTCGTGAAATAGCGGCGTGGACCGACCGCGCCCCAGATGAGAGAGGTGTTGAAGTGAGTGCTAGAGAATGGGCAGCTGAATCCATTCACGGCGGCGCTCGTGCAGACTCCACTGATATGATTGAGAGCCCAATTGAGAACGCCGAGAGAGGAAAGAGTTCCAACAATCATGCCCACACATTGCACAAGGAAGAGTTTCCGTTGTGGAATCTTATAGTTTGGTCAAAACGTTAGTCGCAGCTGTCAAGACACAGAGCCGGCAGGGGGTTTGGAATTTCTTACATGACAATAATAGGCAAGCTTCATGTCCTGCGCGAAATACAGGCCTTTGATGGTGGTGATGTACCCGAGATCAAAAAACCAGATGTTGGCCAGAACTTTACCCTCAAAGACGAACCCTGCGACGATTCTGCAGAAGATATCAATGTTTATCTTCAGATTCGACGTCGCGTAAACAATTGCCAGCTAAGAGAAAAATGAATTAAATTTGGGGAAAAAAAGAAAGGATCTCAAGAATTTTGACGGGGGTCACATACCGGAGGATAGAAGATGAGTGCAACAGCACAAGCTAGTAGAACGCCGTACCAGCGAAGCTCAGCATCCCAGTACTCAACCGCAAAAATGGACATGAACAAGGCAAGTGCACAGCCAACGAGATACCACCAAATCGGGACATCGGGCGCACCGGTCTCGTCCTGACCTTGAGCCTTGGAACGACCAGGGAGAGATTCCATCACCATTTTAGGAACCCTTCTGGCGGCATCAACCATGGATTGACGATGCTCCAGAATGACCCAAACGAGTAGGGAACTCAGCGTAGCAAAGGATAAACCAAACATATTCAAGGCATAGGTAATCGGCATGTAGACCTAGATGAATCGTCGTTAATTTGAGAGACCGATATGACTGTATCATTCAAAGAATCAACGAACGGGTGAGTACGCAAGGTATTTCTGAAGATCCAATGTATACCCGGAGGCCTTGTTAACAATCTTGGATACTTTGTAAACGCTCCCAGTATTGTCGTAAACTATCATGAAACATCAGTACCATGCTTATAATGGAAGTAATCGTAATAGTCGCCCAATTACCTTTAGAGCTTTGGAACGGGAGGTAACCCGTGTTCCACACGTTGGTGTAATAACAAGCCACAGCCACTATCCAAATCCAGAACACCAGAGATACGGACACATTGAGAATTGCCCACGATGGAATCAACAGCGGTGATCCAACATAAGAGATTTGGCTCCCTGTTGATTTGTTAGCTTATAGTATCGCCGGGGGTGATGGAGTGCATACAGTCAAAAGTGATCGGGATAAGACCCATGCCAGATTTCATCCCAAACAGCTGATTGACCACGGGGCTAGTCGGATTGATCCAGCAAGAAAAGCTGAAGTAGCTCAGAGCTGGAAATATGAAGTCTGGAAACCAGTACCAGCAGAAGGAGATGCAACAGGTGATAGTGAAGAATGCGTAGCGAGAAATCTTCCAAGTGTTGTAGCTATGAAAAAAAAATGTTAACAGCCTCCATTGAAGAGATGAAGAAGGAGAAGAAGAGCAAAGCTTACCTTGATTGAACTTTACCCTGGTTGATGTTGTGTAGAGTGGTTGTGAGAGCAGTGACACTCAGGACACCAGGCCAGATGAGTTCTTTCGGCACTACCACAACAGAACGAAAGAGGCCTGCAAGACAGAATCCGATCAAGAATGTGGCAAGGGTGATCAAGACCTGAAATCCCCATCCGGCTTTGTAACCGTAGAACATCTGCTGCTCAGTCAAGACATCGGCCCCCAGGCGAACATAGATGCTGAGGTTTGACATGACGTAGATGAGAACATGTTCCTGTCGATAGACTTGTTTAGCAAATGCGGGACACAACTTCTGTATTGCTCACTCAATGACCAACCTTGGTATTGAAAGGGCCTGGGTTAAGGTTAAAAGAGCAATTTCCTAGCGGAACGTTCCAACTAGGCACAAGCGTTTCCCAAAGCTTTCCCAATGGATAGGCCAACAGAAGCACCACCGAGGCTGAGATGGTGAGAGAGGGCGTTCGGAGGGTATATAGTGTATTCAGACCACTTGCAACAATGCAGAAGCCAATTCCAAGCACCCACATCCGCAGAGTGAGGATTGGCTCGGTTGGGTCATTCTCCACGATATCTATACCGGCCGCTCTGAGGACATCGACTTGGGAGTCTGGACTGAATGTCAGAGCCTGGATCTGAGCCAAAATTTAAAGGCCAGATGCAGAGATTTAAAAATGAGAAAGCTCTGCCACCCTTACCAGTCTCCGACTCATGGGATTCCTGAGCATGCCTTTCACGGACGTCAATCTCTTTGGCGTCTGCCATGATGGCGTGTGACAGCTCTCAGCGCGTAGGAAGAGAATGTTGGAGAAGACCCGGGGGACGGATCAGATAATTATGTAGCATCAGATAAGATCGTACCAGGTGATTGAAACTTCTACATAATCATTAATCATGGTTCCAGTTGCCGACTTGGCCGGCTAGCAATGGTTTTTCCGCGAGTCGCAATCGGGTTCAGCCCAATCGGGTTCAGCCCTACGGGGCTGAAGGGTGGACTGTGGAGCACGAAAGCTTCAAAATTGGGTCCACTTGCTGACAAGCCATTGGCAGCCTTTTCACGTCTGCCTAGCCAGTGAAACGTTTTTCTGGCTCTGACTCTGTTCAACCAGGCTTTCGCTAACAGAATCTCTCAAACTGGACCCGGTTGTGGTGTTGAAGTATTTGCTGATTTCATGAGTATATCACCGGAACTCTGGAAGTAGGCCGTGATTCTCTGTACTTGGGGGAAAAAAAGAATGTAAAATGTGTATGTTTCGTTCGACGGGGGAATATCCTTAAGGGTCCTTCTAAGAAGAGTCAAATTTGTCATTCCGACGCATAGGGAAAGATCATGTTCACCAAGTGGGCCCCAACGCGCGATTTCTTCCGAAGGAACGCCATGGACGGAGTACAGACCCTTGGATTGGAAAGAGAAAGGGGCCAAAGACGTAAGAATCTTGAATTAGGTCGTGTGCTTTGCCTATTATTATTTCATGCCGACGCCAATGCTGTGAACCAAGATCATGACACATTACAAGTTCGATGTAATCAGCAGCCCGAAATGATACCAAGATGAAAGCAGCAAGAGAAAATGAAAGGAGGAAGAAATGAAAGTCTCCGCCCATAACGATGCTCCATAGAATGATCGCAGTAGTAAGAATGCAGTGCAAGGTTATCTCGCACAACTTGGGAGGAGAAAGAGGTGATCCACACTCGCAGAGCCGAAGAACTAAGTGACCAGTAAATCCTCTTCTTTCACAGACACCTGAATTTTGACCCCCCAACCATCCCTTCCCCCAATCCAGTTCTTGCGTTTACCTACCTTCTCAAGCTTCCGCAGATCTCGCTCTAATTCCTCCTTCAGATGAGTCGGATCATATGCCACCTTTTGAATGGCAATCTTCAAATTAATCCCATCCTTCTTCCCTTTCTTTCCCAATCCCGTCACCCACTCCGCAGAAGGAACGATCCGGGGCTTGGAGGTATCAATTGAACCTGTTAGATATAGTTGGCCAAGAATAAGGCCAAATTTGCCAAGGTATCGCGTCCACCAGACTTCTTCTGGAGTGAGAAGCCCCTGCAAATGGGATTTGAGGTCCACATCGCGCGGTGGGAGTTCTCCACCGTAGCGCTCTTGGAGCATCAGGGCTAAGAGAGCCCGGTGAGAATGAGGGATTCCATGCGTTGATGCGAGGATGCCAGTGCTTGTACTGTACAAAGCTGCGCTGGAAGAGAGTTCTTTGGCCATAGACGCATGTACATAGAGGGCATTGGCAAATGCCTGGACCACATGGACGCTGATTGTGGATGGAACCGAGCGTGAACCCTTTGGTCTGGGCAGAGCAGCCAGCATCAACGCAGCGATAGCCTGGGCCGACGAAGGCGCATATCGAGCGGTCGCAACCTCGAGAGGATCTTGCTGACGGACCACCGGTAGCATTTGGCGGAACAAAACACCCTCTCGGACGCCCCCTTGGCAGAAATGGGCTTCCTTGATCCCATGCGGCAATGACTCGGCAAGCACGTTGACCAGGAACGCGACCGAAGGCACCTGTTTGCGGCGTCGGTCGGACACGCGGAAGATCTCGTCTGCTGTGCGAGCCACTTCCTTGAGGGCATCGGTGTTCTCAAAATCCTCCTTGGGCGCAGTGTACCCATTGATGATGGAAATGGGGTAATTTTGGCCTCGGGTTTGATGCAAGTAAAGCAGGAGATAGCCCCAGCCGCGGAACCCGCCACCCGACAGGTACAGGGGAAATCCGCCCTGTTCGCGTGCTTTCTTCACAAGACTGTCGGGAACTTCGAGGCGCTCGAAGGCAGTGCGGAAGTTGTTCGCCATTTCGCGGCGGAACTCTTCCTTGGCCTTTTCAGCATCGTCTTCGCTTTTCCCTCGCTTCAAGTCGGCCAGTTTCTGGGTTAATGCGGCAGCTCCGTATGGGAAGCTCACCGCACCTTGGGGGCTGATGCGCACATTGCCCGCATGGGAGATGATCCAAGTCATCTGCATACTCCCACCCCCAAGATCCAGCGCCAGTCCTTCCACGTCAGAAAAGCTACTGGCGATCCCCCAAGCGCCGATGATCCCTTCATCTTCCTTCCGCAGAAGCTCTACCTTGATGCCCGTTTTATTGTAGATTGCGCCAGTAAACGCTGCAGAGTTGATCGCCGTCCGGGTTGCTTCGGTCGCAATAATGCGTATGTTGGAGGCCGGCACACCAATCTCGACACAAATTATTTGAAACCGAACAATAGCGCTGACCACGCGGTCGATCACATGTTGGGCAATGGGTATGCGAGTGCCGGTCTTGGGATCGATTTGGGCCTCGTAGAGGGAGATATTGACGCGATGGAAGTGGACTGTAGGAATGATACGTGTAGTTGGAGAGGTGAGATCGGAAATCGAGCATCGGATACCATTACTGTTGGCGAACAAAAAGAGAACGAGGAGTCAACGAGGATTTTTGGGCATGTGGGTTGTGCTCTTGAATTCGGCGTACCTGCCCATATCGACCACTGCGTGTAGATAGTCATTCTGACCTGGTTCCGAGGAGGTTGTTAGCCTTCCATGAGAGCCTCCATCTGAAGGAAACTGGCTTCCACCCCCCATTCTGGATGCTGGAGGCAGTTCTGTCTTGACGTTCTGGGTGGCCACCTTTGTGAAGGGCGGGCGTTGGTTACGTTGGTGACGATGTGACATCACACAACTACTAGGTCTAGGTCCACCCACTTCACCGCCTTGGCTCCTCTCTGGATCACCATCACGGAATCCCTAAGGTTGGCAGAGAACTGAGCAACCTTGAAAAATGACATGAATAGACAAGCATTCACATTATTTATCAAAAATGTGGATTGAAATTCTGTCGCATTAATGACAGTGACCTCCTGTTATCGTCATCATAATAATCATCATCAAGAACAAAACATAAACACATCAACCTCAACATCCATGCTCATCGCACCCATCATACTTGCCTCATTACAATGATTCTCGCCTGATTTACGACCGTGTTGATCAGACTCGAAACGATACTGGCTAAAAAGGGGATATAGTCGACGTCGGATTCAAATACTGGTGTGGCTGATAGAATATTCATTGTGTGAGAGATGCGATTGTGATTAACACTTGTCCACGCCGATACCATCACATTGAGCATTCTCCAACTTTCTCGGATCACTCAGATGTCCGTACTTCATTCGAGCCGTGCGGACCTTGGCTTTGTCGACCGATCCACCAAAGTCAATGTTGAGTCACCCGTAAGTCAACCATATCTGCTAAGGTTCACAGCTGAACTGGACCGACAGCAATATTGAAGAAATCGGTGATGACTCTAGTGCGAAGGCCAGGCGAAAAATAGTCGTACCCAACAACCGTACCGCAAGAGTCGACGAAAACAGTTAGCGGGAGCGATGAGTACATGAGATTCCACTTGAGCCTATTAGCGTTGATTGCATCAAAAAGTAAAAGGCTGCTTGAAACTGACAGATGCAACATGTTTCTCCAGCAAGTTCCTCTTCACTAGTCCACCGAACACAGCTTCGCCCCGGATTAAGAAATCTTCGGTAAAAAGAGGAAAATTGGAATTGACATAACCAGTCCACACGGTAGGCTGAGTACTATTAACCTCATAGGAGGTGAGGGTGTTCAGGACCAAGCCATCCTTGGTAGTATTCGAATAGTCGAAGACCGAGGACGCCAGAGCCCCATCGTAGGCCTCGTCGCCACGGACGAGTTTCTGGGAGGGAGAGAAGTAAAGATAGCCTGAAGTGATATGAGACAAGTTGTTATTCCTGAATCATGTTAGTGGAAGTCCATGTCAACATCAAGATTGAATCGAGTACCATTTGTGCTGGATGAAGCTGGTTTTGAATTCAGTCTTCACCAGCGGTGGCTCCGGCTGCTGAAAGCCGCTGGTGAATTCAAGCATCGAGGTGGGAAAGTCATTGCACGGTGAATCTTTTGGCTTGACCGAGTTCGCCAGGGCCACCAGAGCGAAAGAAAGGGTATAAAGGAGATTCATAGTAGAACGAGTTGGTAGATGGGGTTTCCAAGAGACGAATGTGAAACTTTTCTGATTGTTCCAAGATGAGAAACCAGATATTGTCTCCGTATATATACCTGGTGGAACATCTCTTACGATAGCCTTGCCAAGGGTCAATCCAGTTTGTACATACATACTAGGTATGGATTTAGTAGCAGATGCCTAAATGTGGGGCACTGTCGCGCTCGATTATAACCGAATTGGGAAACGCCGCTTGGCACAACGCGGGAAGTTTTCTATTCCATTCCTTCTGGCAGAGACTCGAGTCTCGCTTGCCAATCCCAAAGTTGATGCAGATCATCCTTGATTCTGCTCGCAACAATGAAACCACGGTTAGAGATACGTTCCAGCAGACCCAGAACCGTGGCTTTCTGGACACGAGACTTTGCGCGTGTGCCAGCGACTCGAAGCGGGAAAACCAACAATAGACCAGATCCACCTGGCGTGCTAAGTATGAGTTCAGCCTGTTGGAGGATCTGGTCAACGTGGTGGCTTATTTCACACGTTGATAGGCGAGGAGAATGATCTAGATGCCAACAATGATAATAATCAAACGTGTTGAAAAGGAAAATCAAAGTGGCGTGGCAGTATGATAGTGCTTCGTGGATCTGCAAGTTTTGGGACTTTCCGAGGTCCCGGTTTTTAAGTTTACCATGCACTTTGAATATATCGCGTTGGATCCCAGCGGCCTCGAGGCCGAATCGAGCCAAACTCGGATCTGACATGTCGAAACTTGTAACAGCTGGAATGTAACCATAGAATCTGGAGTGGTACGTTAGTAAGCAAGATTATCTCAATCATCCTCAGATCCCATACCGAGTATTAAAAGAGGATATCTGGACCATTAATGATGAAATTTGACCCAGAATGTCCCCTTCATCCATGGGCCTATGGTCGTCCATGTGATATATCGCGGCCCAGTCAAGGCTAGATAAGATGGTGCTTTCCCCATAGAGGATTGCTCGATTTGCCTCAAATATCCTGAATATATCAAGAAAAGCCTTACGAGAATGGGAAATCGTCTGTTTGGGATTGGCAGCCTGCAGCAGTCGAGTTGTTCCATATAACATATGTTTAGCCCATCCCTCTCCGGATGAATCGGCCATAAGCTATGAGCCTTAGTTAGTCTATCCCCAAAGTCACTTTATAAGAGAAAAGGAAGTACCTCGAATAGGCCGAGAAAAAATGTAGTCCAAAGAACATCATCTCGTTGAGAGACCTCCGAGTCCAGCAATGCAGTTTTCAATGATTCGATCGAATAGGAGTATGACTTGTACGCCAAAAACTGAGGACATTGGGCTTTACCGTAAGCGCCGGAAGAGCCATGACGTGAAGCATCCAAAGCCCCTATAGCACTGACTACGGAGCTCAATAGCGCGGATTCGCTCACCAAGGGCAGGAGGACCTCGACTAAAACGTCTCTGTGATGGACAAGGTGATTGCGACCTAGGAAGGCAAAAAAGTATTGAAGATGAATGGTCTCCGTATTTGCCGTCACCTGCGTAGGGATCAATGGGCCATCGGTCTCCTTGTAAAAGACGAAGACTGTCTTTGAGCATTCACTGCTCCGTTTTCGGCAAGTCTTACTGGTGCGAATACACGATTCACATGGAATTCCACCCACACACTACTCTGGCCTATCAGCAATGGTAGATGTTGCGCAGGGAATACAGGGCACAGACCTTTATCTTTCTGGTAGCGCAAGCTTCGCAGCGTATGACCTTCTTGCGCTGGTCGAGAGGACCCAGTTCGCGCTTCCCTGGCATTTTGGCGCTCGAGTGCGAGGTCTGCGGCTCAAAGGCTTGAGAGCCGTCCCCCTTGGATACGGACGGAAAATTGCCGAATCAGTTCTCTATTGCAACTGAAGAATTTTAGTGCCATTTGGATGGAATATTTCTTTTCACTGTTCATAAACCAATAGCGGGACCTAGGCAGCCGACTTCCACGACTTCGGCGCTAGGCCGATTTGGGAAGTAATCAAGCGCGGGAGGCATCGTGGTCCGTGGGTCGGTGGCACGACGATCCACGCGCTTTATGATCGGAGCAAGCTAAAACATCATGTACAAGTATGGATATGAACGAATGAGATTATAAGGACTGGTTGATGAATTGAATCATATTGGGTGACTTGATCGATTGATAAATAAGATGCGATCCAAGGTAGATTGAAATACTCAGTAGGAACTCCGAGACTCGGTGGTTAGACCATCGATCTAGTTGGTGAATCAAAGGCAATGCGAATGACTGGGAACCTCGTACTGTGCAAAATAGGGGATAAACCGATGCTAATAATTCGGAAAAAGGGTACCAGCAGGCCGCCGTGCTATTGCGTTTAGTATCTTTTCATTGGTCGGTGCCAAGCAACCGACTACCCGCAGGTAACGCCGAATTGGGAAATGATCAAGCGCGGCCACTTGTAGACTACTATCCTTGGTATCTTTTCGTTTCTTTCATGATCCATCTGAGCTAGAATTAGTAATATTTTTTCGAGGTAGCATTCGATACTTGTACTCAATTAACATTAGACATGGATGTCCACTTCGGTTGCCTGAAGCTGCTACTGTGGCTACCAACGTTTTGCAAAATGGGAGGCTCTTTCCTATCAAGTCCCGAAGTATAAAAGCCCACCCAAACCAGGTATGGAAATACCCCTAATATATTCTTCACTATCTCATAAATCTCTCCAGGGACCTCCACTTTGATCCTCAGTCATCATGTCTAACGACACACAAGCGTATGTTCCATGCACATTACAAACTTGCTCAATGTCCCAGGCTCCCATACCCTATCAACCACATCTGGGCGCAAATGCTTTCTTCCTGGCAATATTCGCAGTGGCGTTGTCTGCTCAGCTGTTTCTGAGCAGTCGTCATAGAACCTGGAGCTATCTTACGGGCATGGGAGGAGGCCTTGTACTCGAGATAGCTGGCTACGTGGGCCGAATCCAGTTACATACTAATCCATTTGTTTTCGACTATTTCGTGCAGTGAGTCCTAGTAATTCGTTATAAATAGTTAGGGAATAACCAGATTGGACGGATATTGAACTGACCTGATGCAGATACCTAGTCTGTCTGACAATTGCACCGGCTTTTATCAGCGCTGTAATTTACCTTTGCTTCTACCGCTTCATCATCATCTACGATCGCTCTCTCTCAGGAATCAAACCAAAAGCCTTTGCCGTGATTTTTATCACTAGTGACATTTTCTGTCTGGTCCTTCAAGCTGCCGGAGGAGCAATTACCGCAACTACCGGCGGAGCAAGCGTGAAAGCAGCGGCCATGCGAAATACCGGTATACACGTGATGATTTCTGGCCTGGCTCTTCAAGTTGTGTCACTTCTCTTTTTCATTGGCTGTGTACTGGACTATACGTGGTATCTCAGCCGAAAGGGTTTTGCTCCGGCTCCAGCTACTATGAAAAGCAGACGTTGGAAAGGGTTATTGATTAGTGAGTATCTCGGAAACCGAGACTTGGCAACATTGCTGATATATGTATCGTGGCAGGCCTAGCAGTTGCTACAATTGCAATTTTGATTCGCTCCCTGTTCCGAGTTGTAGAACTTCGAGATGGCTTCCAAAGTAAATTGGCTGGTAATGAAGTCGCTTTCATGAATCTCGAGGGAGGGATGATGGTGGTCGCGACAATTTGTCTGACTGTGTTCCATCCATGTCACTGTCTTCCTGTTTCGTGGAAAGTGTCACCTGATCAGGCATAGATTGGCTCTAGCTTCTACCTTTGGAGGTTGATAAGCATGCATGTTGACACTGGAGGTTCCTATTGACTGTTGGTGGATCTTTATACCAAATATGATTTGGGAATTGCAGGTTTCAAATTGGATTCGAGCGGTTTCAGTCTTTGCAGAGTTCTCCTAGTTCGCCACCGCCTGATTAAACAGCGATACTAACCTTAATCCACACTACATACTCCGTACAATCCCGAGACTACGTTACTAACTTACTATGTAAGCAGAGAAAGCACAGGCTTCTAGCCCCGTCCTCATTATCATATAGTTCAGGACTGTGATCAGTGGAATGATGTCATAATAGATTTGATCGACGTGGAGGTCAAGTCAAATATCAGAGTAAATATAATCATATCTAATGACGAATGAGGATGATTGATTGAAAATGTGAAAATTAATAATAAGACGACCGAGAGAGAAGAGGAGTGAACTGCCCTTGATCGCTAAAAAAGACCAAAATACTGATAGTGTAGAAGAATCCAAAACGGACGGAATTTTGGGTGAGGGAGAACTCGGGTGTTGGAAGCAAGTGTAAGCTATGGTAACGCGGTGTTGATATTTAAATATAGCGTTCAAGAGCCATATGACCCTTGCAAACTCCAGAGTTACAAGCAGAGAGATCGTTGGACAACATTTATTGTCATATTTTGCAACGAGAGCTGTGGCCGGAATATCAGAATGTGCATTCAATGCCCAACAGCTGCTGCTGTCCCACACGTTTACCTGTTGAATATCCTCGTCACTAATACCAACCAGTGTCGCCCTTGCCTAAATCCAAAGTAGGTACAAATATTTGCAATCCTGGAGAGGTGGTCATTATCTGATTACTGGACAGTTTAAACATGAGTGTCTTGCCCGCCGAAATTAAAATTGCCATTCAAACACACAATCCATTCTTTTTCTCAACTCATACCTTGACTTCTTTCCCTTAAAATGAAAACCCAGTATCTCTTTGGGCTCTGCATTCTCCAGGCCGTCTACGCTCAGACCCCCGAAAGACCAGTTCAATGAAGTTTGCATGAAAGCAGACGGCACAACAAAGACTTTGGATATCTTTCTTGGCTTTTCTTTTTCTACACAATATTGAGATCCTCCTGCACTCAGACCAATTTACTCTGGGTATTGCAGCGGTTTCTCAAGCCGGTCTTCGCACTGGAGAATGCCTTTGCAGATGGGTATTCAACATACCCTGCTATTTTCGATTATTTTGATCAGTCAATCTAACTTCTCAAAATCATTTTCTCTCGCACCAGCTTGCCCCAACAGCTCATACCATTATTTGCAGGCTCTGCTATGATACATACCGTGTATACCCTGCTTGTGAGGGTATCTCCACCTGCCCTCAGCTGAAGAGTTTGCCCTGGAAGTATGGGAGATACAAGCGACTTCTCATTCAACGGCCTTGGCATCAGCCACAACCGGCTCATCCTGGATACCCCACTCAACGTTCGTATATCCGTTGGCTGTTAGGTAGTCCTTCCAGTCTTGGTCGCCATGATCCAGGAATTTATCACTATCCTCGATCACAAACCATGCAAGACAAGCCCCCAAAACGGCGAATCCAGATCCAATCAGAAACACAGCCTGGGTACCATGCAGCTCGTCATCCCCCCAGCTGGCTAGAATAGGCTTGAATACCTGTGTCCCAATAGCAGCGCCGGCCTTGCTCCAAGCCGCTGCGAGACCAACTCCGTGACCACGAAGAGCCGTGGGAAAGCTCTCGCTGGCTGTAAGGACAATCGTAGCTCCCGGGCCCACTTCACCGAGAGTAAGAAAGATACCATACAAGACGATGAACAGAGGGAGCTTGGTTTGGATCGGCCCCAGTGCGCCGCCCAGAATGAAGCCAAGGGTAGCTTGGAGGAAGAATCCTAGTGCCATTGTGCGCCTACGACCAATACGATCGGATAGGAGACCACCAATGAATGCCCCTGGAATATAGAAGCAATTGATCAGTGTCCCCCAAGCCATGGTGAGGGCAAGAGACGAGGAAGGGTTGACTCTGCCCACAATGGTTGAAGAAAAAAGACCGAAGGGATAGGAGATGTAGTTGTAACTAACAGGCCATTCTTGATCAGCTTGTGTATCTGCCTGCATAAGTGAAACACGTACATGAACCACGAACCACACACCCCAAGCAATGACCTCCAGTATTTCTTGATAGCGAGCCAGTATGGGATCGGCTGCTTCTTCATCGAGCTCTTTTTGTAGGCAGAGCTCACGACCATCCGGTAACGAAACCAGAAGATTGAAAGAGGAGCGATAGCACCCATTGCCAATGACACTCGCCACACAGCCTCATAGTGTCTAACTTGCTGGTGGAAGCACAGCAGTAAGATTAATGGCACAAGTGCGCCAAACGCAAATCCTAAAGACGCTGAAAGATCCCCAATCATGGCAAAAATGAAGCCCCTACGCTTGCGAACACCCGGAGCTTCGTCGGTTGCTTCCGCAGCACCCGCACCGGCGACTGGATACTCTCTAAAAAGGTGTCAGGTGAAAGTAATCATGAGTCTGAGGCATTCTTAGAAGCTAGCTTACCCGCCTGCGCCGACTCCTGCAATGCCTCTGGCAATTATCAACATCCAGAACATTCCGTCGTCAGTGAGGCCACTGGCCCCTGCACTAAGAGTGATGCCGAGGACCAGAATGGTGGTTGTAAGCACAGCACCTGTTTTGCGACCCAGCTTGTCCGAGATATAGCCAAATGACAGCATGCCAATGATCATACCCACCATGAAGGCATTTGACAGGCGAGCGGCGACCGTAGTCGTTAGCGCTTGCGGATAGATGACTTCCATTATCAATTCTATGTTGCCGATGATTGACGCATTGAAACCGTCTGAGCCAATCGCTAGACCGCTGAAGACGACCATCATCACCATTGATACTCGGGAATAGCCCCGACCGGATTCTTGGATTGTCGCATCTGGATGAATAGCATGCGGAGTTTGCGCATCTGGGATAGTTGCGTGCGGGTTTGGTAATGTTGGTTTGGGCTCAGCTACCTCTGCCGTTGCAGATTTCTGTTCATGCGAACCACGCACTTCAACTACCGGAGGTTCGCTCATCTTGCTGTCGTTGAGCAGCGTTTCTTTTCCAATCTTCGTTCATTGGAGAAATTGCATAGGCTCTGATTCGCACTTTATACCGAGCCATGTTATCGGAACATTCCGCGTGGACTGGACTTGTCGGATATAGGGGTATGGATTCGGTCAAGATCGCCCATTACTATTGAACCAATCGGTCAGCGTGCGGGGTTGAGATATGTCGGATGTCTGCAATTGCTGTGGAGACGGAGACGGGCGAGGCGCCGGACAGGCTGAGATTTGAAGCTAGCCAGCCCCACGTACTCATTAACAAGCCACTACAAGCCAATAAGGAAGCCCGCCCGCCATGGACGTGACCGGCGGGGAAGGTAAGAACGAGATAGCACTGCGTAGGAACTGATTTCCCAACTTCGTGCTCTGGTACTTGAAAGAAATTTGCCGAAGAACTGCTTTAACATGCCGGGATTGTTGAATCTCTCCTCTTCTCGCCATCGATCAGGACTTATTCATCTGTAAACACAGGACACCATGTCAAAGCACTTGCCGACCACTCACAGGGATTTGGAGGCTCTCATGCCTCACTCAAAGGGCCCCAAGGACAGTCAATTTACCCTCCGAACCCTGGGGCATTTTATTGCCACAGTCGGTCTGTTGGCCACGGGGTACCGGTATTTTTGGCACCCATGGTCGCATTCAGTTGAAAATTCACTCGTATCTTCTGGTAGCGAAGCGATAACCAAAGAACATCAGCTGGAAGAATTTCAACAATGTGCCATCCGTAACCTTCTAGATACTGGACTGCCTTTCTTGGAGAAGGCATCCCCGATCACAGTCCCAGATTTCCAGGAGCGGCGAGATCGACTAGCCGAAGCGTTGGTGGCCGAAGATGTTGATGCTTTCGTGGTAGAGCCTGGCTACACGTTCAAGTATTATGGAAATGTGAGCCAGCCAGAATGGGAGGTTTGGGAGGTCAGTCATGTCTAGGAACCGACATACGAAAGCATAGAGATCAAGAAAGCTGATGAGACCTAGCCAGAAGAGCGCCCGTTCCTAATGGTTGTTCGCCCTGTCTTGGACCTGACAACAGGCCAAGTAAAGGCAAACACAACTTTCCTTTGCCCATCTTTTGAAGCTGAGCGAGCCCGTCTGTTAGGGATGCCATTCACCGAAGACATCCAGATTGTCCCCTGGGAGGAGCATTGGGACCCGTACAGTACCCTTCAGCAGTCGGACGTG
Organism: Penicillium goetzii; assembly: GCA_037043885.1. Taxonomy (NCBI): domain Eukaryota; kingdom Fungi; phylum Ascomycota; class Eurotiomycetes; order Eurotiales; family Aspergillaceae; genus Penicillium; species Penicillium goetzii. Next base: position 470,288 of record JAWLST010000019.1, read on the forward strand.
TTTCTTGGGGCTAGTCGCGTACCGCGCCTGATGGTCGATGAGGAAATGCGAGACTTTATTCAAAGAGGCCTCGGGTCGGCGGGATTTGATGTAGTCGGCTTGCGCGGTCGAGTCGAAGAGGTCCGACAGATTAAAACTGCTCGTGAAGTCGAGATTCTGCGCGCAGTCAATACGGGCACCGTCGAAGCTGTGAGGCAGATGAGAAAATGTGAGTGAAAGGGCCGCCCAACAAGACTTTGGGAGAGTGTGTTTCTAAAAAAGTCATCAGGTCTCTATCCCGGATTGACGGAAAACGAGATCGCTACCGTACTTGACAATGCCTTGCGAGCAGCCGGCATGGAGCCATTCTTCGACATCGTGCTATTTGGTTCGTAATCTCGTACTTCACGATAAATCGACTGAGTTCACTGACGAGGCACAGATGAGAATGCGTCAAACCCCCATGGCGGAACAGATGGAGAAAAGGTCTTGGAGCCGGAAACATTTGTTTTGATCGATGTCGGGTTGGTGTTTCCCAGAAAGAAGTCTTCACACCATAATGGATATCTGATCACTTAACAGGGCTCATCTGTACGGGTATTCTTCGGATATCTGCCGTACTTTCTTCCCTCCCTTTCTCGAGAAGCCGTTGAAGGATGCCTCTTTGTCGCCAAACGTGAAAGAGAAGCTCAAGGTACGTCATAACCCCCCAAGGAAAGTAACAGAGACTAATTCGATAACTCATTAGGTCTGGGATATTGTATTCGAGGCGCAAACGCAATCAATCCATCAAATGAAAGAAAACTTGACAGCCGCAAGTGTCGATATTGCTGCCCGCGATGTTATTACCGAGGCTGGTTACGGTGAAACCTTCACACATCGGGTCGGTCATGGAATCGGAATTAAAGGTATGGATATCTATAATTTTCCTCCTATGTTAAGATTCAAAAATTCCCGACAACATTTTTGACGCGGTGAACAGCCCACGAAAGTCCGTATCTCAACCAAGGCAATACCAATACTCTGCTCAAAACGGGCATGACATTCACCTCCGAGCCCGGTATCTACTTGGTGGATAAGTTTGGTGTGCGACATGAGGATATACTGCTCGTTCAGGGCAATGAAGAGCCACAGCTTCTGACGGGCAGCAGAGCTCAGGGGCCTTGGGACCCTTGAAGACCACGACTTGAGTCCGATGATCGAGCTATCTAACCTCCATGGATGAGCTACGTAAAACCGGGGCGCGAGATTGCTACTGGCCACCATCTGGTATATTTCCTTCAGGGGAAGAGTCTGTACGCGAGTGGACTTGAGTGAACTGAAATTTATTGATGACTACAGTCACATAGCCGTCCTCTAAATCTGGGACGATAGATAAGCAATCCATCAAAAATCACTTGACTTCCAGCCGCAACGCATCATACTGCACGTATACAGTCCTAGGCAAGATGGCAGTTTCCGTATCGGTCGCGTTGTAAGGGAGATGGAGTCGGAGCAGGTTGTCTCCCTCGTGGAGCCAACTGGCAGGGAATGACATCCGGGAGCTAACCTGATAACAGCTAACGGCAGACCGGACAATGCAGCTGCTGGACTGATTGAAGCCAATCACCAACGTCAAAGGATCGGAGTGATCGTTGATATAACTCTCAAGAGACAGATTGTTGTAGGGTTCCTAGCACGCTTTGTGTCAGTATACGCTCGCGGTACGGCACAGGATGGAACCAAATATTGGCTAGTCAGGACTTACACTAGGGTTCCAAACATCAGTATTTCCCGCTGCAGTCTTTGCACCGGCCAGCTGCACAGTGAGAGTTGCTGTCTTCCGTTGGCGTAGTTGCTTTGCGTCCAGTTTGAAGTGGATGTTCCAGTCATGGGTGGTGTTGTACTCCACGTGTGAGTTTGATGGAGTTGGACCGAAGACTGACCAGTGGACTGTGTTCAAGTCTACAGCCGGGTTACTTTTACCGATAGTGTAGTTGATGCCATCAGGGAAGTCATGAGTCCAATCATAAGCACCCCAATAGATCAGATACTCTGGAGGCTGAAGAGGGTGGGTGGTGTCCTTGGCATGGCCGTGGCGGAATTCGCCTGAAGACTTGTCTGGAATTCCAAGTCGCCAGACCTCTGTTCCTGCTGATTCCTCTTCCCAGGCATCGCGCACTGTGGTTGATTTTCCTCCACGCACAACGATCCCGTCACGAACATAATCACCGAAAATTCCTTCCGCGTATATGGTAAGACGATACTTTCCTTCTTTGACATGGTCTAGAGTGAAGCTCCCATCAGATTCGATGTCAACCCAGTATTGATAAGCGTCTGGAACGGCGCTGTTATCTTGATGATAAACGCCATTGGCACTCAGAATCGCAATAGGCCGGACAGCGCCCTTTGGAAGTTTGACCGTTCCCCGAACACGTCCTCGTTGACTCGAGGGGACATATCCCACGACATGCTTAGCAATTGAGTCATAGAACGCAGCATTCCACTCCGGATTTGCTAGCTCGAGAGCTTCAGCTCGTAGCTCGTTCAGCGACTTGGATCCCTTGCCGCCGTTGAAGAAGTAGAACTGAGGTCCGAAGGTTCGGTCGAATCCATTTGTGATGTTCGGTGTTCCTTCACCATGGTGATTGGAAACAAGGTAGTTGTAGACGATACCGTCCACAGTCAAGTCCGAGTGAATCGGGCCCTATTACTTGTGAGATTGTAAACTGACAGGGAAGAGAGAATGTTAGACATACACCATAGTACGTATCCTAACCCAAAGACGCTGTCAGTCAAGTTCCATGTTTCTTATGTAGCCGGTAAATCACTTACCTTAGTGTTCATGACAAGCCATGCTCCATAGGTGGTTCCAGAGGAATTAGAACCATCGGCGTACAACCCGTGAACGCTGTTGTTCCTCCAAGCTAGCAAAACGTCAACATAAGGTCCGATGTCCTAGAGGATGAAGTGGCAAGTAGCATACGTACGATTTGAAAAGGTGTACTTTGTGAAATAATCGGAAAACTGGGTGTAGTAGGCATCGGTTGGGGTGTTGTTGAAAGTCCAGGTTGCATCCTGGACGACAATTTCGTGGCTGACGGCGTCCTTGCTCGGCAGAGGAGCGGTTTGCACCTTGCTCGAAGTCAAATGGGTCCACAGGGCCGTGTTTGGACGGAACAGGGTTCGAAGTTCTTGCAGGTTACGAAGGAACGGGGTGGTCTCGTTGTAATAGGACAGCCGGCTAAACATGTGGAGACCGGTCTCTCCATCGCGCAAGAACCAGTATTGTTGGAATTGCTGGCCCGTCGGGGTGTAGGTGTCGGTCAGAATCATGCCAGCGTACTTGGTCCCTGTGGAATCTACTCCTTGCACAACTTCCGTTGACGGAGTGGTGGCTCCCGCGGTGTAGAAACCAGACGGGATACAATAACAATCCAAGTATGGGCCTATGCCGGTTGACCCTGATTGGGGCCCTAGCAGATCCTGGCCATCGAGAGAAAGATCAACAATATGGCCTGCACTTCTACGCAAAACAGCCGTGAGACGGTCGTTGGCAACAGTGATAGTAGTGTCGTTTTGCGAAACCTGGAGTGCGGCCGATACAAGACTGACTCCAGTGACAAGAAAAGTTAAAAATGTCGCCATATTTCCCGAGCGATATATCCTGGAACAGGAGTTCTCTGTGTTTGTCGCCCACGTAGACAGATTGAATGGGAGCCCAAAATTGCGGAGAAGTGAGCTGTGTCTTATGTCTAGTATAAGTCCGGGCCTTGATACGCCGAATGGCCTGAGTCAAGAAAGTCAAGGCGTTCGATTGGAGGCTGGCATCAAGGATTCATTTGTGTAAGTCCACCAATCATTCGCTGTCAATCATTGCCAATAAATGAAAAGCATGGGGGGTGCCCTGGGGTAGTTGAGTCTTGGCAATGCGGGGGTCGACCTCGTGAAGGAGTAATGGAGATGCTCATCAGTCACCGGAGAGTCAGTGGACGAAGTCTAGGGGTTCGGCAAGAGGAGAGCCGCGGCGGGTAATTGACATGCTCGGCCATTGTTGACCCGACTTGCGGAGAGGTTGTGAATTTCTGAACTCTAACCTTCGAGCATATGTGAAGGATCGGTAGACGCGCTAGATTCCAGTGTTGAGTGTTCATGTGCGAGAACTAAGTGTGGGTTCCGAGCAATGACTTAATAATATTAGACGAGGTCAATTGACTTAGGGGTTCTCTCGTAAAAGGAACCCAAGAGGCAAAGGAAGAAAAAGGACAGGGCTTTGTTCTTTTGTAGGCACACGTCGAACACGGTTAAGGTCGGTCCCCTTGTCCTCCCAAGAGGACAACAATAATGCCTCAGGCATACAAAGATATCCCCAGGCATCCCCAGGCATCCCCAGTCATCCCACCTCCCCCTTCACCCTGCACACAGGTGCTTTCTATACCCCACCCCCACAACAAGGGCAAGGGCTGTTGTACTCGGGAACTGGACCTCGAACTTAGCTACTAACATCTTGTCATCCTCTCCTCAAAAAGACATTGGCAAATTTGCAGGGATTGAAACGAAAGACCCTCGTTTTTCCCGGCGCGTGAATTCTTCTGGAAGCCGAATCTTCAGTGGTGTTGTCAAGACTTGCCAGCGAACTTCACAAGCCGCCACCCGCATGCTTGTTTATTCAGAAACCATAATTGATATACCGACCAGGATACCACTGCTACTGTGCATAGCCGGGTTGACCGTGGTCGGGCCGCGACCTGGTCGGGGCTGCCATCGTTTACGTTGATGCGCAGAGAGTCGCTTCGGGATGCATCCCGCAGGATACCGTAGATCGGCCGGGTTCAGCTCCGAGCCTCCCTCTCTTCCTGCCGAGCGGCATTCATACCTCGGATTACAGCGAATCAGAAATGTGGATTCATGATGATAATGGCCGAGACTGACAGTGGGACCGCGGAATTTGCGATCAACAGCTTTGCGGGATAGGGGTGTCGATGTCGAGGATCCAATCATAGACGAACAAAAACAAGCTGCACGGCGTCAAAAAAAAAAAAAAAAATGCCCCATGGGGTACGGGACTCGAAAGGGTTTAAGAGACAGGACTCTCTACGATTTAAAACCCTGGATAATGCCCTCTCTCCGCAGCAGGAAACATCGTCTTTCGACTCTACCGTTCTATAGGATTCTCGGTTCCTCCCTCATTTGTGCTTGAAACCCTGCGCTCGACTTTCCCAGGGATCAATCTTTGTCGACATACCCGCCACGGAAATAATCCTCATATTTCCTTTGACGTCCGGTGCTGCTACTGGGTCTGAACTTATGGCGGAACACATCTCGAATAGGAACCTCAAGGCCACCGACTCAGAGGCGTCGATTCATCTCGAGAACGTGTCTCCAAGCCCACCCATCCACCTGTCAGAGGATCGACATCTGCCTATTCTCTCCCCTCAGGATCCCCGGAAATGGCCACAGTGGAAGAAGAACGCCCAGATTCTCATGGTTGCCTTCCATTCATGTGTGTCAACATTCATGGCGGCGGGTATTATTCCAGCCTACGACATCTTCGCGGAGGAATATGGGGTTACTGTGCCTGCTGCAAGCTACCTCACTTCATTCCAAGTATGTGACACATATACTATTGCACCGAGACCACGGAGAGACAAATGTTCTAACTAGTACGGTCGATGAATAGATTCTCCTTCTAGGTCTTTCCCCCCTTCTTTGGAACCCGGTGACTGCTGTCTACGGCCGCTACCATGTCAGCATGTTTTCGGTCGTGGGCAGTATGGTGTGCAATATTGGCGGTGCCAGATGCACCACGTATGGAGGTCAAATGGCCACTCGGGTTTTGACCGCGTTCTTGATTTCACCCCCTATCGGAAACGGCAGTGGTGTCGTCACTGATCTGTGTGAACCTGAGAAACGCGCTCAGAAGCTGGGATGGTGGACTCTGATGACCACCATCGGTACACCACTGGGTCCTTTCCTCATGGGATTCGTTATCAAACATCTTGGTGTCCAATGGATCTTTTGGATTTTCGCCATCATCAATTTCTGTCAGTTCCTTTTGTATCTGGCCATCGGCGATGAGACAATCTACAATCCCGAGAATGAGCGCAAGCAGTCTGGGTTCTTTGCAAAGCTCATTCCCCGCAAGATAACATCACACTCATTGAGCCCACGAGACTTCGTGGTGCCGTTTTCCCTGACAATGAACCCACGTGTCTTGATTGCGGCATGCGCTCATGCAATCACATTCTGCTATGGGAACATCGCCATGATCGTGGAGATGCCCATTGCATTTGGACAGAAATTTCACTTCGATGCCCAGCAAATCGGCCTGCAGTTTATCGCAATCATTGTCGGATGTGTCCTTGGTGAACAAGTCAGTGGGCCGATGTGTGATTGGTTCTTGAAGCGTGTTCGTCAGTCACGAGGTTACTCATGCCCGGCAGATCGGCTCTGGCTGTCTTACATCGCCTTCAGCACCATCTTCGCGGGCTTGTTGACCTGGGGATTCCAACTGCAACATGCTACAACATGGAATGTAACTCCTTGTGTTGGTGCTGCCATTGCTAGCTTTGGCAACCAAATGCAGACCACAATTTTGACAACTTTTGCCGTGGAAAGCAAAAAAGAGCGTTCCGCAGAAGTTGGTGTGTTCGTCAACATCTGCCGACAGATTTATGGATTTGTAAGTTGCAAATCGCACCAGCCTTCCCTCGGAAATACTTTGAAGTTTTACTTACACCCTGTGATTAGATTGGACCTTTCTATCTTCCACATATGTTTACGGCATTGGGATTTGGTGGGGCAGCAGGTGTCATGGTGGCCATCGTGGGTGGATGTGCGATGATTCCGATCATTGCTATTCAATTTGTGGCCACTAAATCTGCAAAGTGCTAGAGACCTATCCTAATGTTTATAAAAGTTCAAGTGGCGTTAGCCGCAAGACGAAGGTACAGTATTTGAAGTATTTATCAAGAGCGCCTCCGTAATGGGATTTGAGTCAATTAGACATTTTTGAAAGTGTATTTAGTCATTGTGGTGCTAGAGGCAGCCATCTCTCCTTCACAAAGTTACTAGAAAAGATTGCTCGGAACGCTGTTCAACCATGACATGTCTTGAAAATCCGGAAACTCAAAGCCATCCATCATAGCTGCATGCATTCCTTCCCCGAAGGGTATATCATTCAAGGCATTGGCAATGTTGGAGGCGAGATCATGGCCGGAACCCGTGTCGGTAGGCGGCTGTCCCTCAGAGACGACCTGTTCATACAAAATCTCGAGCGCTGCCACGCAGCGCCTAGCAGACGTGCTGTAACTTTGGTATTTGCGAAGTATTTCGAGGGCGCAATTCCATGAGCGAGTGATGGATGGCTCTGAAATCTCGGCGAGGATTGCGGGGGAAAGTCGGCCAGCGATTAAAACAGTGGCGGCGGTGTAGATATCTACATGGTCAGACACATCGGTTAATGCTGTCTTCCAAGTTCAAGGGGAGGCTTATCACTCACACAATATGTTATACCACCAGGCGGGGAGAGGCCCGCCGGTACCGTCGGACGGTACATTTGTATAAATGAGCTCGATTGATTCCTGCGCTACCTTGACGCAAATAATAGAGCATTGTAATGCAACTCTGCGAGGAAATGAATCACTGATAGAAATCATCAAATGGGTTGTAGGATTGTCTCTTGCGGCACAGTACTTTGCACTATCAAAGCAGGTTAGCTGGAAGCTCTGATGTCCAGTATTTTTCTGCGATGTGAATTCTAACAGTGTTGGCCGGAAGAGCAACATCCGCACGTGTAAAAACCTGTGGATTACCCCCCTGTCAGCGATCTCGCGGTAGAATTGGGGTCGTGTCCGCTAACCTTGCGTGTAAGACTATCCCCTGGCGAAAGAATATAGGATTCTCTTGTGCGCTGGCCGAGGAGTCTCCACGCAGATGTAGTGGAAGGCTTCTGGTCCAGCGCGTAAGGGAGCGATCCAACTCGAATATTGTTCTCTCTCCTTCCCCTGCAGAATTGTTAAAGTAGAAATCGTGTATATCGTCCGCACTTTCATCTGGAACCGGCTTATACAGACTGAGAAGGACGTCGTTCATTATCTCGTACAATTCCAAAGTCTTTGCATAGAACGCCATCACGGATGGCCGTTCCGCAGGTTGAGTTGGCTCAGCAAGGCTTGCAGCGGAGATAAACTTATCGTCCACTGTGATTGGCAACGGAACGGCACCGCTGGAAACTTTTGATATCATAGCTGGTCGTCCAAATGTCATGGATATGACGCTAGTTGACGGAAGTCATCAGATCATGCCTGTTAGGAGAATCAGAGTGACATACCGGTCCATCAGTACACACCCATGCCAGATCTTCCGAGCCAATTGTCGCTCGCTAGGGGTGCGGAGATTGGCGATCGTCTGAGGGAGATGAATGCCTAAACTCTGGGCATTGCGAATGGAAAGCCCCGTGCAAATCCAACATTGATGGGAATAATCAGTGCTCTGCAGGTACTGTGCCATCAGCAGAAGACATTGAATCAATCCGGCAGACCCTGTATCCCAGAGATTAAACTGCAGGAGTCCTTTTGCTCGCGAGAAGTACGCGTCGGCGGAAGACTCTCGCTCTTCAGGTGCGATGAAATCGGCTAATTTGCTGGCCAAAGCAAAGATCACGTTGAATGTGCACATCACCATGTTTTCGTCGTAATGCAAGGGGTCCCCCTGCCATATTTTGGTGTATTCTGTCTTCATGTGAACACTGTCGACAAATGGATAGAGAGGGAACACATAGTCCCAATACACCTCCATCAATCTATCGGCCATTCTTCGAGGAGGAAGGACGTAGTCCGGTGCTACTGACAGGGTTCGTTCGCTGCGTTGTCCTGTCAAGAGGGTGGAATGAAGAGCAATGTTAGGAGCTGAAGGTCGTCTGTCTGGAGATGATACTCTTCTGTCGACTGCAGTCTTGATTTGACGCATGAAGCCAGCGGCGCTGGAGCTACCGAAAAAGCCTTGGCTGGCACGGCCTTCTTCAACTGCACCCATCATGGCATTGACCCCGTCTCTCATACTACCACCGTCATCGTTCCTTCCAGGGGTATCTCGTGTTCGACCTCCTCGAGAGCGATGAACGAACTGATCTTGGCATTGTGCTAATCGTGAAGATTCAACGGGCGTCCCAGAATGTGTAGTAGTTGGTGAGATAGAGGATAGGGCTCCGTGCTACTGGGTCATAAGCCGGACGTAAGAAAAGAGGTGGAAATTGACGCACAAGTGTCTGACTTGATCCAAATATTCTTTCGGAGGGCTTAGGGCTTTCCAGCTGCTTGATGCGATCCTCTAAGCTGGAGATATACCTACAAGCAATAAAAGCCTCAGTTAGTCCCGGTCAGTTTAGTCAATCACAGCCAATTTTTTGAGAGGGATAACTTATGTACGTTTGTGTTGCCCGTTTCTTCTCCAGTTCTCCCGTATAGACACATTGACTCCCTCGTTCCGGCCTCCTGCTGCAAGGTCCACATACTGCGTTGCATTCACGCGTTAGTGCGGGTTGAATCCCGGACGGGGGTTGTCGTTCGGCACCTACCGGGCTGTACCCCGTCACACCTTATCTTCCTCCCTCGACACTCATCACAAGCGACCGAGATTTTTCGGCGTTTTACTCTTTCATTCGACTCAGTTGTCTGGTTCTTCATCGTTCAGCGTCGTGCGGTGAATTTTGAGTTGGATGTTGGGAAGATTCCTGAGTGTAGCTTCCGGTTGGGCCCGGGATGGGATCCGAGGCGAGCAGTTCTTCCATTCGGGGGCAACTCGCGGGTATTGCTGGAAGAGGTTAGACATGTTCATTGGCTACGAACAGTCTTGCAAGCGGAACATTTCCGCAACATTAACTCGGTGACGTTTTGACGTGTCAATTCCCTTCCCAGCCTTTCAAGCATTATTAGGTATTATTTGTTCGCTTCTCAATCATTCACCTAAATTCTCCTGCCACCCTTTTTGAGAGTGTTTTGTCAAGAATACCGGTAGCAGCCCTCAGATGTCCATGGGGACAGAGAAGGCCAAAAAAAAAAAAATGACAGACCGCAAGAGGTCGAGAAAAACAATATCAGAAGGATACTGAACAGACTACCTGGACGAATAGATAGAGGTGGAGGAGAATGTTCCGCGATATATACCTTGGAATGTTCCAGGTGTACAACTTGAAGCACTTGGAAACAAGTAGTCCTTAAGTTCGCCTTGTTAACGTCCTTCAGATCACATCATATGTATCTGAAAGACAACAGATGCGGATTGGTTGGAAAAGTCGTCAAGGAGTCTGTATATATTAAACTCTCTCATTCAAAGACAAAGATTCCTGGGTACCCAATGGAAGTCGTTACCTACTGTACTGACTCTCGAGGATCTTCGATTGGTTGTTAATGATCAAGATAAGGCAGTCAGTTAATGGACCTAACGCTCATAGTGCAGCATGACCAAGCTTTCGGGCATGGCCTTGACAACGGCGTAAGGAGTGATAACGGCTAGTATGCGTTTTCACCGATCCTTCCATAATAAAATTACTCTGTCCAGGGCTTGTCAAGAGTGGATGATTTGTCACAGATTGAATCACGAAAGATCCAATCCAGGTGGTGATCGGACCGGAGTCGTATGGACTCCGGTGCCTGAAAAGGACTCCGTCGGGGCTTAAAACTCCACATCGGAGATCACTCAATTTTAAAACTATTACGCCATCCTCTTCATGTCACCTTCCTAGTTTTTCCTGGCGACGTTGCAGTCAGACAATTGGCCTAAGATACCCCGCCTGCAGTACCCAATCGTTTGATGGCAGTGGATAGTACCGCCAGGGTCTGAAGCAGATCTGTATATGTTTGGTGACTATGTGTCCTTCTTTGGGTTTGAGAGAACAACATTAGCGAGCATAGTTAATCTAAATGGCAACGAAGAGAAATACATATAAGTTCCATATGATGGCGCGGTTGTGGCTTTCAGTTCAAACTCATGCCAAGCCTCGATTGAGACCTTGAAAATGCTTATTCTGGCCCCTTTCACTCTATTCGTGGCGACGGCCGCGGCCTTGCAGAGCCCTCATCGAAAGGCCCCTTCTATCAAGCACCCAACCAAGTCTTTTCACAAGAGAGGCAGTGCGGCTATCAAGTCGGGGCACCATTATTTGAACAACAATACGCAGAGTGAGTCTTAACTTACCGCGCCGCTCAATGAGATATATTGGAAATTTCTAAGTCCACCCCAGAATATCTCGTCGATGGGGCACATTTCCCACAAGTCCCATTTGATATCGGCGAAAGTTATGCAGGCCTCTTATCCAATGCCCCCCACGGGGAGTCCAGCCTGTTCTTCTGGTTTTTCCCATCTACCAATCCACAAGCAGATAAAGAGGTCAGTACCCATCGATCTGTTAAAATCAGCCATCTTACACTTTATTCTAGATTACTATCTGGCTTAACGGAGGCCCCGGCTGTAGTTCTCTGGATGGGTTGCTACAAGAGAATGGGCCGTTCCTCTGGCAGTCGGGGACATATGCGCCCGTCCGAAACCCCTTCTCATGGTCCAATTTGACTAACATCGTCTACATCGACCAACCGGCTGGTACTGGACTATCACCTGGACCAGCTACCGTTCAGAACGAGATCGATGTTTCAAACCAATTCAATGACTTCTGGAAGAGATTCATCCAAACATTCAGTATGCAAGGATACAAAGTTTACATCACCGGTGAAAGCTATGCCGGGCAATATATTCCATATCTAGCCTCCGGGATGCTGGATCGGAATGACACAACTCATTTCAACCTCAAAGGCATACAGATCAATGACCCATCCATCAACGAGGACAATGTCATGATATACGGTTCGTTCTACAACAACAAAATATTCCGCTTGAGCTAATTCAATTTGATTCCAGCTCCTGCCGTTCCTGCCCTTAATTACTTTTCTACGGTCTTCTCCCTCAACGATACATTCATGTCGGAAATTAATAAGCGCGCAGAGGAGTGTGGCTACAACCAGTTTCTCGACAAGGCTTTGACCTTTCCCCCGCCTAAAGATTTCCCAACTGCGCCAGATCCCAGTCAACGTGGCTGTGACGTTTGGGACCAGATCATCAAGGCGGCTACTTACATTAACCCATGCTTCAACATGTATCACCTCACAGACTTCTGCCCATTTTTGTGGGATGAGATGGGCTTTCCATCACTAGCTGGCGGCCCAAATAACTACTTCAACCAATCCGCTGTCCAAAAGGCCTTACACATTCCCCCTACCAACTACGCTGTCTGTGGTGGAAACATTTTCCCCAATGGTGATGGATCAGCACCCAGTGCTCTAGGTCCACTTCCTAGTGTGATTGAGCGCACTAATAATGTCCTCATTGGACATGGTTGGTATGATTACCTCCTATTTATGAATGGAACCCTAGCGACCATTCAGAACATGACATGGAATGGACTTCAAGGCTTCCAGAAGCCCCCCATTGAGCCTTTGCTGGTGCCATATACAGATTCCCTGAACGCGATCGCAAATGGCAATGGACAGGTGCCTTTCACTGCTGACGCAGGGGCCGGAATTCTGGGGACAGCTCATACCGAGCGTGGCTTGACATTCAGTACTGTATATGGATCTGGACACGGTAAGGACGGGATATTTCAACACGGATTTTGCTTGTTAATAAACATAAGATCTTGCTGCTGACCTGCTCACACAGAAATCCCACAGTATACCCCCGGTGCCGCGTACAGGCAACTTGAGTTCTTACTTGGTCGGATCAAAAGCCTCCAGGAAACGGGTCCCTTTACAACCCATTAGGAAACTTGACTTGTTGGATTGACTTATCCATTAGCTGGATGTTGGTGAGTGTTATCAATGTGCTACGAAGAGCAAACTGCAGTCCTGCTCAATTAAACCTGGTGTTGCGACATACCTGGCTTGAATTTGAAACTTCTCTATCTATTGAACAGACAAAGATGAACGATTCATATCCGAACGATTCATATCCCATCATCGTGTTCTCATCATCGTGTTCTGTGTAATAAAGCTCTATATAGCGCGTAACTGATGATAGATCTAGAAATTTTGCTTTAGGTAAAAAAAATCCGGGAAAAACTTAAATCCTATACCCAAGGGTTTTCTGGACTTTCAAGAAAGCTCTGTGTATTTCCACCTTGCCTCAGGATTAATTTTCTTGTTGAACGTGCTGTCAACAGAGGGAGGCAAAATGCGGGCTCCAAAATGGGCCTAGCGGGGATACTAGCTAAAGAGCTCACCCCAATCACAGCAGAGCGGATATTTGCAAGTTTGTCTCTTCCGGCTAATTTTCCCGGGGCGGCATGTTTCACCAGATCGCGAGTAGCGACCTTGCGGTGCTGTATGTTACAGGTTGGGCGCATCAAGACTGACGCTGAAAATGGAGCTGCCCTCTCAACCAGTCTATGTGAAGATTCCATCACCCAGTGAATCAATTGAGAGCGACCGTCTTCTCCTTCGACCCATTTGTGACTCTGATGCCGTCGCACTGTTAGCTATTCGTTCCCGACCGGAAGTGGCGAAGACAAAGTAAGTCTTTAATACTCTGGCCATTCATGAAACAGCCACTGAATTTGGGTAATACAATTAGCTACCCCAAGGAGCCGTTCAAATCCATCGAACAGACACGTGAATGGATGTCAAGTAAAGTCTTTGTCGAGGGCCCAGCAGACATCATCGGGCGTTCCTTCAATTTCGCAATTCTGGATAAGTCGATTCCGGAATCAGAGGAGCAGCTCATCGGCTATGTCAGCGTGAACACCCTCGATCCATGCCCCGAAATCGGATACTCTCTTCTCCCCGAGTCATGGGGGAAGGGCTATGCCACGGAAGCGGTAGGAATGATGCTGAAAAAGTGGTGGGCACTCCCAAGAAGAAATATGGATGAATGTCATGAAAGTGAAGAGAAAATCTACGCTATCTGTGAGAAGGAGAATATTGGGAGCTCGACAGTCCTCCGCAAATGCGGTTTCGAAGTCGTGTCAGATTTTTGCTTCGGCTCAGATGAGCTATTCATATGGGCTTTGAAGAAGCCATGATTTGTGCAGTATTGATGAATGACCCGAGACACTCAGAACGCATGCCCTGTCAACTGACGTTTGGAAACTTGGGATTCTGGTGTATGTAATTGATGTTGGTGCAATATTGCGAGTAATGCGTCTAACCATAGCAGATATGATGGATTTCTCAGTTCAACAAAGCTCCACAATTGTGACCCCCACTGAAGATGACGTCGTCAATCCAGACATGGCCAGTAACTGAAGAGTCCTCGGAGTCACAGCTAGCAACGATGTTCAGGGTCTCCTCTGGCCTCCGTGGCGAATACGTTCCGGTCACTGACGTCCACTCACCAAACGTGAACAAGTCCGAGGATGCAATCCGGCCGGTTGTCGCATTGCGGCCCATGTATACGTACACAGAACAATATTCGAAACCAGATGGCGATGGAGCTTGGACGCTTGCGCTGAATGTATATTTTGCGCGCGGCTTAAGATGCTTCAAAGACTGAGATACCGTGTTACCCCGGTTGCCCACGGCAGTCTGGAGATCGCTGTGTATGCATCAGCTAAGTGGTTCTCCTGGAAGAAGAAATCAAGAAAATGGGGGTACTGACAGGTAGTAATTCCCGCTATATGCGCTCGTGCCATTGCTGACTTTTGCGACATTCACTGCCGATGGGACCCATGGGTACAAAGACCCCGACTCAAATGATGGGTTCACCACGGCATTGGTACAAGCATCAAGCTCCATTTTGAGGTCGAATGAGGTCTTTGAAGTTAATGCTCGTTGATATGAGAAATATTACGGAGTACACCTCGCGAGTCGAGTTGAATGGGAAAAGAGAAGTACTAAAGATGACCAAGTCTGAGACACGGAAGATAGGGGTTGCGGGATCTGCCGACACAGAACGTCTTTTAGCTAGAAGCCCCGTCATGGCCTAATCACGTTTGCTTGTTTTTCGTGTTTTGGCGGGTAAATCGGCAAGGTTTGACGTATGCTACGTAATGCGAGGACATGAAACATATCCTGTTGAAATTCGCGGACGGAGTTTCCTGTCCTAGGCGAATGTTGACTGCTGTTGATCACTCCCGCTTAGTCGCTCGGTCAGTTTCCTTGTCGCAACGGAAGTTGTGTTGACACCCCAAGGTGCAGAACATGTTTTCTACAAGTTTACACGGCAAAATTATTGATCGCATCGTGGAGAATAGGTAATGTATTATAGAGAGAAAGAAACTACCTCATTGGCATATTTTAAGCAGCTTCAATCCCCCAAAGCAGAGCCTGGTCATTAGAGGGAAACCTGCCTAGTTGGAACCTTAGATCTGGAAGGAAACACACCATTGCCTCTCGAGGCGAGGGCTCCATTATCTATCTCATCAAGTGGGATCGATTCCATAGCATGAGTGATCAGACGCAGGTGCCCGAGACCTGGGATCAAGGGTCGATTCAGATACGTAGGTGATGAAAGCTTGTCGTCCAGGGCTGCCTGGAACTCCTGGATTTAATGACCGACTGGAAGACTTCCGGCTCAGGTCCAAGTACGAGCACCAGATATATATTTCGGGCTACGTAGGCACCCATGGACTGAAATCAGTGCCTGGACAGATTCCATCCATTTCGAGATCCATCCATCCGGCCTTCTCTCCCCAGCCAGCATATGTATTTCACAGAGCCAGCCTAATATGTGATTTGAATGGTTCCAAGGTTGGATTTGAGGGCTCATGGAAATGACAAGAATTATCAAGATTGGCTGCAATAGTCTCGGTGACGCTAAAAAATAGCGCATAGGTGCTCTACGCGGGGAGGTCTTTCACCCATGTTATCACCACGGATAAGCTAGGTATCATCCAAACCTCTGAACTATTGCATCTTGATTCCAGCAACATGGTGTGACCGGGGCATTCTTGGCTGTATGGATGCAGGCACCTGATCGTGGGTTGGGCAGTTGACCCCCGGAGAGTCACGTGAATGACTGCGTTGATTCGGAAAAAAAAATCATCTTTCATCTTCTTTGGTGGTCATCGTGGAGACTTACTACTTGTTATTATTATCATCGAGACAAGACTACAGTAATACCTAATTCCCACTACGGAGTAAGGGTGATGCAATTGATCAACCGCGGTGGAAGAATGATCATTGATCGGAATCCTGCCAAAGGATCGACCTTTTTTCCCCCGCGGCGGGTGCTATCCTATCTATCCTTTGCACTGATCGTGAACGCGACCGAGGGCATCTGATTATTCCGGTTATTGCTTGACTTGACACGGATCACCGATCAAACAATCGTCGGAGTTAAAAATTGGAAAGAGTTTTGGACGTCGATCGAGGCTGATACCAAGTGCCTGGCGTGGATGAATAGGATTATTATCCTTGTTGAACTGAGAGGCTCAGAGGCCTGAGAGATGAATGCAGGGCCAGGGACAGATAATACCCCATTGGGGGAAGATCGACGGGATTCCAGTGAGTCTTTGACACACTCCCATTGTGCCTGTGCTTCTTACAGAGAGTTACATATCTCCTGGCTCTTGATTATTGATCAACCACTCCCAATTTGTTT
Organism: Penicillium goetzii; assembly: GCA_037043885.1. Taxonomy (NCBI): domain Eukaryota; kingdom Fungi; phylum Ascomycota; class Eurotiomycetes; order Eurotiales; family Aspergillaceae; genus Penicillium; species Penicillium goetzii. Next base: position 486,833 of record JAWLST010000019.1, read on the forward strand.
TTAACCCAAATCCCAGAACCCTGGATTGCCAGATGGTGAAACTCGCGCCCGTTCTCAATTTTGCGGGGGGCCCACCGCATGTGTTTTTCCGTTGGTCAGGCCAGCGACCGAGGGCCCGAGGTTTTTCCCCAAAACAAAACCTAAAAAGAACCAAGAGTCCACGACCACTACGAATCACGGCACTTTGACGGGCGAAATCCGGGGAACCCAGTGGGAACCGAGTGGACACGGCCAGTTGATCATTGCCCACGATCGTGCGTGGATCGCCCATGATGAAGCCATCAGGAGGGGCGCATGGACCTTTTGTTCCCCAACATTTTGGGGATTGTGTGGATTTTGGGTGATCTGGAGGACCGAGGCAGGGACTTGTGGGCACGACGAGGGCCACAAAAGGAGGGGTTTCATGTGGATTCGCGATGATCTCGAGGGGCAAGGGGGGAAGGTTGATGAGACCTATATCAGCCGGCCAAGCCAGCTTTCGTCCGAAGCTGTCTTTTGGACGATCTGCCAGTCAAGCAATCCTCGACACTCCTGTCCTCAACTCCTTTGGTGCACCGGAGTTGTTTTCTTGTTCGCCTCCAGTCCCCCATATCTCGTTTATCTGTTCAGAGTCAAATCGCAATCACTACACTAGCCCAACAATGGCTGCGGACGGACCGAAGCCTGGCTTCCTGGGAAACATTAACCAGGACCAGGAAGCGAAGCTGCAAAAGCTATGGTCAGTGCTGCTGAAGGCGGCCGAGGCGCCGTCAGGCGACGAGCCATCCAACGGCTCTGTTGAAGAGCCTACCAGCCCAACCCAGCCTCAACGCCGACACTCCCTGCTCAGCCGCACCCAGAGTAATGTCTCCGAGAAGACCACCACCAGTGTGACGAGGTCCCCCTACCAGCAGAAGGTCATGGCGTACCTCAAAGAGATCGGCATCGGCGCACAGGAGACCAAAATGGTCCAGAAGGCCCTCTCGGAGATTGGCCCGCTCGAGTTGCGTAACGGTGTCTTGAACTTGCTGAAGCATGACAACCCTGACGCGATGCTGCTCCGATTCCTGCGCGCCCGAAAGTGGGACATTCCAAAGGCCTTTGCCATGATGATGGAAGCTATCGTCTGGCGAGTCAAGGAAATGCACGTGGACGACGACGTGATGGCCAAGGGTGAGCTGCATGCGCTGCAGCAAGAGCAAAACAACGCCAACGTGGTCGATAAGAAGGCGGGTAAGGACTTTTTGGCCCAGATGCGCATGGGCAAAGCCTACGTTCATGGAACAGACAAGCTCGGTCGACCGATCGTGGTGATCAAGGTTCGCTTGCACAAACCGGGTGCGCAGAGTGAAGAGACCCTGGAGAGATACATTGTGCATGTCATCGAGTCTGTTCGACTGACTCTATCCCCTCCCGTGGAAACGGCTGTAAGATGCAGCCCCTCCCGTAAGATACCTTGACTCTCTGACTGACCCACATTCTACTCTTATAGGCCGTGGTATTTGACATGACAGGATTCGGGTTATCCAATATGGTACGTGTGCAAATAAGTCTTGAGTCACAATAGCCCGATTGTGCCGCAAAGAAAGCAAAACTAAGATCGTCTTATCTTTACAGGAATATCCACCCGTCAAGTTTATCCTCAAGTGCTTTGAAGCCAACTACCCAGAATCACTGGGTGTCCTACTCATCCACAACGCCCCATGGGTCTTTTCAGGTTTGTCCACCCTTGTGCACATGCAACTGGCAAGATTGTCATTTGGTCTCTCATGATCATGCACTGACATGTGTTTGTTGAAAACCATTAGGAATCTGGAGAATCATTCGAGGCTGGATGGACCCTGATATCGCAGCCAAAGTGAATTTCACAAACAACACAAACGATCTTACCAAATTTATCGCCCGTGATCAGCTCGTTGAGGAGCTTGGTGGTACTGAGAAGTGGAAGTACGAGTATGTCGAGCCCGAGGAGAATGAGAACCAGAAGATGGAGGATACCACCACCCGGGATGCACTTACCCGGGAGCGTCAACAAATTGGCGAAGAATTCCTGGCAGCAACCTCGGATTGGATTGAAGCAGCAAAGTCAAAAGACAAGACCAAGGTACAAGCTGCAGAGAGCCAGCGTGCATACTTGGCAGAGCGGTTGAGGGTCAATCACTGGAAGCTTGACCCATATACTCGGGCTCGCCTATGTCTCGACAGAGAGCGCGTCATCCAAGACGGCGGAAAGATTGATTTCTATCCCAAGGAAGAGGAAATTGTGGAGATGAAACCCGTGGAAGTGAGCAAGACCTCGGAGGTCGAGCATCTAGAGAGTGTGAATGGTAGCACCGCTCAGGCAACGGTTGCGTAGAGACTGGTCATATATCCAATTGATTGTTATTTCATGTCGTAGATAGTTTGGTATCTTTTGTGCAAATGTGATTGACTATTCTAGTATTGTTACTTTTCATGTCTTCCCAGAGGGATTCATACCACCTGGTTGGTGAAAGTATGAAATTCGATGGTACATGAATTCTTATCTCCACCTATCGGGTGGAGGCGAAAGTTACGCAAACTGTATTGTTTGGATTCTAAGAGTGACGATCCTCGTTCATTTTTGCCGCACAACAACCTGGGCATGATATTTAGGCAAACTTCAACTGGAAAATTTCAGTCATTCAGTATTTGAGATCAATCGCCCTGGAAAACATAGTTCTTTATCTAACCCTATGTTGAAACCTGGAATCTGCCTTTGGCTCAGTCTTTCAAAACGTCGAGAAGAATGGTACTGGAGGTGCGCGCAACGCACTATGACCCTGAAACCACGCGACAGACAGGAAGTAGACAAAGAGGCAGAATAGTAAACAATTCCTCCTTCAGCAATTCTCAATTTTCGCCCGAAACAATCTGTCCACCTGATTCAATGCTCCACACGTGACACGATGGATGTGCTGACTACTCCTCTGCTCGAGGAGAGATGATTTCGGAACAATGCTTGCCCACGACTTTCAGCGTGTCCAACATCTTCTCCACAGCTTCAGTCGAAATATTCGGTAATTCCTCCTTTGTCGACTTTTCGATATTTTCGAGTATGTTTCTCTCTGTCGCCGCGGTTTTGTTTCCATTCAGTATCTCCTTTTCAATAATAGTTGTGAATATTGCCAATTCGCCGACATGAAGTTTCAACTCGTTGCTCGGCGCCTGGATCCCTTTGTGTATACATTCAACAATTTTTCGCTCTGATTCCTGTGCAGTGGTTGTTGCGTAGAGCACGAAAAGGCAGAAAAGAAGGAACGGGCGGTTCATTGTGTCTTGCGGCTTATAGGAGGTAAAATTCGGAAGTGGCTTGGGAGAAAACCTGATGTTGGAGGAAAGGTAATGAGCAGCAGAATGGCTACGGGTTATATATTCGAAGAAGCAAGGGATGATCTTAGTGGCTGTATCCATCCTTGTATGGAAATGTCGTCAGGTATTGGATGATCTGCGGTCCCAAGTTCCAGTAGCTGAATATATAGATGCACGGGAAATGCCGATCAGTGGTTACTATTGATTACTATTGATTACTACAGTACAATAAGCATTTAAATATACGTTTCTTCGCTCAGCTAGTAACTAAGGTAAAGAGTAAAGAGATACTTAATATAATATTGTAAGTTAAGCGAATAGGGGAAAAATACTCTAATTAGTACTATTTAACGAAGAGTATTAAGTCTAGAGAGGGAAGAAAAGAGGAAGATATGTAGTAGAGGGCTAAGCCTCTATAGTCTCTTACTATCTAAGGCGCCTATCGACTTCCCCTTTTAGGAACTCATAAGGTCTTTGGGGTAAACATCGCGCCTACTAGTTACTAGCCGCTCACTTTCGTTATAGTGGTTGTCGGTAGCCAAGCCTCCACCCTATAGGAACAAGCCTAACCCTAAGCCTCGAGGAATCCCAGCTCATCGACACAGACTCAGAAACTTACCAGACTCCTGAAGTAGTCCCATCAAGCGTGGTTGAAAGATTCACGTTTCTACGCGGTTTGTTTATATACAAGCTTCAGTGCTTGTCCTCCTGGCCATTGCATATATGGTAAGTCGCTTCCCGAGAAGCTGAAGGATTTTCTTCTTACGTTTATCAGGGTTCTCACGCTTCTCAGGGTGATTACTGGTCTTTCACCCTAGCAGGCTCATTCCTACTGATCGTATTGCCCTGGAACAATATCGGCAGAGGCGGTAATGTCACAGACACCTATCGTCAATACATTTACATCTATCTCCCGGGAATACTCGGAGCTCTTTTCGCGCTTTTCTCCATTCAGCTTCCGCTCATTGGCAGAAAATGGTCCCTTGTCGTTGCCGCCACGTTGTAGGGGCTGTCGATGGCGATGTATACACAGGTCAGGAGTACAGCTGGTTATGTCGGCCTGAATGCGCTCAATACATCATGCAGCCAGTCAGTGAACTCCGTACGCTGCATTGGCCTTGCAAGCACTAAGCTGACTAAAAATGACAATGCGGTACTTTAACGCGGTCCTGTATGTCTCCGCGCCAGGAATATTTAATATAACTTATCGTGCCAGCGCGAGCGGAATGCTATCTTGTTCGGGCCGTATAGCCGGTATTGTGGCCCCAATCAGATTCATCGCGGAAGGTGCGGCCGGTGTACTCTGGCTTGGAGCTGGTGGAATTTGGGTGTCGGCTTTGTTTATGTGCTTCCTACCGATTGACGAGAACTAGACAGATGTTCTAGAGGGTCATGTCGACTTGGTCTCGATTTCATTTGTCTAGCGCCGGCTCTTTTTGCAGCAATATATGCGCGAATCAAATCGTGTGCATCGAGGATGGCTGACAAATGAACTATTTGAACTTTTTTGAGTGGTACTCTTATGCTTCTATTATAAAGAATGATCTGATTTCCTGGATTCCATTCGATGGAAGTCCTGTGTCCGCTCCCCAATTGTCACCTCAATCCCATGGTTAATGAGGATGACCCCTCGACCATTCCCATGTGCCAACCGCTCTTGACTGCTTGAAGGACTCGAGGAACGGTAGGCACTGGCAGATTGGAACACTCCATCTTTCCCTGAGATATCCGTCAAAGCAATATTCAGACCACCTGATCTATGCGATGGCATACCACTTAAACCACGTCCACGAGCGTTGTATGAGTTATATTGGTAGGAGGCTTTGGACGGGGATATGACAGACTTGACGACACGGTAGAGGCCGGGGCAGCAGCCGATCATAATCGCTAAGAGAATGGTCAGTAATTCACGTTTAGCGACCGATCAATTCATCGTGTAGACACATACCGATTGAGGCTTCGATGATTCCCCACATGGCCAGCCATGATGGGGCGGGTGTGCCATTAGAAGATTCATTTGAAGCACTGCCCAGCTGCACGACGCGAATTGTTGCAATGATGATGCAGATCCAGCCAAAACAAAATAGGCCACCGATGCTCAATTTCTGTTTCAATTGCATTCTCAAATGCCAGATCAGGCGTATGGGCAGGGCCATGACTGAAGCATGCCGTTAATTCGATAAGTTCCTAATATATCACAAAGATGAAGACTTACTTGCGAGGTCGGTTATGATGTCTACTGCATATGCAAAATAGAGGCTGACCACGGCGGCGCGGTGATCTCGCGGCGTACTGCATTCTCCTGCGGTGAACCATGCATGGAAACTCGAACACGAGAACCAGGATGAGAGAATGCAGCCAATAAGGAGCTAATGAGCGGTAGATTTAGCATCGAGCGCAGCAGGTCAAGGATGGGAATCTGCGTACCAGGATGCAAGAAACTGTAATAATCCACCACACAACAATATACGTTTTCCCAACCAACAGCCGCTTATACATCGACAACAGCGAGAACTTAATCATCCACAGGCAGATCCATAACGAGGAAGTTGTGACAAAGAATACAATTTGCAGTCGTACCGAGTCCTGCAAAACGGTCGGATAGTAAGGTATGAGTCCAGCTTCGAGAGACGCCAGTCGGAAAATAGAAGGCGCAATATAGATATAGAGGATGCTGAGTTCCAGAAAAAACAGGTAAGCAACGACGAGAAGACAATCTTCCGGCTTGATGTCCTTAAATCGACGAATGGAACCAGCAAAGCGCGCAACCACAACGAGCGAAGTGAGAACGATCAGGGCAATGCCGGTGCGCTTGATGGTTTCAGGACCAAAGGTACCCTTAAGGGAGTCTGAGTTCGCTCCCATCACTTGTCGCCGGCGCGGCTCCGAGAAGCCAAGGTGAAGTTGTGCGAGACGCTGGCTGTCCGCCGTGCGTATGGAGAGACATTACCATCCCTTTGAGCATGAATGGGAGCCCTGGCCTATATCTTAATTCTGCAGCCGAACTCGTGGGCTTGGCGCCAGGTGTGGAAAATCCTTCGTTGCCCCGTGTCGGGAATTAGCATCGGCTAAAGGAGTCATGAAACCTGGGCTTGCTAAGGTCATATGCAGAGAGAAAGTTTGTAGGATTCTGGATGCATGGACTAATGCAGTGGCGTGCCACTAGGTCGTGGTATATACAACGCCCTTCTCTGGCACTAGATTCCCTTAGCATGCAAGCGACACGGTTGCTAGTTAGTAGTTCCCGAGAGGGGTCGACAAGGGTCACCGAAATCGGCGCGATGTAACATAATTCTAAGAGATTTGAAATCAATGGGGCCAAAACTGTAACGCATACGCAAAAAGTAGCGAGGACTCTTGGACAGGGGCCCTCTGCAATAACAATTGACAATGAGATTATTGACAGAGGCAGGGACGCGAAGCCAAGGCGTGAAAGGTCGGGGCGAGTCGAGATTTCCACCACTTACGGCGTTGTCATTAACTGGGTACGCCGTACCAATAATAATGCATGAAGTACTCCGTACGGGGATCGTGAAGTTGGCGCGTCTCTTTCAGTCCTAGTTAATGCGCTAGATTTCTACAATAACAACAAACAATCAAAACTTACTTCGTTTTAATCTCCACGGTCGGGTTCCGCCGCCTCGCTTAGAGATCCGAGTTGATTTTGTCTTGGACATAAACGAGAACGGCGGCTTAGCTCACACCCCTGAAGCTATTCACCAATTGATTAATGTACGATCGGTTAGCGATCGGTTAGCGGATGTTCATCCGACCGAAGCTTGAGGCCCCTCAGGCCACCCAACTCCGGCAATTTAAGAAGCGATCAATCCATTCTTTGTTTTTTTGATGTTCGTTCTCGTAGCTACGGATGCGATTGACTTCTAACGGCGTCTTGTCTTTTTGTTTTTGATCCAACGCCCGTGCAATTATGCGTGCTGGGTCCTTGTTCGGCGCCCTGTCCGCCGCCAGCGGAATAGCTCTGGCGAGTGCCGATGTGATTGAATCACCGAATTTTAATGTCACCGAAGGGCTTCAGCAGCTTGGTGTGAACGTGTCCAGCATTCCTGCATTGAAGTCATTTGATGGCCTCCAAACACGGTCAACTGAAGGCGCATGTGCTGCGGCGGTAAGTCGGAACCTTTCAAGTTGAACTCATTGCGCTCTTGCACCTAGGTGCTGACTTCACGGTGATTAGTGCGCAAGCTTGAAGTTTCTTTTCGGATCCCAGAAACTCAACGCACAAGGCACGACACTCTACAACAATTTCACCAATTCCTTCTGGTCCGAGCAGCAGGAGGAAGTTCAGCCCCACTGTGTCTTCCGGCCCTCGGTGAACACACAAGTTAGCGTAGCCGTTCTGCTCTCTCGCTTTACTGGCTGTCCATTTGCCGCCAGAAGCGGTGGTCATGCGGCGTTTTCGGGTGCTTCTAGCAGTGCTGGAGGAATCAGCATTTGGTTCAAGGATATGAATGCGGTCACGCTCAATGCAGACAAGTCGGTCGCTTCAATCGAGCCTGGCAACAACTGGCTGTCAGTATATTCAGCGCTTGAACCGTACGGACTAGCCGTTATTGGCGGTCGCGCCTCCAGCATCGGTGTCGGTGGCTTTGTTTTGGGCGGCGGAATCTCCTACCATTCCAACTTGTACGGCTGGGCCCTTGATAATGTCCAAAGCTTTGAGGTAAGCCAAATCGCAATGGGCCGTCTGCCTACTTGAGGGATCTATGGACTGAAAATTATCAGGTTGTCACTGCAACTGGTCTCATCGTCATTGCGAGTGAGAATGTCCTACCTAATTTGTACTGGGCTCTTCGGGGTGGCGGAAACAACTTTGGCCTGGTCACCAAGTACAACCTCTACACCATTCCGTGCCCAACGATGCGTGGAGGTGCCAGACTATTTACCGAGAACTACTTTACCGAAGTCGTCAGCGCGTTCATCAACGTCGTTAACAACGCCACGGTGGACGGCAAAGCTCAGCAATATGTGGCATTCGTTCAGAGCCAAGGCACAAAGCTCGCCACGGCTGAGCTCACTTACGTTGAGGATGTTGCCGACCCGGTAATCTTCCAGCAGTACCGAAGCATTCCTGCAATTGCAGATTCGACTAGCTCAAAGACACTTGTCGAATACGTTAAGTACCTTGAGACCGACAATCCGTTTGGCTACCGCGAGGTGTACTGGCCGATTGCCGTCCAGCTCAACGAAGAGTTCAGCAACTGGGTCGTGGAACTATTCTTTTCGTTAGTCCCTCAGGTGATTAACCTCAAGGGTGCGAACCCAGTGATCATCTACCAAGGTATCACCATTCCAATGCTGAAGAACATGACCAATTATGGCGGCAATGCTCTGGGGCTCGATGCTTCCAAGGGGCCCGTCCATCTCATGCATATCGCTTTCTGGTGGGACGACCAATCAGACGATGACACAGTCTACGAGTGGGTTCACAGCTTCTGGACCCAAGTCATCGCAAAGGCCAAGGACATGGGCATTTACAATGAGTACATCTACATGAACTATGCAAGCATGTTCCAAGATCCGATTGCAGGTTACGGCGAGGCCAATAAAAACCGCCTACGGAAGATTGCCAAGGTGTATGATCCGAGTGGGGTCTATCAGACTCTTCAACCGGGATACTTCAAGCTGAACGGATCACCTGTGACCTATTCTCTCTAGAGGCTTTCAGACGACAGTGGGGCTGAACTTTGTATATCTAGTCATATATTGCTCTTCTTTATTTTAGATTATTACCGTTTGACATTGATGAAGTAATATCGTGGTCGTGCCACATTTGCCACTTCCCACACATACTATCATCATCTCCATGTTTATCTTTTCCCTCTTTAGATAGTCATTCAAATCTCGGATGTTCCAGACAACTTGGAACCACATTTTTGCTTTTCCCGTCCTGATCTCTCATTCGGGACACGCCTAGGCAGCACACGAACTCTCTGAGCATGATTTGAATATCATGTTCTAAGAACCAAGCGAAAATGGTATAGACTAGTATGCATGTGATTGAACAGAAGGAGTCAAGGGGAGTTAATTGAGATTGAAACATATCGATTACAGAAGAGAAGACAAACGATTCATATGGGAAGAAATGATATCTATTGCTAGCTCTATAGAGCTAGACATCTGGGTACGTTGTGAGCAGTGGAACCTATCCTGCTGGCGCATTATCGAAGGTCAATTGGGAGACCATCACGGCTCAACAATCTCGGGCTCAACCCCGTTAAGTCTTTCCTCTTCCCGGCGTTAGAATTCCTGTATGGCCCCCGCGAAAGAGGGGGAATTTTCCATAGGGTGTCTTACAATTGACTGGAAAGATAGATTTCAGTACACGCTCAGACCGATAGCATAGAATTTAGAGGCGTTTTTGATCTAATATGGAACATTAAAGCAAAGGAACAGCTTTCCAACATTTTTGGACTGAACAATACAACTATAAGTCAAGAAGAAATTTCGACTTCCACCTCTAGCTTTATACTAGTGCCGGTTGATGCTTAGTCGTAGGTCTGTGGAGAACCTGTATATCTAAGCCCACTAGATCTGCTGCATAATCTTCTGCGAAATTTCTAGCTCGATGGGTATATGAGAATGAAAAAAAAAAAAAAAAAAAAAAGACGGAACAGGAGAGCAGATCTGCGTCCATATCTCAAGTGACGGTACGCCACCGTACTCTGGCCCGGTTAGAGTTTTGACCTCCTCAGGAAGTTTGTCTTTCGACCCTAAAAAAACCCAAAATAACCCCTTTTCTCGGATTTTCACGCCGTTAGTGCATCACAACATCAACAAAACTGACCATCGCGAAGAACCTTATTCATCAACACTATCGGCTCCACGAATAGCAGGGACGATGCGTGTATTTACGACAATACTAGATATGATGCAGTAGCCAGAGCGGTTTATCTGCATCGCCCACTTCGGACCCTCTTTCCGTTCAATGTAATACCAAGCTTTAAGCGGGGGCGAGAATATTGAATAAGCAGACGCGTATGGAGACATTATCCCTCGAGCATGAGAGGTCCATATAGGAGCAGAGTCTTCATAGAATGGGGCAAACTGAATGAATTACCTAGATGTGCGTCCGGTAAAATACCTCTTCAATTACTGGTTGGTACATTGATTGATCTCTAGGTATGTCTAACATGAACTTCAAATTATTACTCCACTGATGTTCTCACCAAAAGAGATCGCTCTACGGCTCAGTTAATCCCGTCGAGCTTCAGATCCCATAATCTCCACAACAGGGGAGTGAACCAAAGAATCCAAGTTTATGCTGGTCGGATGATCCAATTCTGTTGGGCCATACTTTCGCCGCGGAGGCATATAAACCTGTCCAGTCGCCTGTGCGGCTCCAGTCTCAGTTCGTTGGTTTCGCCTACTTCGTTGTCGCTCAGTGAGGGCCCAAGCCACAGCGCAGAGAGCCAGAACGCCCAGTGGAACCCCGATGCCAACCCCAATTGCCGTGCTGTTGTTGTGTGAGGAGGGACATTCATTGTTTCCGCCCGTGGTATTGGTGGCCCCGGTTATAGACGCAACAAAAACACCTGTGGTGGACGGATTAGGTTGACTAGCTGTAGCATTGACCAACGCAGCCCGACCAAAGATCATGTTCCCATCCTCGAGAACAAATGGAGCATCTCCATTAGAGCAGCTAGTAACGTTGTTGTATTCGCTCTGATAGCCGCAGCAGTAAATTGCGCGGCCGTTGTCATTGAGTCCCACGCTGACAATTGGGGCGTTGGAACCGGTCAGGTAATTTACTATACGTCATACATGAGTCAGTTCAGTTTGTGAATCAGGTCTAGAGATTGACAACCACAGACCGCAATAATAAGCGCAAGAGCCTCCCCATTTAGAACCCGTACAGGAGCCACGATATAGCATGAATGGTTGGGTGGTCACACTGAGGCAATAGCCGGTGCTGAGACAGATTGCGCCCGTCGCACAGCAGGAAGTAGTGTTACCGCTGCCGCAGGGCACAGAGTTAGACGCTATAGTCCGGTCGGGATTATAGCATGTGGCGGCTTCAACTGGGCCAGCAAGTATGAGGATCACGGCCGCGGGGTAAAGAAATGGGAGAAGCATATTTCCGCTGCAGAAAACAGTAGTGACGCGAGGGCAGCGTAAGAAGGATGGCAGAGAAGGAAAGAGGGGTTCAGCAGTATTAACGTTATGATGGGGACTAGGATAAATTATGAGGTCCTCATACAATTTAATTCTTCAGGTGATGAGGCTTGCTATTATTGTGGGTCTACTTCTTTTCCTGTTAATGATCCCTGTTGCTTGGCAGTCTTGGTATTGAACCTGTTTTACATGATTGGGCACGTTTCGCAACTTCCTACACCCCGCTAGTTTCTGTCGGACTTTCCTGCAGAGCACATGTTACAATGTTACGTGACATTAGGTAACTGCAGGGGTCTAGGTAGCGGGCTTCAACTTGAAATTCTAAAAGAGACCTAGACTCTATGATCAGATTACTCATCAGTATAGTTACAGGTAGATAGGGCGTGGCTAACCTTATCCACTCTATCTTGCCCCACAGAGGTGTTCGATAAGCCGATGTAGTGTGATTAGACCCCTCTTATTACTTGTGGCGGCCAGGTACAGGTGCTTATGAGTCTTGACCACTGGAATTGCCAGCGAACCGAGGGAACTGTAACTGGCCAATATGCCACCGAGAGCCAACTGTGTTACGAACTAAAGCAGTGGCTGCAGTGCTAACGGACCGCCCGTTGTCATGGCCCTAGTAAGCCCTGAGCAAATGACGTGGTCAATAAACAGTTAGTTATAGATGCTTGTGCATGGTAAACTTACTGCAGAAAAAGATGTTCTCCGTTTCGACTCTCGAGATGGAAGCTGCTGGAGTGATGAACATTTTCCAGTGTCTAGTCATGTGCGACATCTGCGACTACTCAAATTCGCGTAGGAACGATAAATGGCGAAGATACATAGCGATGGTGGGAGCTGCATGTGCGAAAGCCCTACGTAACTGGTAAGTGACCCTTCTTCTGGCTGCTAACACTAGGACAAGGGCTAACCGGGTCAGCTATGTATCTGGACAACAATGACTGGTCAACTGGGGTAGCGCCGTAGCGGCAGATCTGTGATAGTACTGTATATAACATGAGTGAGAGGGAGGATGAAAAAAGGGACGTTCGTAACGAAAGTAGACTTGGTTGCTCGTCAGTCTCACTCGCTTCTCCAGTATCTAAATCGTAAAGAATAGACAGAAGCCTGGATTCATTATACTATGACTATGAATGCTACCAAGGGGAATTCTCAAAATGAGCCAATGAAGATGTTCCACAGAGTCCCAGGGCCTGACAGTACTTTTGGCACACTCCACAAGCCCGCACGAGCCAGCGGCTGCTCATATCGATTGTCCTCAATGGGATACTCCTTGGCAAGGCATTGTAATCGCACGATATCGACCTTGCCGGGCCGACAGCAGACCCACCGACAGGCATACATGAAAATAGGATCAATGGCCGATGTTGACGTTCTATAGCCTTCAAGAGATGGCTCCCACTCGCCTACTTTGATATCGAGCGCCGTGAAAGGCGACCATGGAACCGTCGTTGGATCAGTAATCCTCCATAATATAGCTTCTCCCCTGCCACGTAGCGGAACGCGTCTTCGACAACAACTGCATTGAGCCATGAATCTACCATTGGTCTCCAGCTGTTCGTTCTGACTTCGCCGAGGCGAAGTTCGTGTTGAGCTCTAGATGTTCAAGACTGCGAAAGCATGCCGCTCCACTGGGTATGTCGTAGGACTAGGGTGGTCAGTTAGCGGGGGTTTTGCCAGGACAATAGGTGTCCGGTGGCTTGTACACACTAAGTGACCCTTGAATCGCAGGTCGATTCCGAGCCTTTGAAGCCGTGGAAGCGCACTAGCGAGATTCTGGAGCTCCTCGGAAGGTGAAGAGGCATCTGATATGCTGCTGGTCCCTCTTGTTGAAACTAGTCTGCCGGAATCGCAGACGCCGGAGGTGGGGGCCATGGCGAGACACTAAAAGAGGGAGGATATCCTTGGACGACTCGTATGCAGTAAAGGCCGCTAAGGCATTGACGGTCTGCAGGAACTTGTCTAGCCCACTGTATAGGTCATCCGAGATATCCGGGGATATTGCATCGTGGATTCGCAGTCATAGCGATGTCACGTCAGGGGTCTTTCCTGTAAAGAGCGTGAGAAGCTCAAGTGATTGAGCCCCTCCATCTAGGCCCAGGTGTCTTATATGATGACACTGGTCCCATTCATTTACTCGCTCGGAGTCAACGGCAAAATTCGTCAGGCAGAGTGTGCGTAGCGGAGGTATGCTGTCTTCAGAACCAAGAGAGAATAGTGGCGCTGAATCACGTTGCGAGCGGGTGATATATTTCATGTCGAGCCGATCTAGACATGGTAGCGCTAGCATTACATGCTTCAATCCATTTAGCTCTTTCCTGGCATGAGAAGCAACGCTGAGAGAACGTATACAATGCGATACATGCTTGACTGGAGCGACGGGCAGGTTGTACGGCCAGCCTTCGAAGTACAAGACAGGCACCAACTGACGAGCATGCAGGTGCTGCAACACCCCATAGGGAAGTGGGAAGCGGCCGCGCCATCTGTTACCTCGTCAGTTATCGGGCTCGTTTGGGGCATTTCACCGAGACTGCACCTAAGAACCACTAGTCGTGGCAGCTTCTCCAAAAAGACACCAGTAACGGCCTAACCCTAAGCCATAGTGGCCGGGATCAAAGAAATGCTTGGTCCACCCATCATCAAGCTCGGGACGAAAGAGGGCCGGCGACCTCGGGGAGAATTTCGTACACTCGATGCCATTCCGGACCAAAATTGAATATATCATCCTCCATAGTGAAGAGAGGTGGGTAGAACGCGTGCAAAGAGGAGATGTAGGAGATGCGAGTGCGAGGGATCCGAGGGATGCAAGGGATCGTCCCTGGGTCAAGCCTGTGGGTCGCGATAGAAACATGTTTCGAATGGTTGGCCGCCAAGCGTGTCCAGGTCTAGGTAGAATTCTAGACGCTTGGCAAGGAATCTGAGTATATTCAACGGTCAAACGCGAATTCCACAAGATGACTGAACGATAGGAAATTCAAGGACCCTGTCTATAATACTACTGGTATTGTTACAGTGAAGCGAAGGTGGGCAAGATGCTCTATTTCGGTACCGTTCAACGAAAGTATCAAGCCTGGAAAGGAGAAAAGAAGAGAAGAGAAAGATGCGTAGTGGGAGGCCGGCTTTATATCCCCCGACTGCCTGAGGCATACTTCCCCATTTTGAGAACTCGTGAAGTCTTTCAGGCAAACATCGCGCTCACCAGTTGCCAATCGTCCACTTTCGTCGCAGGTATCCGGCCTTTGCATTTCTTAGTTGAACCATTATAGAGCCCCACCAGGGGCCTGGTCTTTAGCAATCGGCTGGAGACTAAGAAGTTTCTGTCGGAATCGAGAATGACCGTATGGACTAAGGATTTTGCTCATGAAGCATTTTTGGCTCTTGTAGTATCATGCTCCACATCTGCTTCGACCAATTCATAGTCTCGGCGCTGTCGCTCCTGGCTATCGAGTCTCTCAAGGTTACTGCGTTACATCGAGCAATACTGACTTAGTGCATGCTGGTCATGGATACAGGTATGCTTCTAAAAGGTAGGGGACAATGGAAAAGTCAGATGGGAGGAGGGGCGTTTGAATGTACACCGAAAATGTACAACAATGACAGCAGAGAAGCAGCCAACAAGACTGTGCTTTTTCTCTGCATCTGGCTCCCATCGAAGGTTTCTAATATTAATTTAATCACGCGTAAACCTGGGGAGTAGTTAGACAAGGTGAACTAGGGCCTAAAAGAGGCTCACCGAAATTTGACCGATGAGAGGAACAGACTATCGTCGCGCCACGACGAACAAATTGCTCGTTTGCAGTTCTTTGATCAGGCGCTGGAGTCATCTCGGCTTCGATTGACCGATATACGTAACATTCACACCGGGAGCAAACTCGACAGCCGAGCATGGTCGAGTGTCGTAGGCACGAGTCCGAAAACAATGACTTGGGTGCCTTCTAGCTAGCTAGATAGGCAAATTATTAATTGTGAGTTTCTAGCGTGTATGTGTATTGGCCACGTTGCCAAAAAGGATAATGTAGCAGTCGTTTTGTAATATAAAGTTATAGTCAAGATTCGGTTGTTCGATTAGGCATTATCTTTTATGGTTCTGGATCATGGACTGAAGGCGGATTTAGCATTAACGGATCCTACGACATGCATAGCCCCCGAGAGGATATATGATGTCTCATACTGTCTTGAGCACGGTCAGAATCTCAGGGCGTCTCCAAATACTTCGCCGACTTAGAACAATGCAGTGCCAACACCAGAGATTTGTTCACGTTGTTATGCATGCGATCCTTGACGAAATTAATTTATTTACTTCATACCTATCTCAATGAGTCTAGTTCACCTAATATTATAATGTCTATAGTTATAGTCCTAGTATTATTTGTTAGCATTCTCGGGCTGGTTGCCCTTTCCGGAGTTAATCCAATTAAATAGAACATTTTCCGCCGGAAATCTGCCCTTGATCCTGGATAATATTATTTTAAACAATCTGACTCTTCCTTGTGTAACATGAGACCACGAACCGACTAATCGTGTTTTCGAATACTTTTATCAATGGGTAAGCAAAAGGGCATTGCCTTTGCCCTGGAAATCAATGGATATTCACTAATACCCACTGACATCTTGCTTCCCGAATACGGTAAGCTATGCGAGATCCCTGCATGAACAGCATGATCAGCGAGCTGACATGGCGCCGAAGTTTAAAACAATCATCCAATCATCTCGGAAAGAGGCGAGTACATTGCTCAGCCCCACCTCGGATGAAGTCTGGAGCAATAGGGCGAAACTAGGGCAAAGAAACGGACCCCAACACAAGGCTCCAGTACTACTTGAATTATTCATCAGCAGGAACAGAGCTCCTGTTTTTCAGGACTTGCGGCGTATAAATATATCCTAATCCCACACTCACTTCTGGCCGTTCAGTAATTAAGACAAGCTAAACATCTGCGATGCTTCCTTCCATTGCTCTTTCAGGTAAGATGCCTTTATAATGGCCTTTAATTAGAGTGAGAGTACGGGCTGACTTTAATCATCAGTTCTCTTGGGTGCTGGCGCAGTGGCGGCTAGTAATATTTCATTACGAAGCAATGGCTCAGAAAACTATGCACCATACTATGTTGATTGTCCTGAGAGTATACAGCTTGTCCGTCAGCCTCGTCAAATTTCTCCAGCCGAGTCTGAATGGGTTCACGGGCGTAAAGCGGTCATTGCTGATTCTCTCACTGCCTACCTGACCCGATTGGACCTTCCAGGTTTTAACCTAGAAGATTATACGGAAAGACTACGGGCAAATCCTGACTACAATGTGCCGGTGATTGCATGGGCAACAAGCGGCGGTGGCTGGCGCTCGGCATTCACCGGGATTGGTGGCCTCGAAGCCATCGATGAAAGGACCCCAGGCTCCAAGAAGGCCAAAGTAGGCGGGCTCTTTCAAAGCTTGACTTACTTGGCTGGGCTTTCAGGTGGGTCCTGGCCCACTGCATCCATTGCATTCAGCAACTACGCTCCTATCCACGAGCAAGTCAAGGAGTGGCACGTGGATATCAATCGGCTAGCTGCATCGGACTTCAGCGAAAATGCTGCGCCTGTGAGCTCATATTTTGAGACTATAGCCGAGAAAGCCAAAGCTGGATTCAATGTTTCTGTCGCGGATTTTCAAGGCCGAGCTTTCGCTTATGAGTTTGTTCCTGGAGTCAACCGGACCTGGTCTTCTATCTCTGAAATCCCTGGTTTCAAGAGATTCGAGGGACCAATGCCGATCCTCGCTACCAGCAGCATGAACAAAAGTTCAGAAGCGATTGATGGTCTCTATGTGCCTTCATATGTGTCTCCTTGGGTGAGTGACTGAAACGACGTAAGATTATATTTGATACAGCTGACTAAAGACAGTACGAATGGAATCCGTTCGAATTTGGATCTTGGGAGTTTGGCTTCGTGCCTACGAAGTACATTGGCACAATTCCTAATGAGAATAACACTGCTGAAAAATGTGTCGAAAATCTCGACCAAGCCAGGTTTGTAACGTGGGTTGCTAGGTATTAAACAGAGCTAACTTTTTCCAAGTTTTGTCATGGCCTCCGTGGCAGCCGCATATAATTACTGGTGGCTGGCAGCCATATCAAACAATACCATAGGCCAATTCTCAAAACGTCAAGAACTGCGAGAAAGAGGCTTGACTGGACTTTCCGAACTGACCGAACTGAGGGATATATTCAAGAATGAATTTAATTACAGCCTCGCACAAATAGCGAATCCATCAGTTCCGAATCCTTTCAGTAGAGAGGAAAATATCACATTTGCCGACAGCTCCGAAGCAGGGCAATCAGACTCATTCTGGCCTCTAATACAACCAGAACGCAAGGTCGATTTCATGTAAGTCAGCTCAACCTATGTGAGTCGTATCTTGCTGAGTATTTCTTAGCATGGCCTGGGATGACGACGGTGATGATGAACCTTACCTCTGGAACAATGGGGCCAATATCAGGGACACTTACATCCTTGCCAAAGAACATGGCCTTCCATTCCCGGAAATACCCCCGGTTGAAGATATTCTAGCACTCAATTACACGTTAAAACCAGTCCTATTCGGCTGTGATACCAATTTGACAACGACTCGCGATGCCACCTCCCCCATTGTCGCGTATTTCGCCAATTCCCCATACAGCTGGTACAGCAACTTCACTTGGTCAAACCCAAATATGTCCTACACAGAGTTTGACGGTATTCTTGAGAACAGCTTCAACATACTCACTCAGGGGAATGGATCCCTCAGCAGTACTTGGACAGATTGTCTTGGCTGTGCAGCCATTGATCGCAGCTTACGGCGTATGCATATAAATAGACCTCAAGTCTGTGACAATTGCTTCCAGGAGCACTGCTGGGACGGCCGCACGACCAAAGGAGTGTCCAAAGTCTTTGTGCTTGACCCTCCTTTGGCTCTGAACACAAGCTACAGCTATTCCGAGTGGAACAAGACCCATGCTGGTATGAATTGAGGGATCATGGCGCTCATTTTCGACCAGGTTTACGCTTGACAACTTGTGGGGGTGAATAGTTGCAATATCACTGATAGACGCATTACATGATCGTCGTCAGTTACAGGGAGACGGAAAAAGGTTCAGATGGTGATTTATTTGCCTATTCCAAATGTCTCAGCTACACAGTGGTGAGAGTGAAGCAGGGGATATAATTTTGCATGTTCCAATTCTACTTAAGTTTATATTTCCACTTAGATAAGAATATAACCCTACTCTGTATCACATTATGTGGATGAATAGGCGCTCTCTCGACTTACTTGTGAGTTGATTAGTCCAACCTGGATCCTTGTGTCTGTTAACTATGCCGTTGTGGTATGAATGTACATCTCGATGGCCGAGTCGTGTTTTGAATCAGGGTTGGGCAATTCCACTTCGGTATCCAAAACTGAGGAAGCATACGGAACTATCGTATAATGCTCCTTTTGCGAGACCTGAAATACTCTACCCTCTTTATCAGAATCGCTGGAGCGGTGCGCCAGTTCTGAATAGCCTGAAATGCTCATGGAATTGATTTATTGGCGAGACGAACTTGATTTCCTTCTAGATGAATATCGAAGCCACGGGAACTTCGGATCGCTGGAGGTTCGTGATGTGGATCGTTTGAGGTATATCCTCCTGTCTGAGGTCTTTGCTCGGACTGATGCGGCGAATAACACTCTTAAGGAACTGGAAAGCCCGGCGAGCGGCCTCTGAAGTTTCCCCTAAGCACTCCAACCAGTAAAAACCCTTTTCCACAATGGCCCAAACAGAATTTGCCGCTGGTGGGGCGGAGATGGGTGTGGCATTATCTACAGACGGTGGCAAGGGACCAATTAACGACCTCTGGTTGGCTAGATAATACAAGAACGCGATATTATAACCACGCTTCTAAATATGAGAAGTCCAGGTATTCGCTTTTTTATTTGTTACCATAATCAAATTAAACTCATCCCAAAAATAAATGTACAATAAAATTGTGCGCTTAAATCATTTTCAACTGGTTAAGTTCCCACCTGATGTTTTTAGTACATAGCAAAAATTCCCCTCCTAATAATATTCAAGCCATTGAAATGAAGCTTGGGTAAAAATGATTAGCGATTAATGCTCCAGTACGGGCTCCGAGGAGCGAATTTTGCGGTCCTAGGAAGAACGCACGGCACTCCAGGGCCCATTTGTTTCCCATGAACAGGTGAAAACGGCCCTGGGAACGGCGGTAAAGGCCCTAGGAGCCTGAGTTATACTCCTGAAAGAGCACCTCTGTCGGCAATCATCCACAAATCATGAATAGTATGTGCTTTCGCATCGATTTTTCAATCTGAATTTAGGCTGGATAACAATACATCATTGAGTCTTGAGAGACACCCCCTTGAGGTAATTTTCTCGGACACAACAGCCCTCACCTGTTCGCTCATAATACTCGATCTTGACTATGAGAGCTAAAATTAGAACCCACAGTTTCAAGAGAAAAATCAAATCCATCGAACAACTCACAGTCTTCCATCCATAATGGTTGGGATTGTTCCCAAAGTATTGAATAGTAATGCTTTGTCATTTGTTGCTGCCAGGCGTGTAAGGCTCAATTCTCTTTCTCAAAGGGATTCGAATTCTGACGGACTGTTTCAAACCATTCCCGACTTTGATTCCACACTTCTACAAACCGAAATCGTCCGGCATCCTCAAGATCTTGGAATACGTCGAATAAAGCGCACTCTGGCTCTTCTGCACAAGATCGCCAAAGAGGGCGATGTACAGCTTTAAACTCCTCGATTTTATCCAATGGGACTCGAAATGTGACGAAAAGAGTGAGCTGTTTTCCACTGTACGGGGTGGCCATTTTGTAAAGCTACGCGGAAGGTTCTTTCGACTGCAGGAAAGCCTGCAATATAAATGTTTTTGTGAATTTGTAAGCAGTCTAATGCGAGAAACCTCGACCGCCTTTTCAGAACGCTAGAAGCGGGGTAAGGCTAGTTGACAGAAAAAGGTGTCTATATAGTAAAATATAATAAAAGGCTCACATTTATATAAGCTATTAGGTAACATATATATATACCACCTATTCGATAAGCGATAGGGTAGAGGGGTGTGCAAGCACGACTCATCATCTATCTTGGAGCATGACTTTGGGTCTGAATCAGTAATTTGATTAAAAGTCAAAACTCTATACATGTAGCTATGTGAAACCAGGACGTTTGAAGAAACGAGGCCAAGTGGAGGTATTCCAACAACCCTTCACGCATACTTATCGGTGCTAGTAGGGTAGGAAGCCAGACGCGTCTGCTTCTTTTCTACGCGACGCCAAGTCACGTGGTGGCTGCATAGAGCTCACTCTGAAAGGACTGGACCGGGACTAGGATTGGATCATGACGGAAAGGGATATACTTAGGACACCATGGAACATGGATTCCTCCCCTGTCAAATGTGGCTTTCTAATCTTAGCTGCCGCCGCTCTATGAGGGCGCTCAGAGTCAGGCTCAGAGTCACTGATAATCTGATCTGCTCAGTATAATCACGTGACTGCTCGGTGACTAGTTACTCATCAGAGGCATCCATGGATCTAACTAACGAGTACTAAGTGTCAATTTAGTTAGTCAGTTAGGCTTAGGGGTTAGGCTTAGGGTTTAGGCTTAGGGTTTAGGGTTAGGCTTAGGGTTTAGGCTTAGGGTTAGGCTTAGGGTTAGGCTTAGGGTTAGGCTTAGGGTTAGGCTTAGGGTTAGGCTTAGGGTTAGGCTT